>BSBK01002923.1:1135000-1167500 GCA_027943335.1 Chamaecyparis obtusa
GCTAGATTTTCCATAGACAATATTCTTCTTGATCGTTGCAATATTTTCTCCTCCACTGAACATTTTGTAATCAATTGATATACAATCACATTTTTCTCTTTCCACATTCTATGGGCTCGCGATTGAGCTTGTAGATCCACAAAAGGGTTGAAATCTGGATCTGGTGGAATAGTAGTATTAGCAAGAAGTCATTCACTGACATCTCATTTGGGTCATGGGGACTCCCTAGGGGTTCTAGTATGCCTTATCATGGGTTAGGACCCCTAGGGAGTCCCCATGACCCCTTTTGACACATTCGATTGCTCAAGTGTGACTTAAGGGGTCTTAGGACCCCTTAAGTCACACTTGAGCATTCCAATGTCTCAAAAGGGGTCATGGGGACTCCCTAGGGGTCCTAGTACACCTTATCACTTGTTAGGACACCTAAGGAGTCCCCATGACTGCTTTTGACACATTGGAATGCTCAAGTGTGTCTTAAGGGGGTCCTATGACCCCTTCGGACACACTTGAGCATTCCAATGTGTCAAAAGGGCTCATGGGGACTCCCTAGGGGTCCTAGTATGCCTTATCATGTGTTAGGACACCTAGGGAGTCCCCGTGACCCCCTTTGACACATTGGAATGCTCAAGTGTGTCTTAAGGAGTCGCAGGACCCCTTAAGACACACTTGAGCATTCCAATGTGTCAAAAGCAGTCATGGAAACTTCCTAGGGGTCCTAACACATGAAAAGGAGTACTAGGACCCCAAGGGAGTCCCCATGACCCCTTTTGACACACTAGAAAGCTCAAGTGTGTCTTAAGAGGTCCTAAGACCCCTTATGAAACACTTGAGCATTCCAATGTGTCAAAAGGGGTCATGGGGACTCCCTAGGACCCCTTAAGACACACTTGAGCATTCCAATGTGTCAAACGGGGTCATGGGGACTCCCTAGGGGTCCTAGTATGCCTTACCACATGTTAGGACCCCTAGGGATTACCCATGACCCCTTTTGACACATT
This sequence comes from Chamaecyparis obtusa, assembly GCA_027943335.1. Lineage (NCBI taxonomy): Eukaryota > Viridiplantae > Streptophyta > Pinopsida > Cupressales > Cupressaceae > Chamaecyparis > Chamaecyparis obtusa. Next base: position 1,135,999 of record BSBK01002923.1, read on the forward strand.
GAAATGCTCAAGTGTGTCTTAAGGGGTTGTAGGACCCCTTAAGACACACTTGAGCATTCCAATGTGTCAAACAGGGTCACGAGGACTCCCTAGGGATCCTAGTATGACTTATCATGGGTTACAACCCCTAGGGAGTCCCAATGACCCCTTTTGACACATTGGAATGCTCAAGTGTGTCTTAAGGGGTCCCAAGACCCCTTAAGACAAACTTGAGTGTTCAAATGTGTCAAACAGGGTCATGGGGACTCCTTAGGGGTCCTAGTATGCCTTATCACGTGTTAGGACCCCTAGGGAGTCCCCATGACCCCTTTTGACACATTAGAATGCTCAAGTGTGTCTTAAGGGGTCTTCCTAAGACCTGTTAAGATACACTTGAGCATTCCAATGTGTCAAAAGGGGTCATGGGGACTCCCTAGGGGTCCTAACGCATGATAAGGCATACTACGACCCCTAGGGAGTCCCCATGATCCCTTTTGATACATTGGAATGCTCAAGTGTGTCTTAAGGGACCCCTTAAGACACACTTCAGCATTCCAATGTGTCAAAAGGGGTCATGGGGACTCCCTAGGGTTCCTAACGTGTGATAAGGCATACTAGGTCCCCTAGGGAGTCCCTGTGATACCTTTTGACACATTGGAATGCTCAAGTGTGTCTTAAGGGGTCCTAAGACCCCTTAAGACACACTTGAGCATCAAGTTTGTCTTAAGGGGTCTTAGGACCCTTAACACACACTTAAGTGTTCTAATGTGTCAAAAGAGGTCATGGGGACTCCCTAAGGGTCCTAGTACGCCTTATCACGCATTAGGACCCTTAGGGAGTCCCCATAACCTCTTTTGACACATTGGAATGCTCAAGTGTGTCTTAAGGGGTCTTAGGACCCTTTAAGACACACTTGAGCATTCCAATCTATCAAAAGGGGTTATGGGGACTCCCTAAGGGTCCTAATGCGTGATAAGGCATACTAGGACCCCTAGGGAGTCCCCATGACCCCTTTTGACACATTGGAACACTTAAGTGTGTGTTAAGGGTCCTAGGACCCCTTAAGACAAACTTGAGCATTCTAATGTGTCAAACGGGGTCATGGGGACTTCCTAGGGGTCCTAACACGTGATAAGGCATACTTGGACCCCTAGGAAGTCCCTGTGACCCCGTTTGACACATTGGAATGCTCAAGTGTGTCTTAAGGGGTTTTAGGACCCCTTCAGACACACTTGAGCATTCCAAAGTGTTAAAAGGGGTCATGGGGACTCCCTAGGATCCCTAGGATGCCTTATCACATGTTAGGACCCCTAGGAAGTCCCCGTGACCCCTTTTGACACATTGGAATGCTTAAGTGTGTCTTAAGGGGTCCTAGGACCCCTTAACACACAATTAAATGTTCTAATGTGTCAAAAGGGGTCATGGGGACTCCCTAGGGGTCCTAATACACCTTATCACGCGTTAGTACCCCTAGGGAATCCCCGTGACCCCTCTTGACACATTGGAACACTTAAGTGTGTCTTAAGGGGTCTTAGGACCCCTAAAGACACACCTAAGCATTCCAATGTGTCAAAAGGGGTCACATGGACTCCCTAGGGGTCCTAGTACACATTATAATGTGTTAGGACCCCTAGGGAGTCCCCATGACCTCTTTTGACACATTGGAATGCTCAAGTGTGTCTTAAGCGGTCATAGGACCCCTTAAGACACACTTGAGCATTCCAATGTGTCAAACGAGGTCACGGGGACTCCCTAGGGGTCCTAGTACACCTTATCACATGTTAGGCCCCTAGGGAGTCCCCATGACCCCTTTTGAAACATTGGAATGCTCAAGTGTGTCTTAAGGGGTCCTAAGACCCCTTATGACACACTTCAACATTCTAATGTGTCAAAAGGGGTCATCAGGACTCCCTAGGGGTCCTAGTATGCCTTATCACATGTTAGGACCCCTAAGGAGTCCCAATGACCCCTCTTGACACATTAGAATGCTCAAGTGTGTCTTAAGGGATCGTAAGACACCTTACGACACACTTGAGCATTCCAATGTGTCAAAAGGGATCATCGGGACTCCCTAGGGGTGCTAGTATGCTTTATCACGCGTAAGGACCCCTAGGGAGTCCCCATGACCCCTTTTGACACATTGGAATACTCAAGTGTGTCTTAAGGGGTTGTAAGACCCCTTAAGACACACTTGAGCATTCCAATGTGTCAAAAGGGGTCACGGGGACTCCCTAGGGGTCCTAGTATGCTTTATCATGCGTTAGTACCCCTAGGGAGTCCCCGTGACCCCTTTTGACACATTGAAATGCTCAAGTGTGTCTTAAGGGGTCTTAGGAACCCTTAAGACACACTTGAGCATTCCAATGTGTCAAAAGGGGTCACGGGGACTCCCTAGGGGTCCTATTATTCCTTATCACATGTTAGGAACCCTAGGAAGTCCCCATGACCCCTTTTGACACATTGGAATGCTCAAGTGTGTTATAAGGGGTCCTAGGACCCCTTAACACACACTTGAATGTTCCAATGTGTCAAAAGGGGTCATGGGGACTCCCTAGGGGTCCTAGTATGCCTTATCACATGTTAGAACCCCTAGCGACTCCCCGTAACCCCTTTTGACACATTTTAATGCTCAAGTGTGTCTTAAGGGGTCCTACGACTCCTTAAGACACACTTGAGCATTCCAATGTGTTAGAAGGGGTCACGGGGACTCCCTAGGGCTCCTAGTATACCTTATCATGCGTTAGGACCCCTAGGGAGTCCCCATGACCCATTTTGACACATTAGAATACTCAAGTGTGTCTTAAGCGATCGTAGGACCCCTTAAGACACACTTGAGCATTCCAATGTGTCAAATGGGGTCATGAGGACTCCCTAGGGGTCCTAGTATGCCTTATCATGTGTTAGGACTCTTAGGGAGTCCCCATGACCCCTTTTGACACATTGTAATGCTCAAGTGTGTCTTAAGGGGTCGTAGGATCCCTTAAGACACACTTAACCATTCCAGTGTGTCAAAAGGGGTCATGCAGACTCCCTAAGGGTCCTTGTACACCTTATCACATGTTAGGACCCCTAGGGATTCCCCGTGACCCCATTTGACACATTGGAATGCTCAAGTGTGTCTTAAGGGGTCTTAGGACCCCTTAAGACACACTTGAGCATTCCAATGTGTCAAAAGGGGTAACGGGGACTCCCTAGGGGTCATAGTATGCCTTATCATGCGTTAGGACCCCTAGGGAGTCCCCATGACCTCTTTTGACATATTGGAATGCTCAAGTGTGTCTTAAGGGGTCTTGGAATGCTCAAGTGTGTCTTAAGGGGTCCTAGGACCCCTTACGACACACTTGAGCATTATAATGTGTCAAAAGGGGTCATTGAGACTCCCTAGGGGTCATAGTAGGCCTTATCACGCATTAGGACCCCTAAGGAGTCCCCATGACCCATTTTCACACATTGGAATGCTCAAGTGTGTCTTAAGGGGTTGTAGGACCCCTTAAGAAACACTTGAGCACTCCAATGTGTGAAAAGGGGTCATGGGGATTCCCTAGGGGTCCTAACACGTGATAAGGCATACTAGGACTCCTAGGGAGTCCTCGTGACCCCTTTTGACACATTGGAATGCTAAAGTGTGTCTTAAGGGGTTGTAGGACCCCTTAAGACACACTTGAGCATTCCAATGTGTCAAAAGTGGTCATGGGGATTGTCTAGGGGTCCTAACACGTGATAAGGCATACTAGGACACCTAGGGATTCCCCGTGACCCCGTTTGACACATTGGAGTGCTTAAGTGTGTCTTAAGGGGTCTTAAGACCCCTTATGACACACTTGAGCATTACAATATGTCAAAAGGGGTCATCGGGACTCCCTAGGGGTCCTAGTATGCCTTATCACGCGTTAGGACCCCTAGAGAGTCCCCATGACCCCTTTTGACATATTGGAATGCTCAAGTGTGGCTTAAGCGGTCGTAGGATGCCTTAAGACATAATTGAGGGTTCCAATGTGTCAAAACGGGTCACGAGGACTCCCTAGGGGTCTTAACATGTGATAAGGCATACTAGGACCCCTAGGGAGTCCCTGTGACCCCTTTTGACAGATTGGAATGCTCAAGTGTTTTTTGAGGGGTCCTAAGACCCCTCAAGATACACTTGAGCATTCCAATATGTCAAAAGGGGTCACAGGGACTCCCTAGGGGTCCTAGTATGCCTTATCATGAGTTAGGACCCCTAGGGAGTCCCCATGACCCCTTTTGAAACATTGGAATGCTCAAGTGTGTCTTAAGGGGTCATAGGACCCCTTAAGACACACTTGAGCATTCCAATACTTCAAAAGGGGTCATGGGGACTCCCTAGGGGTCCTAACTCGTGATAAGGCATACTAGGACCCCTAGGGAATCCCTGTGACCCCTTTTGACACATTGGAATTCTCAAGTGTATCTTAAGGGGTCCTAAGACCCCTCAAGATACACTTGAGCATTCCAATGTGTCAAAAGGGGTCATAGGGACTCCCTAGGGGTCTTAACGCGTGATAAGGCATACTAGGACCCCTAGGGAGTCCCTATGACCCTTTTTGACATATTGGAATGCTCAAGTGTGTCTTAAGGGGTCCTAAGACCCCTTACAACACACTTGAGCATTCCAATGTGTTAAAAGGGGTCATCAAGACTCCCTAGGGGTCGTAGTATGCCTTATCACGCGTGAGGACCCCTAGGGTTTCCCCATGACCCCTTAAGACACACTTGAGCATTACCCCTTACGACACACTTGAGCATTCCAATGTGTCAAATGGGGTCACAAGGACTCCCTAGGGGTTCTAATTCACCTTATCATGCATTAGGACCCCTAGGGAGTCCCCATGACCCCTTTTGACACATTGGAATGCTCAAATGTGTCTTAAGGGGCCTACGACCCCTTAAGACACACTTGAGCATTCCAATGTGTCAAAAGGGGTCATGGGGACTCCCTAGGGGTCCTAGCATGACTTATCACATGTTAGGACCCCTAGGGATTCCCCATGACCCCTTTTGACACATTGGAATGCTCAAGTGTGTCTTAAGGGGTCTTAGGACCCCTTAAGACACACTTGAGCATTCCAATGTGTCAAAAGGGGTCCTAGTATGCCTTATCACACGTTAGGACCCCTAGGGAGTCCGCATGACCCATTTTGACACATTGGAATGATCAAGTGTGTCTGAAGGGGTCCTACGACCCCTTCAGATACACTTGAGTGTTCCAATGTGTCAAAAGGGGTCATGTGGACTCCCTAGGGGTCCTAACATGTGATAAGGCATACTAGGACCCCTAGGGAGTCCTCGTGAACCCTTTTGACGCATTGGAACACTCAAGTGTGTCTTAAGGGGTCCTATGACCCCTTAAGACACACTTGAGCATTCCAATGTGTCAAAAGGGGTCACGGGGACTCCCTAGGGGTCCCAGTACGCCTTATCATGTGTTAGGACACCTATGGAGTCCCCATGACCCCTTTTGACACATTGGAATGCTCAAGTGTGTCTTAAGGGGTCCTAAGGGGTCATGGGGATTCGGTAGGTGTCCTAACAAGTGATAAGGTGTACTAGGACCCCTAGGGAGTCCCCGTTGTACACACAAAAGTAGTGCACTTCTATGAATCCTTACAATCAAGAACACTCAAGAATGAGGTCTCAATAATCGATCCATAGCTCTCTATGTATGGAGTTGCAAGATTTAAAATTGCTCTCAGCTAGAGCTATTAAGCTAATGACCTTGCTAGTCAACCACACAATGAGAGATTCAAATGAAGAAAAGGGCAAGAATGCCAATATCCCCAAAGAATCAAATGAAATGCAATGCAATGCAAGTAAGCTAAGAATGATGATGCAAGCTAATCTATGAAAATGAAAGAACAATGAAACTAATCTATGAAAGGAAAGAACAAGTGTTACAAATCCTTCTTATTAAGCTATGTGAGATTAATCTATAGCATAAAGAAAGTCTATACTAAGAATGCCATGATTATGCAACTATGAAAGCAAGAAAGCAAGCTAAATGAAATGCAACAACAATGTCTTCAAAAATCTCCGAATGACCTAGAAAACCTACAACATAACATTAGCATAAAACATGAATGGATATGCAAATGAGGAAGAGAGCTCTTCTTTTATAGGAAATGAGGAGAAATGGACCATGGAGATTAAGAGGCAAAAGATTTAATCAATGGTGGAGCATCAAAGAAGATCAATCCATGTGCACAAGTATCCTCCAATGAGAAAATAAGAGTTGACTTTTGTGTCCATATGAGACAAAAAGTGCTTTTTCCCTTTTGTAAAATATGAATAATGCTTTATTTGTGCAACTTAGGATAAGAGGAAAATGTGGGGGCTTTTTATTTAATAAAAGGGGAGGAAATATTCCTTTTAATTAAATAAAGACTTTAGGATAAAATAGTTAGCCCAAGGCAAATAATCAAAAATGATAAAAGGATTTGATCAAAGAAATTGATATAATTGATAAAATGCTGATTTTTGAAAATATTGATTTAGGGATTTGATAAATTGCTAAATGGGGGCCCAAAGTCTAGGTGACCATTTTAGGGTGCATACATTTTCCCTTGTTTGACTAATGTGTGATCATTTTGGGAACATATGTGGTCAAAGAAGAATTGAAATGTGAGTTCATTTTTGGATCACAAAACAACTCAGACGTGTGTTCATTTTTTGGAACATGCCGGGACAAAGATAAGCAAAATGGTGAAAGACAAGACCAACACCGTCGCTGCTAGGTGCAAATCAAGCCTTATACAAAACTATTGCAGTCACTGCTGGGCAATAATCAAGTCTAAAAGATAGGTGATAAAAATCAAAAGATAAAATCACCACCATCGTTGCTAGGTGATAATCAAGTCTAAAAATAAAAATCTCAAGCTGAGCTGAATGATGAAGCTGAATCAAAGATTAAAGCTGATAGGTACTGCCCCCCCAGAATCAAAATCAAAATTAGGTAGAGGAGAATAGGAAATTGATAAACTTGATCAAAGCACTAGAAATCATAGTCGAAGAATAGGACAATAGGATAACCATCAAGCAGTGAAAACATGCCCCAAGTTGATTAGGTTTGACTGGGAAAGGTATAGGATAAAAATTAAGTCAAACCTTAGAAAAATGATGTGAGTGATAATGAATGATAGACTAAGAGTTTGAAAGAGATGGGGGTGAAGAAATGAAGACGCCCCAATAAAGATCGAAGGATCGGGCCTCAAATGGTCAGCCAACTACGCAGAAGAAGAAATTTGAAATGTGATTTTGATTATCAAGATTAACTTAGATTTTGATTTTGAGTTCTAAAATGGATCTAGGACATCGAAATTAGCTAGAGGTGCAATTTGCGCACAATTCTGAGGTATTTTGAAAATTAGGTCAAAAAGTCAAAATGCTATATAAGGGGCAAAAGTGTCATTTTCAAAATCATTTGTCATTTAGCCATTTGAGAATTTCGAGAGCTTAGAGAGAGAAAATGGCCCAGCAAGTAGCGATTCCCATCCACAAGAATCAGTTTGAGCATGGTTGGTTGCACAACCGGCCTCCACACTATGCTGCCTAGGTGAGTTTTTAGAAAAACTTCACTTTTTTGAATCATTAATGAGCATTTTAAGATATTTAGCACATTTTTTCAAGAATTTTCATATTTTCAAATTTCAATTTCAAGAACTAGGTGATATATCACGCGATACTTTAGAAGTATCACTCCCTTTAGAGAGAAACATCATGTGATACTTCGTGGGTCGCAAGTGTATCGCACGCACGTAGACACCAGTATCACACAATAATTGGTGAACTATCACGTGATACCTGGAGAAGTATCACACAATCAAAGGTTTATCGCACTACTATAGGGAGAAGTATCGCATGATACTTGTTCCAAAAGTAGTATCACCCAAGTTAAAAATTTGATATTTTTAAGTATTTTTGAGTAAAAATTACATAGGTCTAGACAATTTTACATTGTATATGTCTTGTACTGATTTTTAGACATTCATCATGGTATGTACTAACATCTAGCTTGGTTTAATAGCTTGCAAGAGCACTTTTCGGTGTTACTCATTAGAGCGCCGAAGGTGGTGGGACTGAAGTGTGTCCGAGATCTAGATGATTCGGGTGAGGTTGATATCTGAGTGATGGGATTTTGATATCTATTGTGGTTCCCATATATCTAGGCTGATCATGGATTGTTAACTGCTCTTGCCAAGAGATGGCATAGTGAGCACAACACCTTCCACCTACCCATAAGAGAGGCATCCATCACACTGGAGGACGTCTATCGGATTCTCTGAGTACCATGTCATGGAGAGCTGGTGAGTAAAATCATGCTTTAAGATATAATTGTTTAAGTATAATGTTTCCACATGATGAAAAACTAACATGATTGTTTGCTGGCACAGGTGTACTATGATCAGGACACCACTGAGGGATGATAGGTGATACAGGCTATGTTCTAGGACATCACCATCCTAGATCATCATGTGAGCTGGGATAGATTGATCAATGATTTTGGCAGAGACTTTCCAGTCCCTTGTATTGTTGCATCCATCATCTCACAGGTCCTGATGACTGACTGCAGTCAGAAGGGATTCCCACTTGGTTGAGGAAGGCTACTGGTGGACTTGGTAGGTAGACCTCGACGCATGGCATGGGGACCTGCCATACTTGTAGAGATGTATCATGAGTTGCATGAGATCATCTATAGGGATGGTCAGACATGGGCTTGCGGTGCCATCCTGGCATAGGTGTGGGATTGGGAACACATTGCTGTGGTGTGCCCTAGGGTTTAGCTGAGAGAGCAGAGATATCCGTTCATATATAGATATGTAGGATTTATATCACATGCCCATACTGGGGCTATGACATACTATAGGCAGATTCTGGATGAGATGACCTCCTTCACATGGAGGCCATACAGGGAGGTTGAGTGCCAGGGGGATGCAGAGGATGAGCTGAGCTACATGCTGTGTAGCTAACCATTAGTAGGATGACATGCAGAGATAGTCAAGAGATTCTACATCACTTGGGTATGGTGACAGTTCAGGCGGCAGCAACGGGTATCGGCAGAGACCACCACTTATGCAAGGGCTAGGGACGAGGAGGGACATGGGTGGCTACCCATGTTAGACTATTAGCTGGCCATGGTAGAGATAGATGGCATCAAGAGGGAGCCTTGGGAGTACCTTCCTGATATGGTTGATGTAGGATCTGATGCAGCATATAGGGCTGAGCGGCGAAGGGCACCATTCCCTCATTTCATAGTACCTGATGCTCTGGTAGCAGCTCAGGGTGGGGATGGGGATGATGGGGGAGATGGAGGGGATGAAGGGGATGGAGGGAGAGGGAGAGGGAGAGGGAGAGGGAGAGGGAGGGTGATGGAGAGGGGGGAAGGATTAGGATCAGGTGGCCAGAAATAGCCACGGGGACAGAGATTGGTGACCCTTGAGGATGAGGCGAGACCAGCTCACCGATAGGTAGAGGTACAATAGGATCAGCCTGCAGGAGGGGAGGACCTGAGAGCCATGATATAGACTCTAGAGGTTGAGATATAGTAGCTCAGGATCACCATAGTAGTTAGAGAGTAGCAGCTCATTCATCAGTGGGTAGAGACAGAGTGGCAGGAGAGAGCCCTATAGGTTTCCCTTGCAGAGAGACAGAGAGAGGTAGCATGAGCTGCATATTACCATGGTCTCTACATACAGGTAGTACTAGTGGGTCAGAGGGCTCCTTCCTACTCAGCAATAGTGGGCAGATTAGATGTAGTACTAGATGTAGCACCACCTTCCCCACCACTAGGTCCTCGGGATGGTGGTAGCGAGTCCTAGATTTAGGGCTTAGGTTTAGATGTTTTGGACATATCATGAGACTCTATGATCCAAATTTTGGGATCTCATATTGTATATTGTATGATCACATTGTGATATATATGAGATTATTGGATGTTTGATATATCTTGTGTTTACATCTCACTTGTGATGGATGTATCAGTTTATGTATTGTCTTGTCATTTTGCTCAAAATGTATGTTATAAATGCTCATATATATTCTCTCTCATAGATGTATGATTGATTCTCATGTGTATGATATAGACTCATGTTTCTAAAAAATGACATTTTTGAGAAACAGATATGATGATATGATTAACCCCTTGTGATGACAGGAACAGGTCGTGATGAAAGATTAAGGAGCGAAAGACATGATCAAGAAAAGGGAGGATGAGTGCAATTGACCGACAGGTCCATGTAAGATGAAAATGAGAGCTCTCTCCATATGCAAGATGCAAAACTAAACTAATATGAACCTAAAAATGCAAGCTACTATGAAAAGGTGGTTGACTTGCAAGGTCACAACACTTATAGACATCTAATTATCATCATCGAGCGTTATTGGTAGCGTTGTAAGATCATACAATACACACTAGTATGACTATGGGTATATGAATATGATCTATATTAGATAGAATGTGGAAATCCCACCTAGGCACCAAAGACATATAGGTTAAGATGACTAGTGCAGTGAGATTACCTAAGTTTTCTATAGCAAGATTATATTCGCATCGAGACACAAGGAAAGTCAAGATGGCTAGAAGTATGCACTTGCACAAACAGTCAAGGATAATACCTTGTCAATCCCTAGTGTCAAGTAAGACCAGCATAAATGCTTATGATAGTTAGGATCAACAAAATATACCCACAAGCAGATAAAGAAATAAAAAATGTTCTCATACCCTTAGTCTTCTAGCTATGCATCATCAAAAACTTCTCAAGGAGAGACCACTTAGCAAAGAAATCATCATAGACAACACACAAAGAAAAATAAAGTCAACATATCTCAATTGAGTTGATTGTTTAAGTGTGTGTGTGCTGGTCATAGAGTCAAACTTTGAGTATCAAATTTTCTAATGAGTGATATCGCATCATACTTAGACTGGTAGGTAAGACATTTGATAAGTGTTGAGAAACACTTGACGCTAGGGTAGTGCTGAAAAACACTATTTGGGGTGGTGTTGAAAAACACCTGTTTGTGAAATGCCCCAAGAGACAAATGCACCTAAAGGACCTATGCTAACAGGTATTCCCCCTAGACAAAAATAAAGACCAATTCCAAACCAAGTCAAATAAGGTCAAGACATGATGGAGAATGGCTAAGTGTCGAGGATGCATGCTAAGAGACAAGGGTGCAAAGGCCTCAAGTAGCTCCTATTTCCAAGTTTTCACCACTTGAAGAATTTTTTATTTTTTCATTTTTTTGTATTTTTGCTACCAAGGCGCCTGTTTCCAAGTTTTCACCAAGGCACTTTTTCTATTTTTTGAATTTTTTGCATATTTTGATTTTTTTTTGTATTTTGTCAAGACTTTATATGCTTTTTAGGATTTTTTCAGCATCATATATGAATTTTTTTTTGGAATTTTCTCAGGATCATAAAATATATACAAAGGATGACCCCAGACAAAACAGGCATCATGGATAGAACTTCTTGAGGTGTAAAACATTAATAGGATCAGGGAGCTGTTCCCCCTATTCATCAGATAGCAAGTAAGCACCTATCCCAAAAGCTACAGTAATAATGTATGGTCCAGGCTAGTTAGGTTCGAATTTGCCCTTTTATTCTCGATGTGGTTGGTTCTTAGGATTCTCACGCAGGACAAGATCTCCTACTTGAAATTCTCTAGGGCGAACCTTCTTGTTGAATGCTTTGGACATAAGCTTTTGGTAGACTCTCATGTGATCAAAAGATGTTCTACATTTCTCATCAAGAAGTTCCAATTCTTGCAATCTCATGGCATGATAATCTTCATCTGTAATCAAACCTTTGAGAGAGACTCTAAGTGAGGGAATCTCAACTTCTAAAGGTAATACTATGTCAGCACCATAAGTGAGGGAAAAAGGAGTAGCCCCTGTGGGAGTATGAATACTCATTCTATAGGCCCATAAGGCTGGATTGATCTGTAAGTGCTAGTCTCGACCATTCTTGTGAACTGTTCTATAGAGAATCTTAAGAATGGTTTTATTAGAGGCCTCTGCTTGTCCATTTCCTTGTGGGAAGTAAATGGAGGACCAATGTTGTTTTATCTTGAATTTATTGCAGAGGTGTGTAAGGTCTTTGTTTTTGAACTCACCTCCATTTTCAGTGATTATCTCAGAAGGTATCCCAAATTGACAAATGATGTGATTCAATATGAACAAAGAGATTGTCTTTCCCAAGGCAACAAATAGTGGAACAGCTTCTACCCATTTGGTAAAGTAGTCAATAGTAGTAATAATGAATTTATGTCCACCTGATGAGTTGGGATGAATTTTCCCAACAAGGTCAAAGGCCTAGCGCTGAAATGGGCAATGAGAAATAGAAGGAATAAGCTCCCTACTTGGAGCATGAATCAGGTTTCCATGTTTCTGACACTTTTCACAAGACTTGGCAAAAGCTATAGCATCCATCTGCATTGTGGGCCAATAGTACCCCACCCTAAGAAATCTTCAGGCCATGGCAAGACCATTGGAATGTCCTCCACAAATGCCCTTGTGGATGTCAACTAACACTTGGTTGGACTCATCCTTTTCCAAGCACCTAAGAAGTGTCCCATCTAAACCCCTCCTATACAGATCACTAGAGATAAGGGTAAGGTGAGAGGCATTACAGACAAGGTTTCTTCATTCAGATTGATTAAATGATTCAGGAATGATGCCATCATGAAGGTATGAATAGATAGCACCATAATGAGAAGACTCATGAGTGACCAAGGTACAAATAACATGGCTTTCAGAGGAGTCAAAGATGGGATGTTGTAGCTCTTCCACTAGGAATTCAAATCTTGATTCATGTTGTTCTAACTGAAGGAGTGAAGCTAATGTAGCCATAGCATCTATAGCCTTGTTTTCTACTCTAGGGATCTGTTGAAATGTCACAAATGTGAAGTAAGGGATCAGCTTATCATCCTTAGTTTGGTATTCTTCATTTACTTGGTTGACAATTAATTGTGAATCCCCAAAGACATGTGGCTCTGTAATTCCCCATTCTATGGCCATTTTCAATCCATTGGTTAGAGCCTCATATTCTACAATATTATTTGTTCATGGGAACAAAATTTTGTAAGACTTAGGTATGTTGCACCCATGAGGAGAAATAAACAATACTCCAGCTCCTGATCCATTTTGCATATTTGAACCATCAAAGAACATTTTCCAAGTATGTGTGGTTATGTACATTATGTGCTCATCTGGGAATTCTACTTGAATAGGCATGCTATCCTTGATTGGGAAATCAGAAAGTTGATCTGCAATAGCTTGCCCCTTTATAGCCTTACACTCAATGTACTCTATAGCAAATTCTGACAAAACCATCATCTACTTAGCGAGTCTACCCGTGAGAGCAGCCTTACCAAGAAAATACTTAAGAGGATCAATTTTTGCAACAAGATGTATAGTATGGGCAAGCATGTAGTGTCATAACTTTTGGGAAGCAAACACTACCGCAAGACAAGACTTTTCAATACTATTATAATTGATCTCATAAGATACTAGAGTATGACTAATGTAGTAGATGGCTCTTTCCTTCCCAGTATCATCAAGTTGTGCCAACAATGCCCCCAAGGAAGATTTTGTCACTGAGATGTACAAAATTAATGGTTTTCTTGGGATAGGAGGCATTAAAATTGGAGGATTAGCCAAGTATTTCTTTATTTGATCTAGGCTCTTTTGGAAATCCTCATTCCAGGCACATGTGGCTCCCTTATGCAATGTCTTGTTGAATGGTTGTGCTCTATCTGCAAGCTGTGAAATAAACCTCTGTATGGATTGGAGTCATCCTTGAAGACTTCTCATCTGACTAATGTTCTTAGGAGGTGGCATATTTAATATAGCTTGAACCTTTTTGGGACCCACCTCTATTCCTTTGGCTAAAATTATGAATCCTAGAAGTTTACCTGAGGTAACCCCAAATGCACACTTTTTTGGATTCAATCTTAACTGAAACTACTCCATTCGATCTAGAATTACTTCCAAATCATCTAGGTGTGTATCCCTTTTCTTAGACTTAGCCAAGGTATCATCCACATAATCTTCCATGTTTTTATGCATCATATCATGAAATATTGTAGTCATAGCTCTTTGGTATGTGGCTCCTGCATTTTTTAATCCAAATGGCATGATGTTCCAACAATAGGTTCCCCATGCACATGTGAAGGCTATCTTTTCTTGATCCTCGAGAGCCATTTTTATTTGGTTATAACCGGAAAAACCATCCATTAAGGAGTATATCTCATAGCCCGCAGTCATATCCACTATCATGTCTATGTTAGGGAGTGGAAAGTCATCCTTTGGGCAAGCTTTGTTAAGATCTTTGAAGTCTGTGCATACATGAATGGACCCATCATGCTTTGAAATTGGAACAATATTTGAGATCCACTTGGCATAGTCGATAGCTTTAATAAATCCTGCTCCTAAGAGCTCTTCTAATTTAGCTTTAACAAGGAGAGCTATGTGAGGATGCATTTTCCTCAACTTCTATTTTATTGGTTTAATTCTTGGAGCTATAGATAAGTGATGCATAATTAGATTAGTGTCAAGCCCTGGCATGTTTGAATATGTCCAAGCAAAATTGATTTTCTTCTTTTGTAAGAACTTTGTGTATGCCTCTTTTTCTTGCACTGATAGAGACTGAGCTAGATGAATCACTTGTGGAGCCTCTTCCATATTCAAATTTACTAGTTGTGTAGGCTCAATAAGAACTAATGACTTGTCTTGGAAATAACTCAGCAGGTTAGTAAGTACCCCATCCTTAGGTGCCTCAAAGAGGTTTTCACCTTCGGATGCATCCTTTCTTTTTACTTTTTTGGGTTCTGACACCGCCACATAGTGGTTTTCACCATCAGAACCATTTCTCTTTTTTTTCTTTTCTTTTATTTTGTGACTGAGGTACTTAATATCCAGCTCCATCATACTTGTTGTAGGTTCACTGGTGGAAGAGACTATGGGTTCAAGAGCATTCAAGTAGCAGGCTATCTCATAGTTGTTGTGAAAAGTGAGGAGCTGAGGCTCTTAACAAAGTTATGACCAATCAATCAAATGATGGTTTACAAGGGGTAGGTTAATGACTGGTTCAATATTATTGATATAAAAGGCATTGTCTCTAGTGATCACACAGTTAGGATCTGTCAAGTCTCCCTCTAAGATACCCAAATTAGGGCTTGTCTTACCAAACGAAGCATCATCCACTAAGGTAATTCGAGGAGTCCAATCCTCTAGTCCTACACTAGGTTCATTGGTCACATCAGGTTGAGTACTATAGGTATGGACAACATCCATGTCCAAATCAACTGTTCCATCTGAAAGAGAGTCCCACTCAAACTCATGCGAATCTATTTCTGAATCTCTGTTGGGATGTTTACACCAAGAAGGCTTGGGATGCCTTGATGTAGAAGCTTCGAGATTGTGAAGGGTATCACCTTCTCTGGCATTTGTGTTTGTGTTTACAATTGTTAAGTCATCTGAATCCCCCCAAAGGAGATTTGTAGAAGGCACCCAATCATCAATCATGTCTTGATGGTTTTGGAGATTAGGTGTATAATCTGAGTCACTATCACTATCCGTCATAGCTAGGATAGGAACACTTTTGTTCTTTCCATTATCAAACCCCAGGCCAACCGTTGACTTC
Source organism: Chamaecyparis obtusa (assembly GCA_027943335.1). Classification (NCBI taxonomy): domain Eukaryota; kingdom Viridiplantae; phylum Streptophyta; class Pinopsida; order Cupressales; family Cupressaceae; genus Chamaecyparis; species Chamaecyparis obtusa. The sequence goes on from BSBK01002923.1 coordinate 1,151,633, forward strand.
ATCCTATGACCAAAAAGAGCATGGTTGAGTGGTTCAGCCTTGGCATCTAACCTATGACTGAGAGGGCCATGACTTGGGTAACCCATGTTGGTGACCAACATGTATCCTCTCCCATAAGTCTTAGGAGATGGAGAAAAATTTTCATTATGTAGGTACTTTTCTTCTCTGTATATCCAATCTCTAATAGCCACCTCTTCTTTCTCATCCTGAATAGGTACCAAAGACTCTACAAAAGTATCAAACAGAGTCATGGCTGAAGATGAGGGACGCATCTCTTGTGACGGTTTACCATAGGACCTAGGTGAAATTGGTAATTCTATAAAGGAGTCAATTTGATATCCTCCCATACCAAGGTCTATGGACTTGAATTTATCCTTACATTTCTCAAGAGTTGTCCCAAAATTGTCTGCTTCTCTATTTAAGGGAACATGGGCCCCTGCTGAAATGGTATTAACAGATAACATACTTTCATGTGGTATGCAAACTTCTACACCATTGTATGGAAACTTGACACATTGGTGATAGGTAGATGGTACTACTTACATGTCGTGAATCCATGGTCTTCCTAGTAGGATGTTGTATGCTAGAGGACCAGCATCAATGATTTGAAACAAAATGTCCTTTTCAACAGGACCAATTCTAACTGGAAGAATAGCTAACCCTTTAGAACTTCTCTCAGCCTCATCATAGGCTTTGATAGTAATTTTCTTCCTGGAATCAATGGCATGCTCTGAGTAACCTAGGTTTTTCAAAAGACTTAGAGAACAAATATTGAGCCCAGCACCCCCATCTATCAACACATGCCTAACATGAGTTTTATGGATCATGACCTCAATGTGAAGGGCAAGATTGTGCGGATGGCTCAAGGCTTTATCATCTTCTTCAAAAAATGTAAGGTAATGTGGGCTAGCAAGGTGGTTGACCATGTTCTAGAATTGGTTGACATCTATATTATTAGGGACATTGGCCACACGCAAAGCATCCTCAAGGACATGCTTGTGTCTAGGAGATAATTATAAGAGCTCAAAAATAGAAATCTGCACTGGTGTTCACTGTAACTGATCGACAAGGTTGTAACTTATATCAAGACCAACTGCAGATTTAGGAGGAACACTTTTGGACACTGGTTGCTTAGATTTTCTATAATTAGGACCTCTAATGATAATAGGACCTTGGGACTGACCCCTAGTAACAACATTGAAAGGTTGAGATGACCTTCAAGATTGAGGACCTCTAAGCACAACAACGGGTCCTTCATCAAATATTGGAGGTGAGCTTACATCAGTCATAGGGATCATTCCCTCTCATCATGTTGACATCATTGTCCATAACCTCAAGCATATTAATGACATTTTCTGCAACTATATAGGTATAATTGATTGCGGCCTTGCCATTCTTGTTTTGAGAAGTCTCCCCCTTCTCATACTTAGGCAAGGGCTCCTTAAAGGCCTTGTGGTCTGCATTTGTGGTCAACCCATCAACTTGTAATTTCCCACTCTCAATAAGGTCTTGAACAAGATGTTTGAGTTTAAAACAACCTTCAATGTCATGTCCAATCCCATTGTGGTATACATAGTAAGCCTTCTCATTCCACCAATAAGGTTTAGGATCTGGTATGTGAAACTTTGTAGGATCTTGAGGTTGTGCCAAATTATGAGCAATCAAGGTCTTAAAAATGTCTGCATAAGAGTCTCCAAGCTTAGTGAATTACCTCTTTCTTGACTTAGACTTATCGTGATACTTGGGCTTATGCTCTTGTTGGTCTAAGGATGTTTGTAGCTTCATAGCTTGAACTATGTTAGATAGATTAAGAACTCCTTGTTCCTTAGGTTGTGGAGAGTCAACAACTCCGTCATTGACTACATGCTTATTTTTGTTCCAATATGAGTTCTTTTTATCCTTATTGTTGTTGTTATTATTTTGGCCATTGTTGTTGTTACTCTATTTGGTCAAAATACCTTTTTCTTTTAGGACATCCTCGATGCGACATGCAATTTCTACCATAGTGTCAAAAGAATTGAAGACCATTTTTCTAACTTCATATCTTAATTTTGGCACTAGATTTCTCACAATTATATCAATCCTTTCTTCCTCAGGGATGGTCTTAGAATATTTGGAGCATAAGCGTCTCCACCTTTGTAAAAATCTCACAAAGGGTTCCCCTTGATTTTGTTTTAATTTACACAAATCAAGCATGGTGACTGACCTTGATAAATTATATGCAAAATGTTGCACAAATCTTTGAACAAGTTCTTTAAATTTTTTGATAGGAGGAGTAATGTTGGTAAACCACTCCATTGCTTGACCTTTTTGACTCCTTGGGAATAATCTCATAAGGTAGGAGTCCTCGTGATGAAATTCAAAACTCATGATATAGAACTGTCGTACATGGTCATGGGGGTCACCACTACCATCATATTTGTCATATGTGGGGATTTCAACCTTTCTAGGAAAATCTACCATAACCACACTCTTGTCAATGGGATTAGGACATATAGAATCCAAGTTGAAGGAACTCTTAGGAGCCATCATTTTTTCCATAGTCTTTTGCATCTGCTTAATCACCTCATCAGTTGAAGGGTTTTGCTTCTTAATCTTTTGGTCCACATCCAAGTTGTATGGGACTTTTGCACCCTTATTGATTAGACTTTCCAAGAACTGATCCTTATTTTTCTCCACATACTTTTTGAAGGATGGTTCTTATTGTATTGTCATGAAATCAATAGTGTCAAAGTTGGCATTACTTCCTCCATGTTGAGAGCCATGATGAGCTCATTGGGAGGGTTGTCTTGAATATCTAGGAGATGATTGTCTCCTATGATGGTTATACTGAGAAGTCCTTCTTCCTCTAGGAATAGGTGATCTTGATGGGGTCCTTGACCTTCTTCTAGTTCTTGGACTTGGTGAGGGAGTAGATGGTGGAGAGTTGGTTCCACTGTTGGTACCCCTATTGTTGAATTGATTATGGAGTTGTTGCGCTAGGAGCCTATCTTGTTCTTCTTGTGTGACTCTTCTCCTTATGTCTCACAAAGCTCATTCCTCATCCTCCAATTGTTTGAACCTTTCTTCCTTAGCATCTTGTTCATCCAAGAAGGCTTGCTTTTCTCTCTCAATGCGCTTCAACCTCTCACTTGTGTATCGTGAGGCATCTCTAAGTGGAGAAGGTTGTCTTGAATGTCTGGATACATTAGCTACATTGATATGAGCATCACCAGATTCATTATTTTGGTCTTCATGTTGTGACCATGTATCTGAGTGAGCTTGCCTATGATGTCTCTCAGCTCATTGATGAGCATCTAGATACCTTGTGTTTATAGGAGGTGATCCAAGTGGACTATCAGAAGAAGACCCAGCGGACATCATGTGACCCCTATGTCATTGGAACATGTCATTAAGAGTTTGATTCATTGCTTCTCTTTATTGTCTAGTGAAGGTGTAACTCATGTCCATATTTGATGAAAAAGGTGCTAAAGAGGAACTCAATTCATTGGGATTACTCTTTGGGTCAGAACAAACCTCAGACTCACTCTTAGGGGATCGATAAAAAATGGGTTCTTTTCCCTTTCGATGTTGATGAGTCTTAACTAAGCGTAACTGATTAAAGACAACCAGGGGTCATTTCGCTTGATTCAGTTGGTACCTTGTTGTAACTAACATGAAAGAAAATAAGTCTTGATGATAAGGTGACCTCTCAAAGTGTCAACACCAAACTAAGATAATTAAAGTTCTCTAATGTCCAAAAAGAGATGGCAAGATAGAAATTACAAAAGGTATTACCAACACTGTCAAAGAGGTGCTTAAATCAAAGGATCAATATCATTGCACATTTGAACCAGGAGGATGGACTTAGCCAAATTGTATAATTAAAATTGAATTTGAATGGAAATGATTTGGACAAAAAGAGTACTAGAATTCTCCAAGAATGTTACTAACAACTCTAGAGATATACTTTCTCAACAGGAATAATCCTCTAACTTGACAATTCTTCCAAAAGTGACTTTGTAAATCAAATGAAACTACTTGTAGAGGGATAAAATAGAAATTCAAAGCAAAGACAGGCTTCTAGCGGCAAGATAAGTTACCTTCCTAAAGACCTAGCCAACTAAAAGCAACTGCGAAATGACTAAAACCAGGTATACTACAGAAAACTCTTAGGTGGCACTTTCCAGGCTAACCAGGTGATACTTCTCACTGAGGTGATATTTTTCCTTTCACCAGGTGATAGACCTCACAATAACCAGGTGATAGAATCCAGGCAGGTCAGGCGATAATCTAGAAGAAATGAACTATCACGCAATATTTCTTGTCAAAGCAGGTGATACTATTGCTAGTTTGCATGACACTTGACCAAAATTGTGTGAAATGTGCATTTTTGGGTCTGTTTGATCAAAAAATTTAGTCTGAGGGTTGATGTTTTCGATCTCAATCACAATATCAGTAGAAATTTGACAAGTTTGCAAATAGTAAGGGATCAAACATGTCTTCAAACACTTAAAACAAGGGCAAAAGCAACCTTGCAAAGACAAACACTTGTGATATCAAAATAGAAAACCTTATGAATACTACTGATTGTTTGAATGTTCAAGAACATTAACACTGGTATTACACAATCGAAGACACTTCAAGTAATATCTATCCTAGAAAGCCAAGGCTCAATACTTAACAACTTGGCCCACACTTGATGCTCCCTTGCCTCACACAAAGTGGTTGCCCACAATAGATATTGGCTTTGTCATGGAAGTGCCAAAGACACAACCAAAGGAACACATATGGTGAGTAATCTTGGGGTGATCTGGGTTATTCCACTTGGATCAATCCTTGCACCAAGAAGCTAAGCGGAAAAATAGGGTGGCTTCTACCTATGGTTCTTAATAAGGGCTTCTGTTCGTAGTACCCCTCTTGCTCCTCATAAAGGATTGGGACCTTACGGCCTCAAGAGTACCTTAAGCATTCTTGCTCAATACTTTCCTCATGGTCACAATCCCACAAGTACTCACATCAAGCGAAGATAAGCACTACGTCTACCAAGGTTTTGTTTCCTTGATAGCCTTGAGTTTATAGTGGGTCGAAATAGCCAGCAATAAGCTTGTCCCCACTTGGCTCATTCCTCTTGATTGCTCAAGAGTAGGCCCGCTAAAGGATTCTAACAATCTAAACAAAAATGGATCAACTTATGAGATTCAAGAATTTTGTCTCACCACAAGGGTGAAGAGCATACTCCCCTTATCTCAAAGCTTTCTCCCAAACAGACCAAGAAAATTTCAATTACCCTCTTGCTTTCAAAATCCAAAGATGGGTCAAGATTTTTTGGTTCACCACAAGGGTGAAGAGCATACTTCTCCTACCAGCTCAAAATTCCTTCCACAAGATATTAAGTGCCTATGAAATGAAATAACTAGTATATGCCTAACTCAATAAAGAAAGCAATTAAACAAGCACTTGATTTGGTTTTTATGCTTAGGGCAGCCCTGCAAAACCATTAGTAGCCCTTGTGCATTTGAAGCTTTGACATATGTTCTTTTAGAAAAATATTTCAAGCAAATGCACCTACAACCACAAATTGTTAGGCCAACAAGGTTAGAACAATCCAAAATCCAATTAGCTCTAAGCAATCCACTATCAAAAGTATTTAAAGCACTAAAGGCAAACACTTAACTCTTCAAATAAATGTGAAGTAAGTCCAAAAAGTGGAACATTTAACTCTTCACACAAACTCAAAGCAAGTCAATACCTTAGAAGACTAATGAGATCAAGAAAGCATAAAAGGGAGAACTTTGTGGAACACTTAATGCTCTTTTCAAGTAGACCCCTCCCCTATGTATGAATGCTAACCTTGCATCCAAAGGGTGGAAATGAGGAGCGATTAGAAATAAGCGAGTCCAACAACCCAATGTATCCAACAAGATCAATCAAAAGTACTCTTCAAGTGAGTGTGAAGTGAGTCCACAATGTGGAACATTTAACTCCTCACACAAACTCAAGGTGAGTCCACACCTTAGAAAATTAATGAGATCAAGAAAGCATAAAAAGGGGGAAACTTTGTGGAAAACTTAAGGTTCTTTTCAAGTAGACCCCTCCCCTATGTATGAATGCTGACCTTGCATCCAAAGGGTGGAAATGAGGGGTGATTAGAAATAAGCGAGTCCAACAACCCAATTTAGCTAACAAGATCAATCAAAAGTACTCTAAAGTTGCTTATCAATACTACTCACAAATGAAAAAGGGTTGAATCAATGGAATATTTAACTTTCCAAGAAAACATAGAGTGAGTCCACAAAGTGGTGCATTTAACTCCCTATGTAAACAAGGAATGAATCCATGCCCCCAATCACTCAATGAGATATTTGATATTGAAAACCAAGAAGCATTCACTTACACAAACTTGTAGAAAAAAATCTATGTTCTTTCATTCACCATTAAGAGCATAAAAGAGATGTGCCTATGAAAGCAAGTAAAAATTCAAGCCAATCACATGAGAGGTTATTTTTAGATCCAAAATCCAAATGAAGGTGCAAGAAATTAAGTACAACTATGCAAATTAATTCTATCTAAGTGCAGGAAATAGAAATAGAAAGCTAACTAAATCAAGATTCGGCCAAAAAACCTCAAAAAGGTTCACTATCAGGTATAGAAATAGACTGCAGAAACCAAAATTATCACGTGACACTTCTCAGTGTACCAGGGCAATAATATTAGTCCGAGCGATACTCTGCTCTATACCCAGGTGATACTTCATCCGAGACTAGGTGACAGTTCCTGAAACAGGTGGGCGATACTTTAGATAGGTGAAGTATCACTCGTGTATACAGAGAACTATCGCATGATATTCCTAGAATTATCATGTGATACACTGAGACAGAAAACCCAAAGACTGTGAATAATGTCCAAAAATCATTGAAAATATGACGAAAATGCAAAATCTAAAGGACAAAGCTAATCTACTCTGCCCCACGGTGGGTGTTAGAAATGTACACACAAAAGTAGTGCACTTCTATGAATCCTTATAATCAAGAACACTCAAGAATGAGGTCTCAATAATCGATCCATAGCTCTCTATGTATGGAGTTGCAAGATTTAAAATTGCTCTCAGCTAGAGCTATTAAGCTAATGACCTTGCTAGTCAACCACACAATGAGAGATTCAAATGAAGACAAGGGCAAGAATGCCAATATCCCCAAAGAATCAAATGAAATGCAATGCAATGCAAGTAAGCTAAGAATGAAGATGCAAGCTAATCTATGAAAATGAAAGAACAATGCAACTAATCTATGAAAGGAAAGAACAAGTGTTACAAATCCTTCTTATTAAGCTATGTGAGATTAATCTATAGCATAAAGAAAGTCTATACTAAGAATGCCATGATTATGCAACTATGAAAGCAAGAAAGCAAGCTAAATGAAATGCAACAACAATGTCTTCAAATCTTGAATGCAAGAATGTCTTCAAAGAGCTCCAAATGACCTAGAAGACCTACAACATAACATTAGCATAAAACATGAATGGATATGCAAATGAGGAAGAGAGCTCTTCTTTTATAGGAAATGAGGAGAAATGGACCATGGAGATTAAGAGGCAAAAGATTTAATCAATGGTGGAGCATCAAAGAAGATCAATCCATGTGCACAAGTATCCTCCAATGAGAAAATAAGAGTTGACTTTTGTGTCCATATGAGACAAAAAGTGCTTTTTCCCTTTTATAAAATATGAATAATGCTTTATTTGTGCAACTTAGGATAAGAGGAAAAGGTGGGGGCTTTTTATTTAATAAAAGGGGAGGAAATATTCCTTTTAATTAAATAAAGACTTTAGGATAAAATAGTTAGCCCAAGGCAAATAATCAAAAATGATAAAAGGATTTGATCAAAAAAATTGATATAATTGATAAAATGCTGACTTTTGAAAATATTGATTCAGGGATTTGATAAATTGCTAAATGGGGGCCCAAAGTCTAGGCGACCATTTTAGGGTGCATACACCCATGACCCCTTTTGACACATTGGAATGCTCAAGTGTGTCTTAAGGGGTCGTAGGACCCCTTAAGACACACTTGAGCATTCCAATGTGTCAAAAGGGGTCACAGGGACTCCCTAGGGGTCATAGTATGCCTTATCACACGTTAGGACCCCTAGGGAGTCCCCATGACCCCTTTTGACACATTGGAATTCTCAAGTGTGTCTTAAGGGGTCCTAAGACCCCTTAAGACACACTTGAGAATTCCAATGTGTCAAAAGGGGTCATGGGGACTCCCTAGGGGTCCTAACGCGTGATAAGGCATACTAGGACCCCTAGGGAGTCCCCGTGACGTATTTTGACACATTGGAACACTCAAGTGTGTCTTAAGGGGTCCATACTAGGATCCCTAGTGAGTCCCCATGACCCCTAGGAAGTCTCTCTTTTTACCTCCAGTGAACTATTCTTCAAAGCCTCCATTTCTGCGTAGCTAGGGTTTACGATGCCTGTACAAGGAACATTTAATACAAAGATTTAGCCGACCACCTTTAAAGACCTAAAAGAAACAAGAAAAAAATTTAGGCCAAAAATACATACTGCATTTCTGTATGTAGTACCATAAGCTTCAACAATCCAGGTGGGTTCCTCTACCAAGGCACTTAGAACTTCATTAATGTATGCTCTAGGAGGAAGATTATAATTTCCATATTTCTGCAAGAGATTCTCCAAAATTTGTAATATTATATATAGTATATTAGTATATGTATTATATATATATATTATATACATGTTAGTATATATAATACATTAGTATATATATAATATATTATATATATTAGTATATTTAATACATTAGTACATATAATACATTAGTCTATTATAATACATTAGTATATATATAATATACATTATATATATCATATGCCTCTTTTCTATATATATATTATACACATCAATATATGTAAAAGTTCAATTTTTTTGATTTGCTTCCGCCCTTTTTTCATCAGCCTGGGAATATCGGGTACCCGATATGGAATCAGATACCCAATTTTTGCCAGGTAATATTTAACCAAAATATTCCCTGTCCCCATAGACCAGATAGTCATGGGATTTTATACTTTTTTCACACATTATAAAACAAAAAATGTGATTTGGGGTCCATTGTTTGATTTTTGTCCACTTGTGGTCTCACCATGGGAAGCAACAGTCATCGAAAGGCTAAACGCAAGAGGAAGCTGACAAATGATGAAATTCAAGCATATAGGGAAAAAGATAAGGAAAATCATCAAAGAAGGAGAGAAGGTATGTTAAACATTAATCAAGGTGACCTCATAAATGTAGTTGTAAGTGAAGAGGATGTTCAATTTGAAAATGCACACATGGAGATTGAAAATGTAGACTTTGGGAACAAAAATGTTGCACAAGAACCACATGAATGTTATACATCTCCAAATTATATGCGAAATGAAGTCCCTTGCAATAAAGATAATCAATCTTCAAATTCGGGGCTTTCAAGAACACCTAAATGGTTAATTGAAATTGAGGAGAACATTATAAATAATTGGGAAGGAAAGAGGTCACATAGAACTGTTAGGTTGTGGGCTTCAAGACTTTATGATCAATTTTTTTGAAAGAAGACATTGGTTGAGAAATGTCAAATTTTTGTGTAGTTGTTAAAGATGCAAAAGATGAGACCTGTGCTTGTGAAATTGAAGATTTTTGTGAACAAGAAAATGGAAAGAAATGCCATTTTTGTGAAGAATCTTTTCAATGCTCTCAATAGCATTGGGAAGACTAGCAGAGAAAAAGACAAGAGAGTTGCTCGCAGGGTTATTACAACCTCCTTAGTAAGTCATCAGTTGAGAAAGTCTTGTTTGATGAGACAAACTTGTGTTGACTTCAATATAGACCGTAAAACTTTGGGTAGAGCACTTGCAAGAAGAGAAAAACTTGATGATCCACTTCAAATTGATACATGGGCTTATGGTGGGAGACTTCCACATTTTGATAAGAAGCTAATAGATGTTGTCAAGGATAAAATTCAACAATTTTGGGATGCTAACTCAAGAGTGTCACCAAATGTGAAGGATGTCTTGAAGTTGAGAGTTGGCAATCGAGACCGCACTCCACATCCTAAACATTATGTGGAGGTAAGTCAAACAATGTTGTATAACATTTTTTGTGATACACATCGAACATTGAAAATATCACAAAGGTCTTTTTAATCCGTGAAGCCATTTTATTGTGTATCCCTTAAGATTTGAAATACATGTTGTTGCAAATATCATGTTGAGTTTTCAATGCATCATGAATTATTATGGTCCATTTTTTCTACTTTGCATACTAATGAAATGCTAGAGGATTGTGGTGCAAGTGGTCTTCCCAAATCATCAAGAGACTTGCTAGATCAATTTTTATGTCATAGAGATGATGGTTGTTTATTTTATAAAAAAGATTGCTTAAATGCCAAGTGCTCAGAATGTGGTGCCTTGTCCAAGTTTAGAACATGTTTTCATGAGGGTTTGGAACATAATTTTGGAAAGACACTCATCCAAAAAAAGGTATATGAAATAGTGAAATATACATTGAAGAGTGGAGGTGGCTCTAGATGTGAGTTAGTTGCAAAAGAATACAATGTTGTTGATTTGATCTCAGATTTCAAGACAAATCTTTTTTACAAGTATGCAAGGCATAGACACAGGCCTCAATGGTTGGATCAACAATTCAGGACATGTAAGGACACTTTCCCCATTGGAACTATTATATCCATTGTAGAATTTGTGGAGAACTATACATTGCAGCCCCAAAATGAGACTCAAGCTCAATATTACAATTGCATTCAGGTTGCTATTTTTGTACACATCACATATAGACATTCCCCTAATAGCACAAAAGATGAGTGAAAGATAATCAGAGAGTACCATTTTTATATGAGCGACGATAGGTCTCACTCTCATGATTTTGTTCAACATTGTTTCTAGAACTATTTTGACTTCTTGCAGGAAAGTGGTATTGCTATGGATAGGCATCTCATTTGGTCAGATAATTGCACCGGTCAATTTAAGAATGCCAGATTGTTTTATTGGTTGTGTAGAATGCATGTGGAGAGAGGTGTACCTCATATCTAGAGTTTTTTTGAGTCAGGGCATGGGAAAGGGGATCATGATGGAGGAGGTGTGTGTGTGAAGAGAGCTCTAGTTAAGGAGCAATTGAGGATTTCAGGTGCTCTACTTCTTGATGCTCATTCTATTGTTGATTGGTGTACTTTAGCATTGTCACAAGGGGGGACTCTTGATTCTATAGTGCGTAGATTCTTTTGGTTGGTTGAGGAGGGAACTATAGGAGATAGATTGGATTTTCAAACAATGAAAGACTCTTTAAAAATGCATTCATTCCAAAGCTCCAATAGTAGTACATGGACCATTTGGACATGAGAGTTGGATTGTTTTTGCCCCATGTGTTTTCAGTATGATTGGGATCATTGCGAGTCAAGTGAGTGGGTGGATACATGGGTTCCATAGTATCTGACTCTTTATCTTTGACACTCTCTATAAGAAATGATGACATGGACACTTCAGTTGACTATGACCATCTTTCAGATCTTCTGAAGCCAGGAGATGTTTTTGCATTGGTTGCACTGCAGGGGAATGATGAGAGGTCAAATTATTGGTTAGCACGTTGTGTACAAGGTAAACAGAAGCTTGTACAAGTGATGATAGATGGTGATGGGTTCACATATCCTACTGGTTTAGTTGTTGTTGCGGGAACATGGCTGCGAACATACATGATTAGAAAGAATGGAGTTCCCACATTTAAAGACTATGAGAAGCACAAAACTATTCTCATGTATTCACACCTTGTTATAGAAACAAATGTCAAGTTGTCAAAGCATCAAGGAAGACCAAAGACAAAAGAATTTTGGACTATTACTACTGTTGATCATGAAGCACTATTGGAGACCCTGAAGCAAAGAGGTGACCCTTCAGGAACACTTGACTAGGTAATAAGTTAACTTAGTGCATTATTTTCTAAGTTTTTTAAGCTTAATTTCAATACATTAATTTGACCTTTCTTAGATTGTATTTTGAGTCAATAAACTTGGTTTTGTATGTGGATTGTAACTTGTGCAGGAGCACCTATGAAGATGCCTACGGTCACCATGGATCCAATCAGAGATAGAAGGACAAAAGGATCCTTAATGGTTAATTGAGATCTTTTGAAGCCTATAATGGCAATTTGTAACAATCAATTTGATTTAAAAGTTAAATGTCCTAAAACTCTTCATAAGGACTTATGACCAAAATCATGTATGGGTGGCCAATAGTGCCAAGAAGGGATCTTACATGTCATATACTTATGTCATTTGCATGGTTTGAATTCTTACATGTTTGATTGTTGTTTCTAATGCTTTAAAGATATTATTTTTTATCATTTCAAAAAATCTATAAAAGTTAAACCTCAAACATAATTAGCTCCATAGTTCAAATTTCACAAGCTTAATCATGATTAATTTCACAGTTCAAATTTCAAACATACCACTAACAGTCAGTTGAAAGCAGCTCAGCAACGTATCTTTCAAACTGGCAGTGATCTTCCATGGCTTGTATCTCAGACCTCATGATAGGTATTGACAAACCATTAGGTGCTATGGGATTGTGTTTCTAAGGCCTACAATAACCTCTCTTAGTTTTGGGTGATTCAACTTCATTTTCATTTGGCAAGGCGATCTCAGTCAATGCCAAAACTTGCAGTGAGAGTCAGTTCAAAGTGGCTCAGCAGCATATCTTTCAAACCATCTGACCTAGCATCAAACCATCTACTCCATTGGCTCTGGTTGGCTACGTAAATGCTATTGACAACCCTATTCTACCCACAAAGTCACCAGAACACTCGCAACCACATTCAACCCAAGTGACCCCAAGGTGCACTAAGCTTGATTGGGCAGTGATCTTGGGAGGCTCATATCTTGGACCTCGTGAGAGGTATTGACAAAATTTTAGGTGCTACAAGATCATTTTTTTGAGGTCTACAATAACCTCTCTCAGTTTTGGGTGATTCGGCTTCATTTGCATTTGGAAAGGCGATCTCAATCGATGCCAAAACTTGTAGTAAGGATCAGTTGAAAGTGGCTCAATAGCGTATCTTTCAAACCATCTGACCTAGCATCAAACCATCTACTCCATTAGCTCTGGTTGGCTGGGTAAACACTAGTGACAACCCCATTCTACCCACAGAATCACCGGAACACTCACGACCACTCCCGACCCAAGTGACCCCAAGGTGCACTAAGCATGATTGGGCAGCGATCTTCCATGGCTCATATCTCAAACCTCATGATAGGTATCAACAAACTATCAGGTGTTACAAGATCATGTTTCTGAGGTCTACAATAACCTCTCTTAGTTTTGGGCGATTCGACTTTGTTTGCATTTGGCAAGGTGATCTCAGTCGATGCCAAAACTTGCAGTGAGGGTCAATTGAAAGTGGCTCAGCAGCATATCTTTCAAACCATTTGACCTGGCATCAAACCATTTGCTCCATTAGCTGTGGTTGGTCGGGTAAATGCCAGTGACAACCCCGTTCTACCCACAGAGTCATCAGAACGCTCACGACCACGCTCGACCCAAGTGACCCCAAGGTGCACTAATCATGATTGGGCAGCGATCTTGTGAGGCTCATATCTCAGACCTCGTGAGTGGTGTAGGGAACCCTCCACTAGTAGGAATTTGAATTGCTTTGTGTTTGTAATAAATAGGATGGATCTAAATAGATCATCCTAATTTTGGTTTGAAAACCTTGATGTATGATCAAGGATCTTTTGGCAATGTTATAAGCCTAAGATACCTTAGGTCATAGGGTTTACCTTGTTAGTGATAATTTTCTAGGTTAGGATTATGGAGTTTTAAAGGTTAATTTTAGATTATATTTACTTTAAAAATCATGTTGATAGGTTTTGATCTCAAAGAGAAATCATAAACTCTATCGAGTTCAAAAAAATTGCAAAAATGCAATAAAAGTTGCTCGAGAGATTGGAATTGGAAACCCAAGAGTCAAATAGGTTCTCCAATTGATATACCTTCATTTTTAAGGTTATATATGCTTTTCACTTCGAACCATAATGGTATGAAGTTGAATTTTGTAAACTGGTGCCATAAATGAGGAATACAAACCATTTTTGAGCCATTTCTCAGAATTGTACGGGTGTGTACGGGCTTACAGAGCTGAGATTTGCATGTGAAAATATTGCATTGCATTTTATTTCACCTTACTATTGATTTGGTAGAGATTTAGATTCATTGGTTAAAGTTATCTCAGTTTTTCTCAAAATAGTTCAGGAAACAAACTTTTATAGGGCCCTGAACACTAATGGCGGCCTAACTTGGATTCTAACCATAGGTTTTACCTAAGAATTTGGAAAATGCAATTTAGGTCTATATGCCAATGGATTCCAAAGGCTCATGCATTGGCTCAAAGGGAAAGGCCCTCATGCATCAGGCCCTAGACTAAATTTTTGTGAGGATTCAGTCTAGAAAGTAGGGGAAAATTGTAAAGAAGTGTATAGAGTAGATAAGTGAGTGAAGAAATGGTGGTTTTGAGTCATTTGGAATTGGAGAAGAGTATCTAAAGCCCTATATTAGTTCCATGAACCCTATACCTCATACTTGCTTTGTAAACCAAGCCTAACTAGGCTAATTAGGTTTGTGTCCAAGGAAGGTGTTAGGTGGTGCTGGAGTGGAGTTGGAAGGCAAGGATTTGGGATCTTAAATAAATTCCAAATGGGTGTTTGAAAATGCCCTAATTGTGTCAAGATACTTAGTTGTGAAAAAGTTAGAAAAGAAAACCTATGTTGAGAAGGTTACAAGGAAATTGGCGTGCAGGTCTAGTTTTCTATGGTACGGTTGTGATGGGAATAAACCAAGGGTTATTTAAGAGGCCTTAGGTCATATGAGGACCATCTACATGCTTGGGAGTGGTCAGGAAGTCCACTGGTGAAGAGTTCTAACAATAAGTTAGTTTTAGGCCTAGTGTCCCTAAAGCCGAAAAGGCATTGAAGTTTGATTGAGTGTATAAATTTGCAAAGGGAGTTTATTGGGATAGAAGTCCATTTAATTGGTTGTGTTACACCATCATAAGAGTTTAGGAATACCCTTAAGCCTTTGTAGTTGGTTGGTGAGTTGTGGGAGCTAAAGGGTACTCCACTTTCTTGCTACTACCTCTGCATTAGTGAGACATATCGACAAACCGTCAGGTGCTACAGGATCATTTTTTTGAGGTCTACAATAACCTCTCTCAATTTTGGGTGATTTGAATTCCTTTGCATTTGGTAAGGCGATCTCAGTCGATGCCAAAACTTGCAGTGAGGGTCAGTTGAAAGTGGCTCAGCAACGTATCTTTCAAACCGTTCGACCTGGCATTGAACTGTCTACTCCATCGGCTCTGTTTGGCTAGGTAAACACTAGTGACAACCCCATTCTATCCATAGAGTCATCGAAACACTCGCGACCACGCTCGACCCAAGTGACCCCAAGGTGCACTAAGCACAATTGGGCAGTGACCTTCCAGGGCTTGTATCTCAGACCTTGTGAGAGGTATTGACAAAATCTTAGGTGCTATAGGATCATGTTTTTGAGGTCTACAATAACCTCTCTTGGTTTTGGGTGATTCAACTTCATTTGCATTTGGCAAGGCAATCTCAGTCGATGCCAAAACTTGCAGTGAGGGTCAGTTGAAAGTGGCTCAGCAGCGTATCTTTCAAACCGTCTGACCTGGCATTAAACCATCTACTCCATCAGCTCTGGTTGGCTAGGTAAACACTAGTGACAACCCCATTCTACCCACAGAGTCACCGGAACACTCGCGACCACACTCGACCCAAGTGACCCCAAGGTGCATTAAGCACGATTGGGTAGTGATCTTG
>BSBK01002923.1:1175000-1535000 GCA_027943335.1 Chamaecyparis obtusa
CTTGATACTACTACAAAAAGTTGCTTGTTCATTAAAATTGAAGATGCTTGGTTATGGCATAAAAGACTTTGTCATGTAAATTTTGATAACTTGATGAAAGCTAGTAGGAAAAATAGAGCTAGAGGTCCACCGAGATTAAGAAAGCCTAATAGAGTTATATGTAAGGAATGTCATATTGGTAAGATGACTAAATCAAGTTTTTCATTAAATTCTTACTCATCTAATGGTATATTGGAACTAGTTCATACTGATCTTTGTGGCCCTATGAGAGTACAAAGCTATTATGGTGATCGCTATTTCATTCTAATTGTTGATGACTACTCGAGGATGATGTTGGTAATGTTCTTAAAAGAAAAATATGATGCATTTCAAAAATTTAAATGGTATAAGGAAAGATTTGAGAAGGAAACAGGTAAGTAGTTGAAGTGTTTAAGATCAGATAGATGAGGTGAATTTATCTCTAATGAATTCATTTTCTTCTACAATGAGAATGGAATTATAAGACAAGTCTTTCGACTGAGAAATCCACAAAAGAATGGCATAGCTAAAAGAAGGAACAAATCAATAGTTGATTGTTTTATAATATTGTTGATTGAGAAGGAATTTGCACAAATATTCTAGATAGAAGCCATTAGTACTATTGTTTACACACACAACCGAATACAATTGAAGAAAGGTACAAATAAAACTGCTTATAAACTCTGGTATGGGCATACACCTAATGTTAGCTAATTTAAAATCTTTGAAAGTAGGTGTTACATTCTGAAAGATACTAGGAATGGAAAGTTTGATTATAAAGGAGATGAAGGTATATTCCTAGGTTACTCCACAAAGAAAAAATCTTATAAATGTGTGATTAAGGCCACTAAAAAAATTGTGGAAAGTGAAAATGTAAGGATTGATGGGTATGCAAAAAGAAATGAAGATAGAAAAAAAGAACAAGAATATTATCAAAGATTTGTGTATGTGCATGAAGGAATTTTAGGTACAGTACCCAAGTTGCAAGAAGAAACTGAGGAATAAGTTGAACCCCCACCAAGAGATGAAGATTTTGAAGAACAGAGAACTGAGCCAGTGCTAGCAAATTATGTGAGAATGAACCATTCACTGACTGAAATTATTGGAGACAAAAATGCAGGAGTCATGACAAGAAGTAAGTTAAGAGATAATACATGTCTCATTTCAGAATTTGAGCCTAGACTAGTCAAGTATGCACTTGAGAATGAAGATTGGACTAATGCAATGAAAGAAGAGATTGATCAGATTGAAGAGAACAATACCTAGTCACTGGTATCGAGACCTAAGGATAATAATTTTATTGGTAAAAAATGGATTTTTAGGAATAAACTAAATGAAAATGGAGAAGTGATAAAAAATAAAGCTAGACTTGTATGCAAATGATATGCTCAAGAAGAAGGTATTGACTATGCTGAGACATTTTATCATGTTGCAAGACTAGAAGGTGTGATAATTTTACTTGTATATGTTACTCACAAAGGTTTCAAATTTTATCAAATGGATGTAAAGTCTGCATTCTTGAATGGAATACTAGAAGAGGAAGTATACATTGACCAGCCAGAAAGATTTTTTGATAAAAGTTAGAAACACGTGGTATGTAAACTTCACAAGGGTTTGAAGAAAGGACCTCGAGCATGGTATGAAAAAATCTACTCATATATAATGAAAATAGGTTTCATTAGAAATAGTGACAACATTAATGTGTACTTGAAGAGTGAATCTAAAGATAAGGTACTAATTGCTAAAGTTTTTGTTGATGATATTATATTTGGAGGAAATGAAATAATGTGGATATCATTTGCTAATGAAATGAGAAAGGAATTTGAAATGTCAATGATTGGAGAGATAAAAAATTTGATTGGATTGTAGATTCAATAGACCAAAGATGGCATATATATAACACAACCAAAATACATCAAAGAGATCCTGAAAACTTTTGGGATGGAAGACTCAAAACTGGTTGGAACACCGATGATTACTAGATGCAAACTATCAAAGGAAGATGACTCAACCAAGGTAAATGAAACTTTTTATAGATCCATGATCGCTAAGCTATAGTATGTTGTTCATAGTAAGCCAGATATTGCTCATGTTGTTGGAATTGTAGCTAGAACTTTTTCTAATCCTAAAGAAACACATATGAATTTGTTGTGAAGAGAATCTTTAGATATCTGAAAGGAATCGTGGACTATGGTTTATGGTACAAAAATGATGGTGATTTTGAATTGAAAGTGTATAATGATGTTGATTGGACATGAAATTTGGATGACAAGAGAAGTACAAGTGGAGGAGCTTTCTTTTTAGGAGAAATATTAGTGACATGGATAAGCAAAAAGCAAAGTTGCATTTCACAGTTTACTGCTAAGGAAGAATATGTTGCTGCTACAATAAATTGTTCAAATATATTTGTTTGGATAAAACAACTACTTGAAGGGATATAAGATGAGATAGATGGTTCTATGACAATCTATTGTGATAATACTAGTGCTATTAATTTTTAAAAGAATCCAATGATGCACTAAAAAAATAAAGCACATATCAATCAAGTATCACTATTTGAGAGAACAAGTACAGGAAAAACAAATCAAACTGGAATATGGGAAATATAAGGAATAACTTGTTGACATATTCACAAATTCATTACCTAAGGATACTTTTGAGTACCTAAAAGGTAAACTCCTGGGTCATTCCCCACTCTAATTTTCATTACAAAAAGGTTTAGGTTGCATCAATTCATGATTTATTAGAATATATATTTGTGAGTTGATGTAGATGTTCACTCTTTAGGAACAGTCTATAGTTGTGATAAAAACATGAGGAAACAGAAGTAATTGGTTCAGGAAAGGTACACGATACAACTACAAGGATAGTCAAGTTTCAGATTAAGGTATTGCAGGTACCTTTGGCATTGTTGTCAAAGGGGGAGAGAAGGATAACATGATCAGCAAGAGATTGAATTGGGAAATATATGACTAAGGGGGATAAAATGATAAAGGAAGAGAAATAGATTGTAAAGAATGAAGATTATTTGTATTCAATGGTATATTTTAGATATGTGATGATTTATATAAATTGTGTTTCCATCAATGCCAAAGGGGGAGATTGTTACCCCAACTGATAATTTTGTTGGACTGATGAGAATGAACAAAGTCAACCAAGAAATGAAAGGTATGTAAAATGATTAGATCATTTGTTATGTTGTCATTGATGTCAAGCCTATTGACTTATTGATTTCAAGTTTCCATATCAATCTAAAATATATGATGTTGAGAGAATAAATGATTGGTAAAGACAAAAGATGAAATAAAGAAGTGATGTTAAGTATATATGAGCTTAATTGGGAAATTTTTGAATCAGTCTATGAAAACGTAACATTTATTGGATTGTTTTACATGATTCAATAAAGTGTTAAAATGATGTACAAGTCAGTTATGTTGATCGGTAACAAAGGATTGAAGTTACAAAGTAAAAAGACAAGGAACAATGTGTTTAACCAAACTGGAAAAAATTGTCTATAAGTAAATATATTGGTCAATCACATTTAACTGAATGAATGTTAACTGAGTAGAAAGACTTAATCGAGTAGATGAATGTGGTCGGTTAATCAAGGAATCAAGTAAAAGACATTGTATGATGAGCTGGATTGATCTAGAAGATTCTAAGGAAGGAACAAGTTAGTTAATGAAATCAACAGATCAGAATTGTTAGGTATAGATAAATGGTGAATATTTAATGATGTGTTTAAGATCCAAGAAAATTTTAGGTTCCAAAGTGAAGATACACTTGGCAAGAATCATAAAATGTTTTACCAAGATTAAGTTTTTATTGAATGGATGAGATTAAGCCGTGATAGGATTAAGCAGAAAAAGTTATCTATATAATGGATGGTCACGATGACTATAATGTGAATATTGATACTATTGTTGTTGATGAAGAGTTGATATTCAGAGTAGGAAACCAAATTTAAAAGATGGCTACACCAAGTAGAACAAAGTTGAAGAATTGTATGAATGAAGTGAAGAAAAGCGATAAGATGAAGCATGTATATTGATTAGCTAGAAAGGAGGAGTTTGAAGAGGAAAAATGAATAGCAAGGAGATCTGAATAGGAAAATGTAGTTGCACATTTTAACAGATCATTTCAGTGTTACTTTCTAATCATTGTAGTGGAAAATCTCTTAACTGAGTGGATTTAATAGTCCTAATTTCTAAATCATTTGTAAGGTGACATTCTAATGAATGTTCTTAGTCCATCTAATAATGCCACTCATTATAAAGGGTGATAGATCTAGTTGATCTTTCATGAAAATCCCCTAACATGGTCACATCCAACAAGTGTGTTTGTAATCTTTAACAGGATTGGCTTTTAACCGAGCTCACTTTAGAAGACTGAATTATTTTGTTGGTGATAATTCCCGTAGTAGTTTTTTCCAAATTGGGTTTCCACGTTAAATACTAGTTTCAATGTGTGATTGAATGTTTTGCATGTTATTTATTGATTTTATGATGAATACAGATATGGTCGGTTAAATATTTATATCTAATTGCATAGATTATCTACTGAGTAGATTTTAAGGTTGAAAATTATTAAGGGACCTAAGGTAATTGATTCTATAATTGATTCTCCCCCCTCTCAATTATCCAACAATTTATATTAGATAAATTGGTTCTTAGTAGTAAAAGCTTAGAAGACTTGAGCTAAAGATCCGTACATGTATAAAAGAGAAGTACCCAAGCTTAACAAGGAGAGTTTATCTACATGGAAAAGAAGGATGAGGTTATACATGTCTAGGATTGGAGATTCTGCACTCAACCATTTGGATGCAGACTACAGTCCACCACCTCCTGGACCCATGACACTTGATCATATAAGAGAAAAGAAGGAACACAAATTGATAATGACTGAAATTGCTTCTTCAATGACCAATGCTAAATTTAATGACATAAAGGACCATATTACAAAAAAAAGAGATGTGGGAAAAATTTACACATGTTTATGGATGTGATCCACATGTACAAAAGGCTAAGGTTGACAGTCTCAAAGGAAAATTTGATGAGATGAGAATAAAAGAAGAAGATAATATTGCACAATATAGTTTCAGAATTAAGTAGTAAGTGCTATCAAAGGTGTTGGTGGAAGATTAACTGGTGAAGAAATGGTAAGAAAAATTCTCATAACCCTTTCACCCAAGTATTCTATTTGAGTCTTTTCTATTCAAGAACTGAGATCCATACCAAATAACACTATTTGTCTTCATGATTTGATCGGTAAGCTAACTGCATTATAGCTTAGTAATTATGATAATAGTTTATCAACTATTAAAATAGCTTTCAAATCATCTTTAAGCATTGGAAGCTCAAGAAAAGAAAGAGATAATCATTGTAGCTCAGGTGGAAGTGAATATGACATTATACTAACCAAAAAGAAAAAAATAAGAATAATGGGAAGCACTACTGGGAAAGAGGCTACCGAAAGGAAAATGAAAGCATAAAGGTAAAATACCTCTAAAATGTTTCAACTACAACAAGATTGGTCATATTTCATCTAGATATCCTCACACTGACATGAATGATAATAAGGAGAAGAAGGAGAACCGCTACTAAAAGTTTAGAGACTTCAAGGAGAAAGGAAAGAAATCATGGTACCTAACTAAGGAAGGAGTTATTGATGATGAATCTGATGACACAGAAGAATGTGTGGAACTAGTTTATATTTCTATAAAGGATGATTTATAAGATGAAGAGTATGAAGATGAAAAATCCCTTATTTCTCAAGTAAGTAAAACCGACCCTTGGATTATTGACAGTTGTTTCTCACATCACATGACTAGTGACATTGATAAGTTTGAGAACCTAGAAGAGCATGATGGAGGATTTGTTAGATTTAGAAATGATGATCCATGTTTTATGAAAGGAAAAGGATCCATTATGCTGAATGATAATATTAAATGTAATAATGCCTATTGGGTTCACGAAATAAAATAAAACTTGTTGAGTGTTGCACAATTGAATAACACTGGTCACCGACTAGAGTTTCAAAAGAGAAAGGTGAAGATCTATGATGTTGTTGGAGATTTGATTGGAACTGGTGAAAAATCTAAAGGTAACTTATTCTACCTTGATACTACTACAAAAAATTTCTTTTTTGTTGAAGTTAAAGATGCTTAGTTATGGCATAAAAGACTCTGTAATGTAAATTTTGATAACTTGATCAAGGTTAGTAGGAAAAATAGAGTCAGAGGTCTATCAAGATTAAGCAAGCTTGATCGAGTTATGTGTAAGGAATGTGAGATTGGTAAGATGACTAAATCAATTTTTTCAAGCAAGTCTTACTCATCTAATGATATATTGGAAATAGTTCATATTGATCTATGTAGCTCTATGAGAGTACAAAGCTATTATGGTAATCAATATTTCATTCTATTTGTTGATGACTACTCAAGGATGATGTCAATAATATTCTTAAAAGAAAAATGTGATGAATTTCAAATGTTTAAATGGTATAAGACAAGATTTGAGAAGGAAATAGGTAAGCACCTAAAGTGTTTAAGATCAAATAGAGGAGGTGAATTTATCTCTGATGAATTCACTATCTTTTGCAATGAGAATGGAATCAAAAGACAAGTCTATGCATCGAGAACTCCACAACAAAATGGCATATCTAAAAGAAGGAATAGATAAATAGTTAATTGTAATAGAACATTGTTGATTGAGAAGGAGGTTGCACAAACATTCTCTAGAGAGAAGCCATTAGTATTGTTGTTTACACCCTCAGCCAAGTACAATTGAATAAAGGTATAAATAAATCTCCTTATGAACTTTGGTATGGGCATACACCTAGTGTTAGCTACTTTAAAATCTTTGGAACTTGTAGGTGTTTCATTTTGAAAGATACTAGGAATGGAAAGCTTGATTCTAAAGGAGATGAAGGTATATTCCTAGGTTACTCCACAAAGAGAAAAGCTTAAATAAATGTATGATTAAGGATACTAAAAAAATTGTGGAAAGTGCAAATGTAAGGATTGATGAGTTTGCAGAAAGAAATGAAGAAGATAGCAAAAAGGAACTAGAAGATTATCAAAAATTTATATATGTACAGGAAGGAATTTCGGGTACAATACAAGAGATTCAAGAAGAAACTAGGAAACAAGTTGAACCCCCACCGAGAGATGAAAATGTTGAAGAATAGAGAATTGAGCCACTACTAGCAGAGGATGTGAGAAATAGTCATTCACCGACTCAAATTACTAGAGACAAAATGCAAGAGTCATGACAAGAAGTAAATTAAGGGACAATACATGTCTCATTTCAGAGTTTGAGCCTAGACTAGTCAAGGATACACTTGAAAATGAAGATTGGATTAATGCAATGAAATGAGAGACTGATCAGATTGAAAATAACAATACATGGTCACTGGTAAAGAGACCTAAGGATAATAATGTTATTGGTACAAAATGTATTTTTAAGAATAAACTAAATAAAAATGGACAAGTGATCATAAATAAAGCTAGACTTGTATGCAAAGGATATGCTCAAGAAGAAGGTATTGACTATGGTGAGACATTTTCTTATGTTGCAAGACTAGAATGTGTGATAATTTTACTTGTATATGCTACTTTAAAAGGTTTCAAAGTTTATCAAATGTATGTAAAGTCTACATTCTTGAATGGAATACTAGAAGAGGAAGTATACATTGACCAACCAGAAGGATTTGTTGATAAAATTCAGAAGCACATGGTATGTAAACTTCACAAGGCACTATATGGTTTTAAGTAAGGACCCCGTGCATGGTATGAAAGACTCTACTCATCTAATGAGAATAGGTTTCATCAAAACTAGTGACAACAGTAATGTGAACTTGAAAAGTGAATCTGAAGATAAGGTACTAATTGCTTAAATTTTTGTTAATGATATTATATTCAAGGAGAAAATGAAATAATGTGTAGATCATTTGCTGATGAAATGAGAAAGGAATTTGAAGTGTCGATGATTGGAGAGATCAAATTGTTTATTGGACTGCAAATTCAATAGACCAAAGATCACATATATATAATATAGTCAAAATACATCAAAGAGATTCTAAAAACTTTTGGGATGGAAGATGCAAAAATGAGTGGAACACCAATGATTACTGGATGAAAACTATCAAAGGAAGATGACTCAGCCAAGGTAAATAAAACTTTGTCTAGATCCATGATCAGTAAGCTACATTATGTTGTTCATCATAGGCCAGATATTGCTCATGTTGTTGGAATTTTGGCTAGATTTTCTTCTAATCCTAAAGAAACATATATGATTGATGTGAAGAGAATCTTTAGATATCTGAAAGGGGTCAGAGACTATGGTTTATTGTACAAAAAGGAAGGTAATTTTTGAATTGAAAGTGTATATTGCTACTGATTGGGTAGGAAATGTGGATGATAGGAAAAGTACAAGTGGAGGAGCTTTCTTTTTAGGAGAAAGATTAGTGACATGGATAAGCTAAAACAAAAGTTGCATTTCAAAGTCTATTGTTGAGGCACAATATATTGTTGTTGCAATCAATTGTTCAAATATTGTGTGGATAAAATAACTACTTGAAGGGATATAAGAAGAGATAGATGGTCCTATGACAATCTATAGTGATGATATTAAAGCTATAAATATTTCAAAGAATCTGATGATGCACTCAAAAAAAAAGAACACATCAATCAAGTATCACTATTTGAGAGAACAAGTATAGGAAAAATAAGTCAAGCTGGAATATGTGAAATCTAAGGAACAACTTGCTGATATATTCACAAAGCTACTGCCTAAGGATACATTTGAGTTCCTAAGAGGTAAACTAGGGGTCATTCCCCTCTCTAATGCTCATTAGAAAAGGATGCAGGTTGCATCAATTCATTCTTTATCAAAATATCTATTTGTGAGTTGATACAGATGTTCACTCTTTAGGAACAACCTAAAGTTATGAGAAAAACATGAGGAAATAGAAGTAATTGGTACAAGCAAGGTATGTGGTACAACTCCAAGGACATTAAAGTTTTAGACTTAAACGTATTGCAAGTACCTTTGGCATTGTTGTCAAAGGGGGATAGAAAGATAACACAATCAAGAAGAGATTAAATTGGGAAAGATATGACGAAGGGGGAGAAAATGATAAAGGAAGAGAAAAAGGTTGTAAAGAATGAAAATTACTGGTATTCGATGGTATATTTCAGATACGTGGTGATAAATATAAATTTTATTTCCATCAATGCCAAAGGGGGAGAGTGTTACCTCAACTGATAATATTGTTGTATTAATGAGAATGAACAAGGTCAACCGAGCAATGAAAGGTATGTAGAAGGATTGGATCAGTTGTTATGTTGTCATTGATGTCAAGCCTATTGACTTACTAATTTCAAGTTGCCATATCAATCTGAAATATATATGATGTTGAGAGAAGAAATGATTGGTAAAGATAGAAGGTGAAATAAAGAAGTGATGTTAAGTATATGAGCTTAATTGGACAACTGTTGAATTATTTTATGACAAGGTAATATTGATTGGATTATTTTACATGATTCAACAAAGTCTTAAAATCATCCACAAGTCAATTATGTTGATCAATAACAAAGGATTGAAGTTGCAAAGTGAAAAGACAAGGAAATAATGTGTTTTACCAATTTGGAAATAGTTGTCTGTAAGTAAAGATATTGGTCGGTCATAGTTAACCAAGTGAATGTTAACAAAGTAGAAAGACTTAACCGAGTAGATAAAGTTGATTGGTTAATCAAGGAATCAAGTAAAAGACGACATCATATGATGAGCTGGATTGATCTAGAAGATTCTAAGAAAGGAACAAAGTTAGTTAATGAAATCAACGGATCAAAATCATTAGGTACCGATAAATGGTGAATATTTAATGATCAAGGTTTAAGATCCAAGAAAATTTCAAGTTCCAAGGTGAACATACAGTTGGCAAGAATCATAAAATATTTTACTGAGATTTAGTTTTGATCGAATGGATGAGATTAAGTGGTGATAGGATTAAGCAGAAAAATTTATCTATATAATGAATGATCATGATGATTATGATGTTGATGCTAATACTGTTAATGTTGATGAAGTGTTTATATTCAGAGGAATTGAAAAGAAGGCTACACCGAGCATAATAGAGTTGAAGGATTGTGTGAATGAAGTAAAGAAAAGTGATGAGATAAAGTGTGTATATTGATCAGCTATCTAAAAGGAAGAGTTTAAAGAGGAAAACTAAACAACAAGGAGATCTGAACAGGAAAAGGTAGTTTCATATTTTAATAGATCATTTCACTGTTACTTTCTAATAATTATGGCAGAAAATCTCTTAACTAAGTGGATTTAATAGTCCTAATTTATAAATCCTTTGTAAAGTGACATTCTGATGAATGTTCTAAAGCCCTCTAATAAGGTCACTCATTATAGTGTGACCGATCTAATCGATCTTTGGTGAAAATCCCCTAATAGGGTCACATCTAGCAAGTATGTTTGTAATCTTTAATAGGATTGGCTTTTAACCGAGCTCACTTCAGAAGAGTGAATTATTTTATGGGTGATAATTCTCGCAGTGGTTTTTTCCAAATTGAGTTTCCATATTGAATAATAGTGTTAATGTGTGATTGAATTCTTTGCATACTATTTACTAATTTTATGATGAATATTGCTACATGGTCGATTAAATGTTTATAATATCTGATTGGATAGATTATCTACTAGGCAGATTTTAAGATTAAATTTTTTTAAAGGATAATTGATTCTATAACTAATTTACACACCCTATCATTTATCCAACAATGGCTACTCCTGTACATTCATAGGAACAAAACCCTCCATCTCCCTCAGTTTCACTATCTAGAAACACACTCTCACTCTTGGCTCTCACTGTGATCTCCATAACAATGATTTATCAAAATCTACATATAATATTGTAGTATCTTAGTCTCCTCATCTACACAATTGAATCTATCATCTTAAGAGAGGGGTCTATGTTGTGTAAAGTTGTATTTTTTCTCTTATTTGTGTATCTAATACATTCTTATATCAAATATGTGAATAAATGTACTATCTATTTGTAGTTTACTCTTAGTGAAATCATCATTTTCCTTTATTAAGTGTGATTTGTTACTAAATTACTCTATCAATATCATTTATCTCACACAATAGGAGTTTTCCTCCATTGTGTAAAGTTTTTTTCTATTTTCAAATCTCAATTAATAGGGGTTTTCCTCCATTAAGCAAGGCCTTTTCTTTTATTGTGTTTTTGTTTATTGGTTTCATTCCAAATTTGTCTTCTAGATATATATGGAGGTGAAAACACCATAATAGGGATTTGACTATGGAAAGCGCCTATGCAACCCCCAAAAAATTTCCTATTTGTGTGTTTGTAGGTGGTGAACAAGTTCATGGAGAAAAATAGTACATATAGGAGTGAGTCAAATGTGTCTTTCTATTTTTCTATCCAAGGTAAAAACTATACTTGTCTCAGGTTAAGAAGTCCACTTCTCTTGCCTTCATTACCTATAAAATTAAAATATTTTTATCTTTCTATATTTGCCAATTATTTTGATATTCTACTTCTTGTATTTAGTTTATAGTTCTTTTAAGTTTATCCCCCTAGCTCATCATAGATGAAGTAAAGTGAGGTATCATAAGGTATATTTTCTCTTTGGAATCTTGATATCCTAAGGGTAGAAAATCCCTTTATATACAAGGAGAATGTTAAAGACAAGCATCCTTCTAATGCATTTTACTTAAAAATATAATAATGTGTGTGTATAATTTAAATATATATCCTATAAATAGTATTAAAGATATTATTCCATAAGAATAATGGAATGAGAAAAATTAGAGTGCATCTTATTTCAATTTAGTTTGTGTGTTGCATGTGCACATGTTTTTGAATAAAGGAGAGAAGAAAATTGGATAATAGAGGTAGGACAATATCTAAGTATTGGTTATAGTGAACAATTTGAAGGCTACAAGTTATACAATTCCACTATAAATAAGGTAATCATCAATAGAGATGTTGAATTTAATGAAGAAGAAGCATGAGATGGTATTATATATAGATCACTCATAGTTATACAAGCAATACCTCAAAATAAAGAAGAATTAAAATAATGAAATTCACAACTAAATCCACAAGAAACAACGAGTCTTTCAATATGAAATATTTAAAGGAATAATTCAAAATATTTGAGAACACTAAATTTATTAATAAAAAATGAACTATTAGGCCATGTAAGCCATCCTACACTCAACTCACAAGTAAGTGATGAATCTAGTATTTAGACTTAGGTCACTAAGATCAAGGTATAGAGGTAAGAGAATAAGAAGTTTAAAACAGATTAATGATCAAGGAGGGAAAAATTTATTTGAATTTAGATTTTTCTTTACTATCTCATTATTATTTAAATTTGAGGAAGTCAAAGAAGAAAATTGGATCAAAGGTCTGCATGAAGAGATGGATTCCATTGAAATGAATGAAGAGAATTTATAGATATACTTAAAAGATAAAGATTGTGTAGAAGTCAAATGAACCAATAAAACTAATAGTAAGGATATGTTAAGGAGATTTAGGATGATAAATTTTAATATACTAACAACTCAAGTTGCAAAAGGAACCTAACTCAATAAATAAGATAAAGGGTCCAATATTGATCCACAATGTACAAAGGAATCATTAGAAATTTGATGCACATCACAACCTCAAGGAGATGTATATTATGTTGGTGTGTCTAATTTCTATATTTATGGAGATCTTAAAAATTTTACATTAGCAAGATGGGAAGAGAACATTGAGGTATGTAGTAGGAACAATAGGACATAGAACACTATATTCTAAAACTAATGATTTTATTTTGATTGGTTAAACTAATATTAATTTTTTAGGTGGTAACCATGTCACTACAAATTTTTAATGTTTCCTTTGTCATAATTAGTTTGGGAATGGGGAATGATTGGTCATGGTGGCATGGTTCTCATGACGCACAAGCATGCTTGGTGTTATGTTTTTCATGCCCACACAATTTTTTATTCCTCCATTCATAGAAGAATTATTGATGAAGGGATCCCCTCTATTTTCGTCATTTTCCCTCTCATAGTAAATTTTATAGTTCTTTGGGGTCACTATTATTATTCATCTCACTGTCTTTCAGACTTTTGGTGTTGACTAATCTAATGGTTTGGATAATCATTCTTATATGTAGTATATGATTTTCATACAGACTTTTTAGTCACATTTTTTCATGACTGTTCTTTCACGTTGCATGCATTGGATGATTGATGCCTGGTATTTTCTATTCTAGGAGTAGGACAATTGAAATGACTTGATAAATATGACCAATTTACATTGGAGGTGGGTATATGGATGATCTTTTCTTCTGTCTAAAATAAAACTCTTTTGTTTAAACTGATTTGATGTCTAAGAAGTTTGGGACTGAATTGGAATTCTTGGCATGTTGATGGCTTATTTTGATACCATACATGTTCATTGTACTACCCGAGTCTCTTTTCTAACACCAATGTTTGATGTGAAAGGTAGTAGGTTTGTTGGAAGTGTTAGTGTTTGAACCTGCAGATTAATCAATTACTCAAATAATCCCAATGGCTATAACCTAGCAAGTTACAAACTACTAAGGTATTAAGGTTAAGACCTTCTTCTCTTTGAGTAATATATACTCAGGCGGGTGTACCTCTATCAATTCAATGTTCAACTGAGCTCTGAATTGAGAACTTGCTCCTTCACTGCTTTGTTACTGCCTTCAAAATCCAACTCAATAAGTCGCTAAAACTCTGAGTATAACCCAAATTATCTTGATACACAACATCATGATATAGATTATAAAAATAGCAACACGACACAATGGCTTAAGGATATTCATCCTTCTTCCTTTTAGAGTTAAACTCAGGGAAGGGTTAACCTCATTTATTGCTTCTTCAAAGCATTGAAATACATATTTATGAACTTGTCATAATATGACTCAAGTCTGGAAATTATGCATATAAAGTAAAATTTCAATCAATTATATCTTGGATGGTAAACCAATGTAAATGGATCTAAAACCAGTCCCTTATCCGTTGGGCATCAGAGTCGAACTCTACCTTCACATATATCTATTAAAACGAATACAATGAAACTCAAATAACATGCCTAACATATCATTGTTTCCATTCCTACACCTGTCATCAAATCCACATATAGATATTCAATTCCCAGAGACCTCCCCTAAGATTTTACTCTTTCCTTGAAAGAAACTTAAGCTCAACCCCTACATTCACCTTGTGAAAGATGTATTTAAACTGTCTTACAATCTAAATACATAAAGAAACTAAAACACTCCACATGTAAAGACAATCAAATGATAGTAACAAAACTCCAGTGTATTTGTATTAATTGATCAAATGCATTGATACAGTCTTCCTTGATTTCAAGAAAATAAGGTTCTATATTCCAGACCTCTCCTTTACAAAAACATTTTCCAACCTCGATCTTCAATAGAAACTGACTATTTACACTAATCAACCATCCTGGAATCCTCGAAAGGATGCAACAAGCTTCGGATGGCTGATAGAAATTTGCACTAGAAAACAAAAGAAAATACAAACAGAAAGATATTTAATAAAGACAGCAAGGCGTATTTTTTCAATTCTGAACAACTTCCATAGCTAGCACCTTTGTTTGTAGATATTTTCAGAGTAGTTACCAAGTTTTTCATATGAATGATGA
Source organism: Chamaecyparis obtusa (assembly GCA_027943335.1). NCBI lineage: Eukaryota > Viridiplantae > Streptophyta > Pinopsida > Cupressales > Cupressaceae > Chamaecyparis > Chamaecyparis obtusa. Next base: position 1,189,746 of record BSBK01002923.1, read on the forward strand.
CCGCCATTACAAGCTAATTTACATCATTCTCTGTTTGAACACGCTCTCCCTCAAATTCTGGATCAGGTGCCAAGTGCAATCTATTCTTCTTCCTCCTCTGTCAGCTGGATAACCGATTTCTTCTTCTTCTTTGTTATTAGCTTTTCCCAAGCTACCACATCATCATCAGATGGCCAGTCGTAACTCTCCAGCTCCTGTAATAAGTTAACTTGCCATTCCCATGTAGAATCAGTCACATTTTTAACTTCTGCTACAAACTTAATACAGTCACTTTCAACTTTGAATAAATTATCAATTATATTGTTATTTCTTTCCACATCCAAAGCCTTATTATCTTTTAGGAAGGCATCTTGATTGATTACCAACTGACCCACTGACAACTTCCAATCTTCCAGCTTGACCACATTTCCATTGTCATCATATACCGGGGGAAAATACTTGCTGTAATCTTTATCAAACATGGCTAACCTAGCCTTTATTTGGTTTGACTTTCCTTTGAAAAACTTTGACGCTGCACTTATTAGGCCAATCCTTTCAAATACATCAGTCACTACTTTTGGGATATCAGGCCTGTGTTCTTGTAAACTGTCAAGCTTATCAAACAACAAATTCCTCCCAGACCAAATACTATAGAGTGGCTCCAAGGTGGCTAAATAGTCATTCACCTTTTGATTGGTCTGATGTAATAGGCTGACTGATTTATGAACTACATCCATCTTGTCCTTTATTTTGTCTTGCCTGTACTGCACTATTTTGGCTATAGTGTCCAGGGATGCATCCAATTTCACCTTTTCCAAGTCTTCAGCAGGTCCCTCAGGTGCCTCCAAATTTATCTGAACAGGTACCTCAACTTGCAGAGGAGGAGGAGGAATTATTTTTGAGGCTTCCTCAAGTTTGACCTTTATTTCTGCCAGCTCATCTTCCAATTGTTTGATTTTCATCATTTTCAAAATCTTTGTCCTTGGCTACCATGCTTGAGCTTTCAAACAATTTGGCATATCTTTCTGACAGCTGAGCTGTCTTGGCTTCATTCAGATTAGCCCAATGAGTTACTGCCTTGGAGACTTCAAGGTCTGTTGTATTTTGTACAGTCCATATAATTTTATTCCCCTCCATCTTATCCTCTATACTCAATAGAGATGGCTTTTGGGTTTTGGGGGCCATAGACCACATTGCAACAGCTTGGGACTTAGGGTCATAGCCACTTCCTCTTATCATGTCACCAATGTGAACCTCATATGATAGGCTACCCTCTGGTTGCTTTCTCAATTGATCAATGAGGAATGCAGAAGTCAGATCCCATCCTGGGGTTAACAACATTCCACTTGACTTAACCAATTCTCTGGCTTCGTCCACTGTTATAGGATCAAGGCTAGGATCATATGAAGCAAGAGCTCTCAAAGTTTCTTCACTTGGCTCCATACCTTCAGGTAGAGCTTTCTTTACTTCTTGCTGCTTGTTCCAAATGAGAAAACTCTTGAACTCATCAGTCTTAATGAATTGATCATCACTCAAGAATTCTTCTTGATAGACCTCTCTGATATCCTTCTCCAACCATAAGGACTTTTCTCTTCTTTCTTGCTCAATGGCTATTTTCTTGCCTGCTCTTATTGCTTTCCTCAATTGATGATGATATGGCCTATCACTTGGTACAAGAGCAGATGCTCTGTCAATTTCCCTTCTTTGTTTCTCACGCCTTGAAGGTTCACCTTCCTCAAGCCTCTGTTTCTTCAATGGTGGCTCTGAGATGTCCTTTATTTCTAGTTGATCTTGAGTGAGAACAACAACTGGTGGTCCCTCAACCTGTGGAGGACTATCTTCTTCTTGTGACTCATCAGTAAAGTCTTCCTCATTAGAAGATGAATAATCTTTCTTTTTCTTCTTCTCTGGCTTATTCTGATCAATCAAGCCTTCCAATTGATTTGCCAAGGTATCATATTTTTCAATCATCCCATCAATCTTCTTCAAATAAGGAAGATCGGGGAAAAAACCCTCAAAAGGAATCTGAGATGCTTTCAATTGGTTGGACAAATCTACTAAATCAAAGAATCTGTACCATCTCCTCTTAACCTCATCTTCATCCAAAATGTTTCTAATCACATCTTCTTCATCTAAACCCTCATGCTCCTTGATCACACCAATGTTTGGGATGTAAGTCATCCAGGCAATCTTGATGGAGTCCTCAGGATCTACGTGCCTACAAGCACCAGTAACCATTTTGAATTGTTGTAGCCATGCACTAATCTGAGGAAAAGCCCTCTTTCCTATCAGGAAGTTGCCTACCCTGAACTACCTGGGTGTGAACGTACCCTTTCTGTGAGCGGCCAGAAGCTCTTTATCTATACACATCAATTGCCAAACAAATTCCAAATAAGCCAATCTCGGAGGCACATACTTTGGTAATAAATGTGGGGGTTGGGGACAACCATAAACTCTGATAATTGTGGAATTATCTCCTAAGTAGAAGTCACCCCAATTATGATTTCCATCCCACTTATCCACATACTGCAGTGGTCTTAAAAGCCTAAGGACTCTAGGAGATAGCCTGGTGACATTTATGCCTAGCATCCTGATAATTGGAAAGACAATGAAATTCTGAAAAATACAAAAATCTGCTTCATTGGAGGTAGAATTCCATATCCTCACCCACAACTGCACTGGATTGTGCTGATCCTTGAAAGTGAACCTTGGTTTTAACATGTTTACATCAAAACTGTTGATGTTAAAAAATAGAATCAAATGCATTAATAAAGAATAATGCATGAACTCAATAGGACTTTTACTTTCTTTGACAGACATCAACCCTTGATGCATCCTATCAATCACATACTGAATGTAATCATAGTCAGTGTTTACCAAGGGATTTTGAATATCTAAGATAATCATCAGCAAGTTAGCTGGTAAAAATTCTTCATTCCCATCAATTCCCAAAACTCTACATAATGCATAGCAAGTATATATCATATAATGACGGAGGGATTTGAACTGGTATGGGGCATTCATGTTAGCAGGAAGGGGGGCTATGTATTTATCCTATTTTGGCATATGTTTAACCAACTGGTCTTTTACTGACCCTATATTGCTTCTGTATCTTGCCTTTTTTTTGTTCAAATCAATCTCAGTTGAAAAGGACGTGTATAGACCAAAAGCTTTCATAAAAGATCCCCTATCAAGAGTAACTAAGGGTGATTGGTCTTCTTTTCTAATTGTCCTTGAGATAGGGTCATAACTTCTGGCTAGGGCGACAATTAAATCAATATCTAGGAAAACATCAGGGACAACCATTTTTCCCAATCATAACACCCAACCGTTACAGACAGGAACATGCTTATTTTTGTTGCTGTAAAAGAAGTTGAAAATAGTGTAACCTAAGAATTCTGGAGTGATTGGGTCTCTACACCGTTCCAAAAGATCTTCAAACACGTCATCAACAGCCCTCTTGTTCTGACTAGAGCCTGGCAACAGTTTCAGGAATTCATCTGAAAAATTTGGCTTATTCCTGTCCTCACCAATTTTGGACATGGCCTCACTACTAGAAGACGCTGTACTCTTCTCAGGTTGACTCATCCTTTCTACAGAAACACCTTCAATTCTCTGTATCTCAAATGCTTTATGCTCAAAAATTCTCTGGACAAACAAAAAACTCTTAACAACTGAGACTGAACAAATAAACAATGAGCTTCAACTTACTTATCGATATGAATCTAAGGTGTGCAACTACCATAGTTAATGCAAATCTCCTTAATTGATCCCATATTCAATTTTATGTACCCTCAGATTTCAAATTTTGAGCTCACCATGTCCGGATGTTGACAGATAGATTAAACTACTTGAAAACAAGGTGAAGAGGCAATGATCATGATTCTGTACTTTAAAACTATTTGCGTCATGCAATCTTTCTTCTTGAAGCTGATTTGATGGCTTACTGGTTTCATGTCCAGATCGACAAAGTACTTTATCTATGTGGCAACGGTTCTTTTTCTTTTCCCTTTGTGACCTTTTCCATCTGAGCCCATTTAGCGAACCAGCGACTATTGGCTTCTCTTAGTCGCTGAATATAATGCTAACCCTAGCTAGCAACTGGAGAACTGGCGACCACTGGCTTCACTGGTTCTCTGAATCCCTGTTTAATCCTGGTTCAAATTTGGAGAACTAGCGACTACTAGCTTCGCGGGTTCTTGGAATCCCATCCTTAACCATCCATGCATTTCACGAATCAGCGAACAAAGGGCTCCCACTTAAACAGTTAACTGCAATTACCATTTGGCGAACTAGTGAACAAAGCCACCTCCCACTCTCTTAATATTATGACTGACGGTCACTTTTCTTAGAGATCTAGCGAACAAAGGGTTCGCGCATTCGCTTAAAGATATACTTAACCGCTTGATTGTCTGGAGAACTGGCGAACCCCTTTAATCTCTGATTCGCTAAATCTTTCCTTAATCATCACTTTATACCAGGATTCCAGATTGACCATTGATCTTCATCAATCGATGGATATCGCTAGTTCTCTGAGTAACAAAACCCTTAACCATTTAATTCTGAGAATCAGCGAACAAAGAGCATTCACTAGTTCTCCAAATACTCCATATCATTGAAAATTTCATTTCGAGAATAAGCGAATGAGACCTTAAAACTTATCATCCATTGATTCGCTTATTCGCTAGATTGTTTTAACCTTTATCCTTTTATTAAGAGAACTGGCGACCACTAGCTTCGCTGAATCGCTAAATTGTTTAGCATATCACCAACTTATTTTGAGAATAAGCGAATGTGAGAAAACTTATCTCCACTGAAATCTTTTGGGCAAACCATCAGAACCGCCAAATTTAGAGGATAGCACTATAAGTATTTAGTCGCTCATTCGCCAGATCAAATATGTAGGACCCACAGATATTTTGAGATTAAAACAGGGTCGTTGATCGTGAAAAAAATCCACGGTATTTGCTAATTCTCTAGTTGACACTACCCTTGACCGCCAGATTCTGAGAATAAGCGAACAAAGTGTTCGCTGAATCACTAGATTGTTTCACAAGACCGCCAAAGATTGCGAGAACTGGAGATAACCCTCATTCGCTAGTTCTCGGAAAGGAAAATGAAACCACCGAAGCACTTGGAGACTTAGCGAACAAAGTAATCAAAAAGCGTGGCTTCAATGCATTCGCCAATTCGCTGGATGTTTAGGATAACCACTGGAAGATCTAGAGAACTGGCGACTGATATTAATAGTGAATATGAATTTGACTCATTCGCTGAATCGCCAGATTGTTTTGAAATTTTATAAGACACTTCCTGATTCGGCGAACACTTGGGGCAAATAAGCACATGCACAAATAGCAACTTAAGTGACTTAAAGGTAACCAAGAAAAAGAAACAAGAGGGCCACATGAATTTTAGAAATGAATTGGAAACATTTTGAAAGACAAGACCTAGGGTAAGGGTTTTCCCGAACATGTCAAAAACCATTTTCACGACACTTTACAAACCCTAGTCCAGGTATAACACTCGCATGGAGACTTAAACCAGGAATTGGACACAAACCTCAAAAAATTTTTAGGATACCCAACAGTGGCTCTATTTGAGGATGCTTGATTGTAAGATCATAGCAAGAAACCATGAATCTCTGGGAGGCAGACCACAAAACCTGAACCTAAAACAAGAAGCAAACACACCTATACATATAATACAAGCCTACTGTGCATGGAAAAAGAATTTTCAACTGAAGAAAAATTTCAAAAATTGTCCATGCACTGGCAATTCTTGCTCTTCACCACCCATACCTTGCAAAAAATAAGAATCTTTGCCATGAATCTGACAAACAATGAAGGGACCCATCCATAAGGACTCAAATTTTTTATGCTTCCCTTTGTCTTCATATCTAGCATTCCACTGAAGAACCATGTCACCAGGCTGAAATTTTCTCACAGTAGCCCTTTTATCAAAAAGATATTTCATTTTTTGCTGCAATTTTATGTTATTTTTCTGCTCTTCCCTTCTTATCTCATCCAGCTCAATCAGCTAAACCATCCTATCTTGCAGTGGGTTACTGATTTCAATATCTTCCTCTTGCATAAACTTGTAGATGGGAAGGAGATTATTAATTGGCAATCTTGTCTTTGCACCATATACCATTTCAAAGGGGGACTTCCCTGTGGCTTTTTTCTCAGAAATTCTATCAGCCCATAGTGCTAACTTTAACTTCTCATGCCAACCTCTTTTATTCTTTTCCAAGGTCTTCTTCAAAATTTGCAAAATGTTCTTATTGCTAGACTCAGCTTGTCCATTGGCCTGTGGGTGATATGGGCTTGAATAAGACAAGATAACTCCCATTTCATCACAAAAATTAGTAATTTCTTGAGACCTAAAACTCATTGCATTGTCTACAACCAATTTGATTGGGACACCAAATCTTGTGATTATGTTGTTCATCAGGAAATCAATTACCACATCACTTGTTTCTCCTCTAGTGGGAACAGCTTCTATCCACTTGGTAAAGTAATCAGTAGCCACCAAAATGTGACAATGTCTTCCACTGGACTTTTCAGAGAACTCTCCAATAAAATCCATACCCCACATTGCAAAAGGGGCTTCTGCAACAACTGGATTTAATAACAATGCACCTGAAAATTTTAGTTTCTTTGAAAACCTTTGACAGGGTTCACACTTTCTAACATAAGAGTGAGTGTCTTTAAACAATACAGGCCAATAATATCCTGCCCTCAAAATTTTATGAGCTGTTGACCGAGCAAAATAATGCCCTCCACACATTCCAGAATGCATTTCTTTTAGCACCTTCTCTGATTGGTGTTCATCCAAACAAAAGAGTAAAATGCCATCATTGTCTTTCCAGTACAAATCACCTTGAATGAGGACATATCTTTGAGCCTGTAATCTCAAGCTTCTTCTCTGATTATCATTCAATTCAGGTGGACATTTAGCATTTTTAATAAAATAAACAACATCCTTGTACCAGGGTTGCATCTCAATACTAGTAACTGTATCAACATTAGTAGCAACATTGTTTATCTGGACCAGGTCCATGTTTTCCTCAGTCATTAACTTGGCAAGTCCCAATCCTCTTACCAATTTAGTAATATGAATCTCAAGGTCAAACTCTTGAATCCTATTTATCCATTTACATCTCTTCCCTGTGACTTCACTCTGTATCAAGATATCCTTTACTGTAGCATGGGGTACATAAGCATTAACCTTTGCACAAACCAAATACGGTCTGAAAGCCTTGATTGCTTTCACAAGTGCATAAGCTTGCTTTTCCATTATTTCATAATTTAATTCAGCAGATTGCAAAGACTTGCTGAAAAAAGCTATAGGATGTTCATATCCTTCTTGATCTTTCTGCAGAAGGACAGCTGCAATAGTATGAAAAGATGCAAAAGAAAATAGAGAAAAAGGTTTTAAATAGTCAGGTGATACCAAAACAGGAGCTTCTTGAATTGTTTGTTTAATTTTTTCAAAAGCCTGCTGAGCTTCCAAGTTCCATTCAAATTTCATTCCCTTTTTAAGGAACTTAACTATTGGCTTGACCAACTCTGCAAAGTTAGCAATGAATCTTCTCACAAAATTTATTTGCCCCAAAAATGATTGCACACCCTTTATATTCTTTGGTGGAGGGACCCTTTTGATGGCCTCCACTCTTTCAGGATCAATCCTGACTCCTTCTTTTGATACTATGTGTCCCAGTAGCTTTCCTTCTTTCACTGCAAATTGACATTTCCTGGGATTCAAGGACACACCAAACTCTAAGGCCTTGAGAAAAATCTTTTCTAAATGAGAACAATGATCATCAGCCCTTTTGGAAAAAGCAGTGAGATCATCTTGATATACTACCATTAAGACATTGATCATTTCTTTGAAAGCAACATCCATGGCTCTCTGAAAAGTTGCCCCAGCATTTTTTAGACCAAAAGGCATGCGAACATATACATAAGTTCCCCAAGGAGTTGTAAAGGCTGTCTTGAATTGCTCTGATTCTTTGACTAGCACTTGGTTATACCCTGAGAAACCATCCATCATTGACAGGAGTTCACATCCAGTCACCCTATGCAGCATGGCCTCCATATTAGGCAATCCATAATTATCCTTGAGTGATGCCACATTTAGGTTCCTAAAATCAACACAAAGCCAGATGTCACCATTCTTCTTCCTCACTGGTACAAGGTTTGAAACCCAAGTTGAGTGCCTAATTGGTTCAATAATACCAGCATCTCTCAGTTTTGTCAACTCAACTTGCATTTTGGTGGCCAGTAAAGGATTAATGGGTCTCTATTTTTGTCTGAAGGGTGTGGTTTCCTCCTTTAGAGGAACTTCATGCTGAAATAAATCAGCCCTATAAGCTTTGAGGTCATCATATGACCAAGCAAACACATGTTTGTACTTTTTCAAAAGTCTAATCAAGTTGCCTCTGATCTCCCTATTCAGTTTCTTTCCAATGTATACCATTTGTGGGGAATTTTCTGATCCTAGGTTTATCTCCTCTAAGTCTTCCAATTTTGTATTAGACTTTTGGGACAGAAAACCATCATTTATTTTAAACATTCCCTCCAGTTCTACCAGTCCTTTGGGTATATGATTAGAAGGCAATTGAACTATTTCATTTCCCATGATGCATTCTTTTCCTTCAATACATTCCTGTACCTCATTGAAATCTATTTGTTGACCATCATATTGATCCAGGCCTTGAAGGAATCTAAGGATATCAAGATCATCCTCAAAAACTTGCCAATTGTACACATTGTCAGGAACTGCAGGCCTAGTTTTAGTTTCCAACATGGAAACACCAGAGAGGGTGATATCATTGTTTTTCAAAGCAACATTAGCAAGAAAATCTGCCATGATGTTATTTGACCTCTCTACCCAGAGCAAATTAAAAGCTTCAAAAAATTCTAATCTATCCCAGACAGCATGCTTATACAACTCGAGTTTCTCATCCTTGGAGGCATATTGGGATCTTACTTGGGCTACAATCAATTGGGAATCACCGTGGACTTTTAAACATTTAATACCATGCTTTATGGCTACATCTAATCCCAAGATCAGGGCCTCATATTTAGCAGTATTATTTGTACAACTGAAAGTCAACAAAAAGAAATACTTGAAAGTATTACCTGATGGGGAAATGAAAACAACACCAGCTCCTGATCCTTCTTTGGAGCATCCACCATCAAAAAAAATTTGCCACAAGCTATCTTGTTGCATCATCAACTCATCCATAATCGGGTCTGTGTTTTTCAACTGAGGTATCACTTCTTCAATCACAAAATTGTTCATATCAATATCTACAAAACAATTAAGGGCTTCCGGAGCAACCATTTCCACCATAACTGAGGAACGGGGCTCCTTGTACAACTTTACTTCAGTCCCATTCACTGGAATAGTGGCATAAGATAAATCTAGTTCCAACTTTCCACCCACTACTGCAGCCCATTGTCTTGACAATAACATGCCATAGTGAGGCTCTGTATCCACAACAACTACATCCATTTTGTATGTAGCTTCTGGGAATGCAGCAATTTTTACCTCAATTCCAACCAAAGTCCCCACAACAGGCACTGCCCTATTGTCCATTGCATAACACCTGCCATTAGAAGTGTCAACTTGCAATCCTAATTCTTTCATTACATGATATGGCATCATAGTTGTGGTAGCACCAAAGTCTATCATACAATTTTTTAGCAATAAATCATTCACAATTAGAGTGACATAAAATGGATTGATGGAAGAAGGTTCTTGTGTTACAATTGTCCCAACACATACATTTGAGATGGGAATAGGCTTTTTTATAGAACTCCCTTCCTCTTGTTTGGTAGGCGCAAATCTCTGCTCATTTATAAGAGCCAAGGCTGCTATCTTGTGCTCTTCTATTTTCAACATTTCAAGCAGAGGGATGGACACTTTCATCTGAGACAACGCATGTCTCATATCAAATGCAGGGGAATCAGCAGGAGAATCAGATTGATCCTTTGTCCTACCAGTTTTCTTTTTCATCTTGTCAACACTAACTTCCTCCCTTTTCTTCTTTTCATCCACAAGTTCTTGATCCTTGCCATCTATAACATTGGGCTTTGGGAAACCCTTATCCTGAGGACTACCTTTGATGAATACTGATCTAGGAATTCCCTGTTCATTATCCACCTTTCTGTTCCTCAAATTGTATGAGGATCTTGCTTGTGTTATGGCAGCCACAGTTAAGCTTTTGATTTCCTCTTCACTGGGCTTCCTCCATTGCTTCTCATATGATCTAGATCCTACCATATGAGTTTTATAATCATTGTTATCAAATTCTTCAGGATCAGATTGAGTAAATATTTGTTGCTCATAATCAAAAAAAATCTTTCTCTTATGATCAACATCTGGGCAGCTTGCTTCATCATCTGAGGACACAAAATCCTTTATTGGATCTATAGTAAACATGTTAATGGCAGGCTTTTCAGATTCTTCATAATCTCCTGCACATAAGTTGTCAACCTCTTCTCCTAAGGCTTGGGCCACAGCACACTGGAAAGGTGAATGAGGCATACTACAAGCTACACACCAAGGAGTGTTTTCTACATTGTGTGTTGTATTTTTCTTTAAGGGATCTGGGGTATCTCTCCCTTTTTTTACTTCATTTCTATCGAGAACAGGTCTCCCATCCTTCCAATTAGTTTTGTAAGGCATGTCTCTCAAATTAGGGGCCTTGTCCTGCCTTTGATAAGGGGGTCTTGCATCTTGAAAGTTTCTACCACCTTTATCAAATCTTGTTGGGAACTCCTTGTTAGCACCCGGTCCTTTATCCATCCTATCCTCCTCTTTATAAGGCCTTGCATGCTATGGTCTGGTCTCTTTCCACAATTTACCCTCATCCCTCTTGTACATTTGGCCAGATGCCTTTCGGTTACTCTCAATATTTATGGCCAATTTAAATGCATCCCTAAGGGTGTGGGGATTTTTATCTCTTAGGAGATAAGACATTTTACCATCCATGGAATTAAAATAAGTTGTCATGCAAACTGCATCATCCAACCTCAATACCTGGAACAATTTGTACATAGCCTTTTGAAACCGGCTATTGAACTCTGACATGCTCTCATTATAATTTTTCTTGATATTATTGAATTCATTGAGCATGTAACTAGAATTCACATGTTCAGCATACTGCTCTTTAAAACTCCTGACAAATTCATCCCATGAAGCAATACTGTTCTCAGGTAACCCTCTGTACCAATCCCTAGCATCTTCAATCAATGATTGAACAAAAAGTTTCATAATGACATCTTCATGTTCAATCTCATAGTCATTAACTTTATCTGTGAAAAACTTCAAATGCTCTTCACAAGTAATAACATTATTCCCAGTGAATAATGGGATCTTCTTCCTGATTTCATTGGGGATAGCATTAGGTTGGCTAGGAATACCATCAAAAAACAAAGGCCTATATCTATCCAAATGAACTGGTCATCTTTGGATAGTTGGCTGATTTAGAGGGGTAATTGCAACATTTTGACAGGGTATAGTTCCCACTGTACCTCCAGCTATAAAGGGAACTTGACTAGGAAATTGTCCAGATGGATATCGTCCAGAGTGAAAGGCTTGAGTATTTGGAATTGAAATGTTAGGCTGACTAGATGAAGTTGTTCCTATGGTAATAGGGATAGAACTACTAGAAAATGTATTCATGTTAGCATGTAGAAAGGCAATCTTCCTCTTCATTTCATCTGCAGCAGCCTCTAACTCAAGTTTCTCAAGTTGCATAGCCAAATCCTCCTTTGCTTTCCTAGCTCTGTCTAAATCTGTACTCGCTTGAGTAGGCACATCAGGAATAGGCACAACCTTCTTCAGTTCATTTATAACAACACCCACCACCTTTTTTTTTCCCTTATCAGGGATTTCCTTGGGGGTAATTTTAATATCCTTATTTTTTTTGATTTCAGAGGGATTCAATTGTCTTAAAACATGGCCTGTTCCCTCAAATTCACTTTGTTGGGGCCTGGTATCTTGAGCTTTCTTTCTCAAAGCTTGCATATCACCAAACAAGTCTTTATCCAAACCTTGTACATCCTGGTTTAGATCACTAACATGGGTCTCATTTCTCTTGGTTCTCTTGAGGAGTTCTTCCCTTTCCAGAAGCAATTCACGAAGCTGTTGTTCCCTTACCTTCGTTCTATTAGCAATTTCTGCTAATTGTTCACGTTCCTTTTCTCTCAAGGCAATCACTTCCTCTCTTAACTTCTCAGAATCATATGAAGCTGTTTCAGCGGTAGAGGTTTCATCTGGTTGTTCAAGGGTTTCTCTAGCAGGGAAAAAACCTACTTCTGTGACTACTTCTTTCTGCATATAGACTTCTGGTGTGACCCTTTTGACATGCTCAGGATCGTTAGAAGATGAAGAAGTTTCATGAGGAAGTGGAACACGAAATCTTTCTCGAGAAGGAGCCTGGGAACTAGCATTATTTTGGCCTCTCCTAGACCATTGCTTTCTGCTTGGTGTGTGGAGTTCATCACCTATATTATCCTCTGGATGATCCTTATAGTAAGACCTAGTGTTCCTTGGTCGACTCATGGTAAATGACAACAATTTTACAAAATTTTTCAACTATTAGCAACTGGTCACACAGATTTCTTTAGAGTCGCCACCCACTACTTAAGTGGGAATCAAAAGTTATTTCTACTGGTCTACAAACATACAATAGACAAGATTTGCACTAACCTATTGCAGGCTATCAAAATAAATCCCCAGTAGAGTCACCAATTTTGTTAGTGTTTGAACCTACAGATTAATCAATTACTCAAATAATCCCAATGGCTATAACCTAGCAAGTTACAAACTACTAAGGTATTAAGGTTAAGACCTTCTTCTCTTTGAGTAATATATACTCAGGCGGGTGTACCTCTATCAATTCAATGTTCAACTGAGCTTTGAATTGAGAACTTGCTCCTTCACTTCTTTGTTACTGCCTTCAAAATCCAACTCAATAAGTCGCTAAAACTCTGAGTATAACCCAAATTATCCTGATACACAACATCATGATATAGATTATAAAAATAGCAACACGACACAATGGCTTAAGGATATTCATCCTTCTTCCTTTTAGAGTTAAACTCAGGGAAGGGTTAACCTCATTTATTGCTTCTTCAAAGCATTGAAATACATATTTATGAACTTGTCATAATATGACTCAAGTCTGGAAATTATGCATATAAAGTAAAATTTCAATCAATTATATCTTGGATGGTAAACCAATGTAAATGGATCTAAAACCAGTCCCTTATCCGTTGGGCATCAGAGTCAAACTCTACCTTCACATATATCTATTAAAATGAATACAATGAAACTCAAATAACATGCCTAACATATCATTGCTTCCATTCCTACACCTGTCATCAAATCCACATATAGATATTCAATTCCCAGAGACCTCCCCTAAGATTTTACTCTTTCCTTAAAAGAAACTTAAGCTCAACCCCTACATTCACCTTGTGAAAGATGTATTTAAACTGTCTTACAATCTAAATACATAAAGAAACTAAAACACTCCACATGTAAAGACAATCAAATGATAGTAACAAAACTCCAGTGTATTTGTATTAATTGATCAAATGCATTGATACAGTCTTCCTTGATTTCAAGAAAATAAGGTTCTATATTCCAGACCTCTCCTTTACAAAAACATTTTCCAACCTCGATCTTCAATAGAAACTGACTATTTATACTAATCAACCATCCTGGAATCCTCGAAAGGATGCAACAAGCTTCGGATGGCTAATAGAAATTTGCACTAGAAAACAAAAGAAAATACAAACAGAAATATATTTAATAAAGACAGCAAGGCGTATTTTTTCAATTCTGAACAACTTCCGCAGCTGGCACCTTTGTTTGTAGATATTTTCAGAGCAGTTACCAAGTTTTTCATATGAATGATGACCGCCATTACAAGCTAATTTACATCATTCTCTGTTTGAACACGCTCTCCCTCAAATTCTGGATCAGGTGCCAAGTGCAATCTATTCTTCTTCCTCCTCTGTCAGCTGGATAACCGGTTTCTTCTTCTTCTTTGTTATTAGCTTTTCCCAAGCTGCCACATCATCATCAGATGGCCAGTCATAACTCTTCAGCTCCTGTAATAAGTTGACTTGCCCTTCCCATGTAGAATCAGTCACATTTTTAACTTCTGCTACAAACTTAATACAGTCACTTTCAACTTTGAATAAATTATCAATTATATTGTTATTTCTTTCCACATCCAAAGCCTTATTATCTTTTAGGAAGGCCTCTTGATTGATTACCAATTGACCCATTGACAACTTCCAATCTTCCAGCTTGACCACATTTCCATTGTCATCATATACCGGGGGCAAATACTTGCTGTAATCTTTATCAAACATGGCTAACCTAGCCTTTATTTGGTTTGACTTTCCTTTGAAAAAATTTGACGCTGCACTTATTAGGCCAATCCTTTCAAATACATCAGTCACTACTTTTGGGATATCAGGCCTGTGTTCTTGTAAACTGTCAAGCTTATCAAACAACAAATTCCTCCCAGACCAAATACTATAGAGTGGCTCCAAGGTGGCTAAATAGTCATTCACCTTTTGATTGGTCTGATGTAATAGGCTGACTGATTTATGAACTGCATCCATCTTGTCCTTTATTTTATCTTGCCTGTACTGCACTATTTTGGCTATAGTGTCCAGGGATGCATCCAATTTCACCTTTTCCAAGTCTTCAGCAGGTCCCTCAGGTGCCTCCAAATTTATCTAAACAGGTACCTCAACTTGCAGAGGAGGAGGAGGAATTATTTTTGAGGCTTCCTCAAGTTTGACCTTTATTTCTGCCAGCTCATCTTCCAATTGTTTGATTTTCATCATTTTCAAATCTCTGTCCTTAGCTACCATGCTTGAGCTTTCAAACAATTTGGCATATCTTTCTGACAACTGAGATGTCTTGGCTTCATTCAGATTAGCCCAATGAGTTACTACCTTGGAGACTTCAAGGTCTGTTGTATTTTGTACAGTCCATATAATTTTATTCCCCTCCATCTTATCCTCTATACTCAATAGAGATGGCTTTTGGGTTTTGGGGGCCATAGACCACATTGCAACAGCTTGGGACTTAGGGTCATAGCCACTTCCTCTTATCATGTCACCAATGTGAACCTCATATGATAGGCTACCCTCTGGTTGCTTTCTCAATTGATCAATGAGGAATGCAGAAGTCAGATCCCATCCTGGGGTTAACAACATTCCACTTGATTTAACCAATTCTCTGGCTTCGTCCACTGTTATAGGATCAAGGCTAGGATCATATGAAGCAAGAGCTCTCAAAGTTTCTTCACTTGGCTCCATACCTTCAGGCAGAGCTTTCTTTACTTCTTGCTGCTTGTTCCAAATGAGAAAACTCTTGAACTCATCAGTCTTAATGAATTGATCATCACTCAAGAATTCTTCTTGATAGACCTCTCTGATATCCTTCTCCAACCATAAGGACTTTTCTCTTCTTTCTTACTCAATGGCTATTTTCTTGCCTGCTCTTATTGCTTTCCTCAATTGATGATGATATGGCCTATCACTTGGTACAAGAGCAGATGCTCTATCAATTTCCCTTCGTTGTTTCTCACGCCTTGAAGGTTCACCTTCCTCAAGCCTCTGTTTCTTCAATGGTGGCTCTGAGATGTCCTTTATTTCTGGTTGATCTTGAGTGAGATCAACAACTGGTGGTCCCTCAACCTGTGGAGGACTATCTTCTTCTTGTGACTCATCAGTAAATTATTCCTCATCAGAAGATGAATAATCTTTCTTTTTCTTCTTCTCTGGCTTATTCTGATCAATCAAGCCTTCCAATTGATTTGCCAAGGTATCATATTTTTCAATCATCCCATCAATCTTCTTCAAATAAGGAAGATCGGGGAAAAAACCCTCAAAAGGAATCTGAGATGCTTTCAATTGGTTGGACAAATCTACTAAATCAAAGAATCTGTACCATCTCCTCTTAACCTCATCTTCATCCAAAATGTGTCTAATCACATCTTCTTCATCTAAACCCTCATGCTCCTTGATCACACCAATGTTTGGGATGTAAGTCATCCTGGCAATCTTGATGAAGTCCTCAGGATCTAGGTGCCTACAAGCACCAGTAACCATTTTGAATTGTTGTAGCCATGCACTAATCTGAGGAAAAGCCCTCTTTCCTATCAGGAAGTTGCCTACCCTGAACTGCCTGGGTGTGAACGTACCCTTTCTGTGAGGGGCCAGAAGATCTTTATCTGTACACATCAATTGCCAAAGAAATTCCAAACAAGCCAATCTCAAAGGCACATACTTTGGTAATAAATGTGGGGGTTGGGGACAACCATAAACTCTAATAATTGTAGAATTATCTCCTAAGTAGAAGTCACCCCAATTATGATTTCCATCCCACTTATCCACATACTGCAGTGGTCTTAAAAGCCTAAGGACTCTAGGAGATAGCCTGGTGACATTTATGCCTAGCATCCTGATAATTGGAAAGATAATGAAATTCTGAAAAACACAAAAATCTGCTTCATTGGAGGTAGAATTCCATATCCTCACCCACAACTACACTGGATTGTGCTGATCCTTGAAAGTGAACCTTGGTTTTAACATGTTTACATCAAAACTATTGATGTTAAAAAATAGAATCAAATGCATTAATAAAGAATAATGCATGAAATCAATAGGACTTTTACTTTCTTTGATAGACATCAGCCCTTGATGCATCCTATCAATCACATACTAAATGTAATCATAGTCATTGTTTACCAAGGGATTTTGAATATCCAAGATAATCATCAGCAAGTTAGCTGGTAAAAATTCTGCATTCCCATCAATTCCCAAAACTCTACATAATGCATAGCAAGTATATCTCATATAATGATGGAGGGATTTGAACTGGTATGGGGCATTCATGTTAGTAGGAAGGGGGGCTATGTATTTATCCTATTTTGGCATATGTTTAACCAACTGGTCTTTTACTGACCCTATATTGCTTCTGTATCTTGCCTTTTCTTTGTTCAAATCAATCTTAGTTGAAAAGGACGTGTATAGACCAAAAGCTTTCATAAAAGATCCCCTATCAAGAGTAACTAAGGGTGATTGGTCTTCTTTTCTAATTTTCCTTGAGATAGGGTCATAACTTCTGGCTAGGGCGACAATTAAATCAATATCTAGGAAAACATCAGGGACAACCATTTTTCCCAATCCTAACACCCAACCATTACAGACAGGAACATGCTTATTTTTGTTGCTGTAAAAGAAGTTGAAAATAGTGTAACCTGAGAATTCCGGAGTGATTGGGTCTCTACACCGTTCCAAAAGATCTTCAAACACGTCATCAACAGCCCTCTTGTTCTGACTGGAGCCTGGCAACAGTTTCAGGAATTCATCTGAAAAATTTGGCTTATTCCTGTCCTCACCAATTTTGGACTTGGCTTCACTACTAGAAGACACTGCACTCTTCTCAGGTTGACTCATCCTTGCTACAGAAACACCTTCAATTCTCTGTATCTCAAATGCTTTATGCTCAAAAATTCTCTGGACAAACAGAAAACTCTTAACAACTGAGACTGAACAAATAAACAATGAGCTTCAACTTACTTATCGATATGAATCTAAGGTGTGCAACTACCATAGTTAATGCAAATCTCCTTAATTGATCCCATATTCAATTTTATGTACCCTCAGATTTCAAATTTTGAGCTCGCCATGTCCGGATGTTGACAGATAGATTAAACTACTTGAAAACAAGGTGAAGAGGCAATGATCATGATTCTGTACTTTAAAACTGTTTGCGTCATGCAATCTTTCTTCTTGAAGCTGATTTGATGGCTTACTGGTTTCATGTCTAGATCGACAGAGTACTTTATCTATGTGGCAACAGTTCTTTTTCTTTTCCCTTTATGACCTTTTCCATCTGAGCCCATTTAGCGAACCAGTGACTATTGGCTTCTCTTAGTCGCTGAATATACTGCTAACCCTAGCTAGCAACCGGAGAACTGGCGACCACTGGCTTCACTGGTTCTCTGAATCCCTATTTAATCCTAGTTCAAATTTGGAGAACTAGCGACTACTAGCTTCGCGGGTTCTTGGAATCCCATCCTTAACCATCCATGCATTTCATGAATCAGCGAACAAAGGGCTCCCACTTAAACAGTTAACTGCAATTACCATTTGGCGAACTAGCGAACAAAGCCACCTCCCACTCTCTTAATATTATGACTGACGGTCACTTTTCTTAGAGATCTAGCGAACAAAGGGTTCGCGCATTCGCTTAAAGATATACTTAACTGCTTGATTGTCTGGAGAACTGGTGAACCCCTTTAATCTCTGATTCGCTAAATCTTTCCTTAATCATCACTTTATACCAGGATTCCAGATTGACCGTTGATCTTCATCAATCGATGGCTATCGCTAGCTCTCTGAGTAACAAAACCCTTAACCATTTAATTCTGAGAATCAGCGAACAAAGAGCATTCGCTAGTTCTCCAAATACTCCATATCATTGAAAATTTCATTTCAAGAATAAGCGATTGAGACCTTAAAACTTATCATCCATTGATTCGCTTATTCGCCAAATTGTTTTAACCTTTATCCTTTTATTAAGAGAACTGGCGACCACTAGCTTCGCTGAATCGCTAAATTGTTTAGCATATCACCAACTTATTCTGAGAATAAGCGAATGTGAGAAAACTTATCTCCACTGAAATCTTTTGGGCAAACCATCAGAACTGCCAAATTTAGAGGATAGCACTATAAGTATTTAGTCGCTCATTCGCCAGATCAAATATGCAGGACCCATAGATATTTTGAGATTAAAACAGGGCCGTTGATCGTGAAAACAATCCACGGTATTCGCTAATTCTCTAGTTGACACTACCCTTGACCGCCAGATTCTGAGAATAAGCGAACAAAGTGTTCGCTAAATCACTAGATTGTTTCACAAGACCACCAAAGATTACGAGAACTGGAGATAACCCTCATTCGCTAGTTCTCGGAAAGGAAAATGAAACCGCCGAAGCACTTGGAGACTTAGCAAACAAAGTAATCAAAAAGCGTGGCTTCAATGCATTCCCCAATTCGCTGGATGTTTGGGATAACCACTGGAAGATCTAGAGAACTGGCGACTGATATTAATAGTGAATATGAATTTGACTCATTTTCTGAATCGCCAGATTGTTTTGAAATTTGATAAGACACTTCCCGATTCGGCGAACACTTGGGGAAAATAAGCACATGCACAAATAGAAACTTAAGTGACTTAAAGGTAACCAAGAAAAAGAAACAAGAGGGCCACATGAATTTTAGAAACGAATGGGAAACATTTTGAAAGACAAGACCTAGGGTAAGGGTTTTCCCAAACATGTCAAAAACCATTTTCACGACACTTTACAAACCCTAGTCTAGGTATAACACTCGCATGGAGACTTAAACCAGGAATTGGACACAAACCTCAAAAAAATTTTAGGATACCCAACAGGAAGTATGCTTTTTCCTTACATATTTTTAAGAATCATTGTATCATTCTATCAAATTGTTGATTCTCTTGTCTTATTTCTTGACCACTGTGTCTGATATCTTTGACTGCATTGGATTCTTATTTGATGAATATGGTTTTTTTTCCTCACCTTCTCTTTAACTGTTTGGTGTCTTGTTTTCTCTCTTCTTGTGTTTTTGATAGATAAAAGCAGCAGAAGGGTGCTGGCCTGTAGAACAGAGGACTAGTAGCACATTAACAGCATATTAATGTAACCAGTCAAGCAACAGACAGAATAACAGATTCAGCAATTCTAGTCTACCTCTATCAAAAACAAAAGTCACCTTACTAAACAAAAGTTCTCTCTTCTTGTGTTTCATCTCCCTTTTTTTTTTTCTTTTTCATTGTTATATCCAGATGTTTTAAGATTCCCTCTTCAATCTCATAGATTAGGCCATGGTTTCTTCCCTATAGCTGGTATCATGGATTTTCACTCTTTTCCCTATAGCTAATCATTGTTTCAAAGATGTGCTTTGTGTGGCTAAGAATGTTTTGCAGGTTGGCAGACTTAACAGAATTATCACTGAGTTTAGAAAATCCATCAACTCAATTGATTTATCTATTACTTCTCTGGTATTTTCTTTTGATCGGGACTATTTTGTTCCATTGTGAGGAGTGTTCAGGCGATGATATCTTGCCTATTCCGCCACTAAAAGTTGACATTTCCACACAAGACACTTCTACTGGTGTTGTTCACGATCTACAAACTAAAGACTATTTTTCTGTTATGGAGGTTGCTTCTTCTTCTTCTGATTGGAACTATTTGAGAATCGGATTATATTTACTAGAATGTAATATTGGATTAAAATTTTAGGGGTCTTTCTGGGGTTTTGTTGGGGTTGTATAGATGTTACAGCTCTGGGATTACTGAGTTTTTTTTAAAACGTGTAATGAGATGTAACTCTGAACATTTATATCTGAGTAGGGTGACATTTTTCTATACTATTGTATAAGCATCTTAGGTCTTAAGTTTGCATTACCGGTTACAATTAGAGGTTTTTTTCACCTAGTTCTTTCCTACCCGTATGCTCCCCCAAACGAGGTCTTATGTATACTCCTTTTCCAATTAATAAAATGAGTATACATTTATTTATTTTTTTAAATAAAAAAATTAGATAGTACATAATAAAAAAAAGTATTTTCGAATATGCTTTTCACTTTAGATTAGATGTTTTTATGCACATCAAATATGCAACCTATAGAAATAATTTCATTAGCTAGAGTAAAGTATGGAATAGCGTGTTCCTCAATAACATGTCAAGTAGTCTAGATGCATAGAGTATTGTTAGATTTATTGCAAGAACAAGAGTATTCAACACTAGTATTCTGTAATAACAAATAAAAAATTGTATTGTTAAAGGATCATTTTTTTACAAGAAGATTAAGAACATTGATATTATGTATGTCTTAATTATGAACTTAGTAAAAATTAGAGGAATACATTTAAATTTTTCTATATTTGAAGATTAATTTGTAGATATATTTATAAATGCATTAGCAAAGGAGAGATTGAGCACCTAAGTCATAGTTTGGACATTATTGATGCTAAAGCAATTAGCAATAAAGATTAAGGTGGAATGTCAACATAAAATATTAACTCTTTCACCTTAAATAATAGAGAGCAAGATGTAAATATTTGTTTAAGTATTTTAAAAAAGGAAATATTCTTAAATAGTTTTAATAATAAGAAATATTGTTAATACCTATAGTAAGTTTTTTCTAATTTCATATGTTTTTAGCACCCAAAAACCCACACTACCCAAAATCAATCAAAAATAGATTACGATTTTTAGCATCCACATCTAACCTCATCCTAGCACTACTATTAATAGTATCATCAATATAATGTTTCAACATCATAAAGATTTTGCGAGAGTAAAAATTTTTATCAAAATATGACCACAACTAGCAGAGTCCATGCTCTTAAGATTCATATAAACCAACAAACAACATCTACGCAAAAGACTAGCTATAATAAAACTACTACCTAAGTCCAACATAATAAACAAAACAACAAAGCAAAACTAAGAATTACTATCTTTGATATCATTAGAATTAGAAATCATCTCCCAACTATTTGAGTGACACTTCATCTCACCTATCCAAACCTCAATGTCCTCCTCACTATGATCATCAATCTTCCTCGTTCTACTCTTTCCAGTAACCACGCCAAAGACGGCCTTCTTCATGAAACTATCCAAAATTTTGTACAGAGAAGAGATAGAAAAACTAAACTGCTCCTTGGTAATGGTAGTTGAAGTAGTAGATTCCTCAAGAGTAACCACTCTATTCTAGAGGTCGTTTATTTGATCAAGAATTATGGAAGGAATATATTTTTTTAGTACCCAGGCCAGGAAAATGGGATTTATTTTTGACAAACTCTTCACTAACGAGAACAGGGGAATTACAAGTCATATTCACAACTTCCTCCAAATCATTCAAATTAACCATAATATCAACAAATTTTTCTTTTCCCTCTTCCCCCGACTCATCTTTTCTCTCTTCATAGTCAGCATCCCCATGTGGACTCACCCTCATCATATTCATATTCAAAATCCATTTCTGGCACCACTTCATCCATGGCTTTTTTGCCTTTCACTTCTTTATTTAACAGACGAGCCAACCTCATTTCCCAAGAACTCGTCTCCTCCTTCATCTCCTCTTGATTTTCAATTTTCTCCTTCTCATCTCCTTTCTTATCAACATCAATCAAATTACTACAAATATCTATATCTTCTCTCTAATTTCATATGTTAACTATGTTTATACAGTAATATATATATATATATATATATATATATATATATATATATATATATATATATATATATATATATATATATATATATATATATATATATATATATATATATATTACACTGAGAGTAATCCTTTTCGAGGTGTTTATTGCACCTTGTAATTTTAAGAAAATAGGCACCTCGAGAAGGATTACTCTAAGTGTATTATATATATAAATATATATTAGCTAGTAGCAATCACAACGCAACGTAGTAGACATTTTAGGATGTCTAATGTTTATGTATATAGTAGAAAAAAAAAATCAAATTGTTAGGGCAACAATTCGATTTAATGTTATAAAATTAAAAAAATTATATATATATATATATATATATATATATATATATATATATATATATATATATATATATATATATATATATATATATATATATATATATATATATATATATATATATATATATATATATATATATATATATATATATATATATATATATATATATATATATATATATATATATATATATATATAATATAAATTATGAAAATAATTTGAAATCGGGTAAGAGTTAGGGTTAGTAGGAAATTTTATGTTATGAACTTTAGGGTTTAGGTAAGAGTCACAGTTATGGTTAGGGCTAGGGATAGGGTGATAGTTAGGGTTAGTAGGATATTTTAAGTTATGAGTTATGGTTTGAGTAAGAGTTACAGTTAGGGTTAGGGATAGGGATAGGGTGAGAGTTAGGGTTAGTAGGACATTTTAGCTTATGAGATAAGGTTCAAGTAAGAGTTGTAGTTAGGGTTAGGGTTAAGGATAGAGTGAGATTAAGGATGTGGTTAGGGATATGATGTTAGGTTTAGAGTTATATCTTAGTATCATATTTAGTGTAACATTAAGGTTTAAGATTAGGGTAAGGGGTTAGGGTTAGGGTTACTAATATAGTGAGGGTTAATCGTGGGTTAATGATGTGATCAACAGTGTTGAGTTTGGATTAATATTAGGTTTAAAATTTTGGTTAAGGCTAGTATGACAAATAGGGTCAACGGTCAATTCAATAATATGATTTGGGGTTCATATGTAGTGTTTCTTGTAGGGTTAGTGATGGGTTATGGTTAGGATTAGGGTTAAAATATTGGTTAAGGTTAGTATGACAAATAAGGTCAACAGTCAAATTAGTAAAATGATTTGGGATTCATATGTAGTGTTTCTTGTAGGGTTAGTGATGGGTTATGGTTACGATCAGGATTAAAGTATTGGTTAAGGTTAGTATGTAAAATAGGGTTAATGGTCAAATTAGTAATATGATTTGGGGTTCCTATGTAGTGTTTCTTGAAGGGTTAGTGATGGGTTATGGTTACGATTAGGGTTAAAATATTGGTTAAGGTTAGTATGACAAATAGGGTGAACAGTCAAATTAGTAATATTGTTGGGGTTCATATGCAGTGTTTCTTTTAGGGTTAGTGATGGGTTATTGTTACGAATATGGTTATGGTTTAACCTATTAAGGGTCAGTATAACCATTATGGTTATCATTTGACCTATGTTAAACAATAGGGTTATGGTTATGAATAGGGTTATGGTTTAACCTATTAAGGGTTAGTATAACCGTTATGGTTAGGTTTTGACCAATGGTAAACGATAGGGTTATGGTTACGATTAGGGTTAAAATCTCACCTTAGGAGTAGTTTGTATGAATGGTTACAAATATAGTTACGATTATTATCAAGATTATTGTGTCATACTAAGGTCATGGTTTGTGTGAGAGTAAGATTATGAACATAGTTAGCGATGAGATCTAGGTTTTAGAGTTAGTATTAAAGTATCATACTTGGTAATACATGTTTGGATGTTGTTTATATTTTAACGTGATAATTATCATTAGTATCACATTTAACATTACCATTTAATGTATGGTTAATGGTAGGGACATGGTAACAACTAACTTGAATGGTTACCATATATAAGTAATTACAATGTTAACGATAACATATTAGAGTTAGGGTTAGGGTTACGATTAGGGATAGGATTCTATGTTTACAATTAGGATTAGTATTGTAGACACCTAAAAATCCTTTAGAAAATAAATTATTTTTATTTTCTGAAAAATCCCTGATGACATCATCATTTATTAATTAATTTTTTATTTATTTAATTAATTTATTTTTATGTCATTAAATCCCTTTACCTTAATTAAAAATATTTAATTAAGGAATCCCTCCCAAAAATGTTTAAATCTTATTTAAACATTATCTCCCTATTTATTAATTATTTAATTAATAAATTAACCAAAAATCCCAAAATAAATAATTTATTTATTTTTTGCCCAAAACTTGGCCAATTTCCTTAAGACCACTAACCTCTTCCAGAATCTTCTAATCCTTCTTTAATTTTGATTAAAGGCTAATTCCATCATTTCCTAATCCTAATCCCAACTTAATAATATTTAATTAAGATTAAATATTAATCTTCAAAGCCTAATTTACCCTAGGAAAACTCTAGACTCTTCTAGAACTTTCCTAATCCTTCCCTAAACCCATTTAGGGGAAATTACCTACTTTCCCTAAGCTAATCTAAGTCTCCTTTGACTCCTAGTCAAACCCTACCCCTAATGAGCCTCAAACTCATTTAAGCCTTTGGGATAAATAAAACTTTATTTATTTCCTAAATTCCATATTTATCCCTAGAAAATCCTAGACTTTTCTAGAAAGTCTTTATCCTCATCCAAAGCCTAGACTCTTCTAGAAAGTCTTCATCCTTATCCCCTTGACTCAAACTCTAACCTTACCCCAAACTCTAAACTATCCTTTTAACCCAACCCTTTCCAAAATCCTATAAATACTCCTCATTTCTAAGAGCAAAATACCCATTCACCTTTTATTTCAAGCATTGTTATCATGCTAATTTAGCTCTAGATTTAGCATAATCATTCTATTTTTAATCATTTTCAAGAAATTTTATCTCACATCTTAGCATAGAACTAATGGATTAACTTAGTTTGATTCTTTTTTATACATCATATCACATCTATTTTGGGCTTAAAAATCTACTTAATCATTATTAGTTGCATAATCTTGAGTTTTTGAAGTCTTAGGGGCAATTTTGGGTGTTCTACCCAATATTGTGCCATATATGGGGTTTTCATGAAACTTAATCTTCCAAATTTGCATTAGGAACATGCTCCAGGTGCTTTGAAAGCATACCCACATTCCTTTTATATGAGCAAATCAGACAGTGCTTGGGTGCACTTGTTTAGGCTCAATCTGAGGTGGCTTAGCTTAGATGTTCTTGTTTTGAATTGATATGATGCTAGATTAGAACTTAACATTTGATTAATTTGAGCCTTTCAAAACAGATACAGATAGCCTTGCTCACATTCTAGCACACCCGGTGGGACCCACTTCACGAGTTCTTTGCAAACATTCTGATGGGTTTTGAAGTGTTTTCAAAATTTTCAAGCTTATAGGTGGACGGAGCGCTTCGAATTCTTCTTCCTCTTCTTGTCTTTATTCTTCTTCTATTCCATCTACTTCTTCTTGCAGGATCTTGGCCAATTTTTCGCAAAAAATAATAATAATCCATAAGGAAGCAAAATCATACACACCTTGTTTTAGTGCTTAAAATGAACCCCCAAATCATTCTTGAATGCGTTAAGGACTAAAATTTGCAAAATTTATTCTAACAAACAAGAAAAATCAATCAAAACATTTGCATCCTTGCAATTTCAAGGTTTTAAATGCATTCATGCAAAAAAATAGGAATATTTCAAGTTTTGGGTACTTTAAAAAAAAAAAGAGAGAGAGAACCTCAAATTTGCATTTCATTTCTAAAAACATTCAAAATCAATCCTAAAAGTGCATGCAAAAGTTCCTAAAATCAATCCTAAAAAACTTTGTTTTTATTGAAAAACTAACTTCATTTTGCAAAAATCTTGAATGCCTTCTTTTTCAAATTTCATGCATCAAAGCTAAATTAGGAACTTGCCTTTTGGAGCTAAAAAAATCAAAGCAAAGGTCAAAACAAATCTTGAATGAAACTAAAGGAAATGAAGCTAAGTCCTAAGAGTCATTGTCATTTTGAAAATCAAATGCACTCTTGAATGCATTAAAAGAAAAAAATCTCTATTCCTTCCTTTTCAGTTCAAGCAAACGCATAATCAAATCTTGAATGTCTTAAAGGGTCAAAACAAAGCACTTCAAAGTTCTAAATCAAAAATGATAATTCAATCTTGAATGCCCAAGTCAAAGCAACTGCAAACGCTCGAAAGTCTTTTGGAGAAAGAACAAATCAAAGCCTAAACACTTGTGTCTTCAATTGTTCAAATTCAAATATCACTTAATCAATTTGGGAAAAAGAACAACTTGTTTGATGTGCATCTAGGAGCTTTACTTTTTCTATAAATCCTTGTTAAAGTAAGCAACGTAGAACATTTGAACTTGGACAAGTTCACTTGTTTTACTTTTAGCGAGGCCTGTCCAGGGAGAAAAGTGCTTCCTCTCTGGAGAACGACCTCAAACCGGTATCCCCCCCGGCCGATATATAAATAAAGTGAAGGCAAAAAGTATTCACTTATATCTCCTAATCCACGGGCGTTTTGTGCCAAATGCAAATGTCTGGGGATGGTAAATATTCCTCCCCCAACGTTGTTGGCTAGGCTCTTAAGTGAGTCATAGGCGGTCAGCATAACCGAGTATGGAGACTCCACGAAACTATTAAAAACCTGATAAAATAGAGGCTACCCTATCTACATCCAAAAGTATCAAAATCCTTGTGCAAGGATTGATTCCAAGGGGTTTACCGGGTCGCCTCAAGATTACTCACCATTTGTATTCCCTTCTAGGGGGTACCAAGCTGTGGGCAAGCGATTTTGATACTCACCTTCCTTAGGTAGATCTGCTTGAAGTGCTTGACAGTCAGAAACTCTGTGAAAACACTTGTTGGAACATACACTTTTCAAAGCTTTTTTAGAATCAAAGTCAGTTATCTTGCTTCTATCCCATAGGGTTTCTTTGTCCCTTGTGGAGATTGCTTTTCCAAAAATCTTTGTTGAAATCTATCCTTTGCCATTGGAAAAATATCAAACTGATCTACAACTTGGTTCAAGATAATTAGAATAGCCATGTCAGTCCAAATCCTCCCAAAATCTTGAAAATGTCCAAAGCTTTCAAAATCTCAAATCATGGTCTTCCAGTCATATTCAATCCAGTCTTGTCATCCTTTCCTCCTATCCTAGGTTAGCAAAGTCATCTTGGTCATCCCCCATCCCCTTGTCTGTCTTCCTTTAGAGTCAGTTTTCTTCCAAACTTGAGCCAAATCCAAACCTAAGTCTGATTCTGTCAATCATCCCAATCTGAGTCTTAGTCTTCCAAACCATCTTCATCCTTCATTCCTATCCAACTCATCCAAAAGTCAACATGTCTCAAAACTATTATGATGAGTTTGGTTATTATGTCTCTCCCCTTAATCCATCCTATCCCAATGATGATGAAAGCCTTGTAGATCATGATAAATACTTTGAAAATCCTAACAAGCTTGATCCAAACATCCCCCAGCATCCAATCATTCCTCCAAAATATCCTTTCATGCCTTCACGCTTATCCACTAGCACTCCCTTTCATGTCCTCGGCAAGGCAAATCCATTATCTTATCCATCCACAACCTATCCCTATCTTAAACCTACACATCCTCCATATGCATCCTTCATACCTCCATCTCCTACTATGGTCATATCCCAATCACCATCATCCCCTCGAAACACTTCACGTTACTTCCCTTATCTAAGACCTCCATCCACCCATCCTCCAAATTATTCCCAAGTCCAAAATCCTAGTCTTCCCATCCTTTATCCAAATCCTCCATCCACTTATCCTCCAATCCCAATTCAAAATCAAAATCCTACTCTTCCAATCCTTTTCCCCAATCCACCATCCTATCTCAAACCACCATCCTCCATTTAAACCCATGTTTCTGTAAATCCCCTCCCACAAGCAGAGTGCATCCTTCAAACCACTTCATATCCCGTACCTCAATCCATCACCTCTACTTCTTTAGCACCATCATCCCCTCAAATAGGTTCACCATCTTCCACCCCATCATCGTGTGAGGACTATCCTAGCTATCCATCTCCTCCATCTTCTAATCCTTTTTCACCACGAAAGTCTCCAAGGAGTTTCACAAGGAAGCCAACAACAAATCCTACTCCTAGATTTGAAGAGCCAAGCCATCTCAAAACTTCATGTGAAGCCATCATTGATGAGGCCCATCCATCACTCCCATCTATTATCTATCTTCCATACATCCCACTCATTGATCCTCTTCCATCTCCTAGCATCATTGGGTCCCTTCCATCTGAAGTCTCCATCCAATTCCCACCAACATCACCTCCTCCTAGCATTATCCAAAGCATATATGATGAGTCTCATAAGTTCACCCCTCTTCTTGCCATCATAGCTACAGAATCTCCCATCCTTTCATCCATACCATCTGAAGAGTTCTTCCTTCTTCCAAACATCACAGCTACAGAATCTCCCATCCTTCCATCCACCCCATCTGAAGAGTCCATCCATGCATCCCCCAACACTCTATCCACACAAATCCTATCACGTCAAGATCTTTCCCAAAAGCATGTTGAAATACTCGCAAAATAAAATCAAGATCCAATCCCTTCACTTCCCCCATCACATGTTCTATTGCTTCTGTCACCCCCAATCCAAAATCCCACAATCCCAATTCCTCCAATCCAAGATCCTATCATCCTAGTTTCTCCAACTGAAGATCCATTACCATCCCCAAATCCTTGTCAAAATCCCACCATCATATCCTCTCCTCTTGAGGATCTTCCAATCCAAACTATCCCACTGCCATCACTCTATCCTCTTGGATCACTTATATTTGTCAAAGGCAGTCCACTTGAAGCAGAAGAAATTAGTTTCATATCTTCCATCAGGGAACCAAAAACTGGATGTTTATCATATTCCCCAAGTCAAAAATATCCTTGTTTGGATAAAATGCTCAAGAAATGGAATTATCAAGGCAAAGGCCTAGGCTCTCGTGAACAAGGAAATCTGGAGCCCATTCAAGATAAGAAACATCCAAAATCATGTGGAATTGGTCACACACCAGGCAAAGGCACTTCCTCTAGAAATGTTGGTACAATTAAAGCTAAATTCAAGCATCCTTCCAAACCCACCATCACATCTCCCAAAACATACAATGCTATTCCTCCTCCTCCATCATTATGGCCCAGGACAACCTATCACATTCCTCCTTCATCCTCCAAATCCATTTTGGGTCTCTATGTCCCAAAATCTTCCAGCACATATCCTCTACATACCAAATCCATTTTGGGGCCTTACATCCCAAAATATCATCCCCCATCTTATCCTACTCAGTCTTTCATCCAAAATCCAAACATCCCTAGTTGGGATCAACAAAGGCACATGTCCATATCTCCTATCTACCAAACTCCATCCATCTCCCCATCCATATTTTCACCATCCCGCACATCTCCTCATATTCATTCCAATGCTCCTTGCAATTTGGATGCCATATCAAATATGCACAAAGAGAAATATCCACAAAAATTCAAATATTTCCATGTCCAACCTAAATGACATGGTCAACCAAAGCAAAATCCACTCAAGCAATCCAATGCATCCCAATGGCCACAAAGGCCCACCAAAGCTAAAGCAAAAATGATGTGGATCCCAAAGCAAAAAGATGTAATGCATCTAAAAGAAACATCCACAATGGCATCCAAAGTTGCTAATCCCCCAGCTACTCAGTCTTCTCCTCCATCTCCTAAATCTATTTTGGGTCCCAAAGATTTGAAATCTCCTAGCGTAAATCCTCCATCACATCCACCTCTATCTTCCACGTCCTATCCACTTCATCCACCTTCCTCGCAACATGTGCCAATGTTGGTCCTGATAGCATCTCCCTATCATGATCACTTTCCATCTTTCCATCCAAACAATTTCTACCACCATATCTCCCATCTACCCATCTTATCCATGCCTTTGCATAATCCCTCCATCCCAATAAAGTTGTACCAACATCCTGAGAAATTGAAAAGGTAGCAACAAATCAGAAAATATCAGCAACAAATCAAAAGATCACTAAAGAAAGATAGAAACACATCAGAAATATCAGAAGGTCAGCATCTAGTCAGCAAAAAATTAGAAAATCCATAAAAATTGGAAAAAATCAAGAGAAAAGTATCAAAAAAGAAAAGAGAAAAACATTCGTCCTATGGTGAAAACTTGGCAATTCAAGCACATTGGACAAGTACCATGATGAAAACCTGGCAAACAGGCATCATGCGTAGCCCCCCCCCCCCCCCCCCCCCCCAATTCCTTTCTACAATTGGGGGCCATTCCCTTCTTCCATCTTTATCCAGCATCTCCTCCATCCCATTTGTCTCTCCCTTCCTTCATCCTCCTTTTGGATCTTGATGACAAAACAAAGACTACCAGGTATACATGCTTTTGGGAACCTTCTTAGCATCCATCACACTTTTCAGCTACATATCCTCTATCCAATCCATTCATCCTATCTTCCATCTACCTTCCTCATCCTCTTGTTGGCATATCTTCCATCCAAGCATACCCCATGCCTCTGAAAATACATGAACTATCCTAAGCAGGGGGCATCTTATTCCTTGGTGACATATTCCTTGGAGACTATCTTTCATCCAAAATCTTTCCATTTCCCCAAATCCAAATCTTTCTCCATCCAAATCTCCTAGCAGTTCCATCATCCTCATCCTAAACATTTCCTCCATCTTTCCATCACCTAGTATGTTCCCTTGTCATTGGTATCTAGCTATAGGCTAACCTCATTGCAATCCAATGCCATTCATCCCTATCCAAACATTCTTATCAGTCTTCTAGAAATCTTCCAATCCTCTCCACATCCTCTAGCTATCCAACATCCAAGATCAAGCCAACCGATCAAATCACATCCTTAGTCTTGTAGCAAGCCTTGATCTCAATCCAATCATCATCATTGGGATACGTCCTTCCCAAATCCATGTCATTTTAGGACACATCATCCACTATCAGTCCATCTTGGCTTTCCAGCCCAATTAGGGCATCATCTTGCATATCTTTGGAGTTTTAGCTTCACCCCTAGGTTCTTTGTATATCCTAATCCTGAGCTTCTATACATATCCATTGTAAATATCCTCATGTCTTGTTGTACATATCCTCGTTAGTCCTGTAGCAATATTTGATTAGATATCTTGTCCCACCCAGGCTCGCACTTCAGCAACATCAATTGTTGACTATCCTTGATCATCGTGACTATCTTTGAACTGCATCATTTGCCAATCAACAACACTCATTCTCTCATCAATCAACAGGTCCTTGAGGATGTATCCTTCCTCCTGTTAGACCTAATCTTCCACCAATCACACCAAGTCCGTGTCGATGTATCCTTCCACACGTTCAGACCAAATCTTCCCACCATCAATCAAATCAATCTCTCTCCTTGGCAAAGGTTGTCTTTTGGATTTATCATTGTGACCTTGGATTTTGTCCTTTGGGTCTTGTTTATCTTTTTACAGCTTCTCATTATCCTCTACTCAAAGTCACCATGATCCTTTATATCATGGTGTGCTGTGAATGAGGACAATCTGGGGCACAATCTTTTGATCTTTTTGATTCTGCTTGTGAGTCAGTCGAATGTGACCCTTACACATTTCACATGTGACCTTTTGGGTTACATGGTGCACTTGGGAAATGTCATTTGCTTGTGGTTTCTCCCGCATCGTTTCCACCATGTTTCCTCTTGGGTTCATGCGTGATGCTAGGGCAACCCTACGTGTCTTTTTAGCGTCAGTCCTATGCAACGCTGGTGACAAGGCCTCGTGATCCCAATATCCTTGGCAGGTCTAGCATTGCTATATTAAACTAGGTTATGCTCTCCACATTTGTACCTGGAGCTCCCAAAATCCCCTGCATCTTGCATCATATAGATTAACCTTACATCTTGCATTTTCATGTAGTTGCATTTTGCATTCTACATTCCATCTCATCTAGCATTCACCCATCTTTGCTCTTGGAAGCTTGGTTATTTATCCTCCCTTCTTCCTTTCTTCTTTCTTCATGTTTCCTTTCGAGAAAATTCCACAACGTTTACTCCTTGCGTTATTTTCTCGAGGGGGCACAACCCCTTATCCCTCTAAATTCTAGTCTTGGGCATCTTATTAAATTCTTTAGAAAATAAATTATTTTTATTTTCTGAAAAATTCTTGATGACATTATCATTTATTAATTAATTATTTATTTATTTAATTTATTTATTTTTATGTCATTAAATCCCTTTACCTTAATTAAAAATATTTAATTAAGGAATCCCTCCCAAAAATGTTTAAATCTTATTTAAATATTATCTCCCTATTTATTAATTATTTAATTAATAAATTAACCAAAAATCCCAAAATAAATAATTTATTTATTTTTTGCCCAAAACTTGGCCAATTTCCTTAAGACCACTAACCTCTTCCAGAATCTTCTAATCCTTCTTTAATTTTGATTAAAGGCTAATCCCATCATTTCCTAATCCTAATCCCAACTCAAGAATATTTAATTAAGATTAAATATTAATTCTCAATTCCTAATTTACCCTAGGAAAACTCTAGACTCTTCTAGAACTTTCCTAATCCTTCCCTAAACCCATTTAGGGAAAATTACCTACTTTCCCTAAGCTAATCTAAGTCTCCTTTGACTCCTAGTCAAACCCTACCCCTAATGAGCCTCAAACTCATTAAAGCCTTTGGGATAAATAAAACTTTATTTATTTCCTAAATTCCATATTTATCCCTAGAAAAGCCTAGACTTTTCTAGAAAGTCTTTATCCTCATCCAAAGCCTAGACTCTTCTAGAAAGTCTTCATCCTTATCCCCTTGACTCAAACTCTAACCTTACCCCAAACTCTAACCTATCTTCTTAACCCAACCCTTTCCAAAATCTTATAAATACTCCTCATTTCTAAGAGCAAAATACCCATTCACCTTTTATTTCAAGCATTGTTATCATGCTAATTTAGCTCTAGATTTAGCATAATCATTCTAGTTTTAATCATTTTCAAGCATTTTTAGCTCACATCTTAGCATAGAACTAATGGATTAACTTAGTTTGATTCTTTTTTATACATCATATCACATCTATTTTGGGCTTAAAAATCTACTTAATCATTATTAGTTGCATAATCTTGAGTTCTTGAAGCCTTAGGGGCAATTTTGGGTGTTCTACCTAATATTGTGCCATATATGAGGTTTTCATGAAACTTAATCTTCCAAATCTGCATTAGAAACATGCTCCAGGTGCTTTGAGAGCATACCCACATTCTTTTTATATGAGCAAATCAAATAGTGCTTGGGTGCACTTGTTTAGGCTCAATCTGAGGTGGCTTAGCTTAGATGTTCTTGTTTTGAATTGATATGATGCTAGATTAGAACTTAACGTTTGACTGATTTGAGCCTTTCAAAATAGATACAGATAGCCTTGCTCACATTCTAGCACACCCGGTGGGACCCACTTCACAGGTTCTTTGCAAATATATAAGAGAATCTATAGAAAATTGAATTTAGTTTCTAAGATACTAGGCCTTTTTTGAAAAAGAATTATTCTATATGTTGAAAATTTCAAATTTCAAATTTCAATGTAGTAGTATAAAAATTTCAAGAAAAAAATAAGAAGTATGTGTATGTATAACCACCTTAAACACAATCAAATGATTTTTTTTTTACAAGATTTAAGATATAAGTAGTAGACTCATGTTTGGATGTGACACATATTTTTTTGTAATTTTTTTCCAAGTAAATAATTAATTATGATTTTTCTTCTGCAACTTTTCCAGAATACAAAAACTCTCATGTTTGTCCACATTAACTTAGTCTAAACTTTATCGAATTGAAATTTTTTTTATTTTTCTTGTAGTAGGAAAAGCATAGAATGTGACACATGTTTTGGATTTCAAAAATGTTATATAGTTTGAAAGTTATAGTTATTTTTCAATAAGTTTATCAATCAGGAATAGAAAGATAACAAGTAGGTGTATGTCTGACCACATTAAACAAAATCAAACGATAATATTTTTTATAAGGTTCTAGATAAAAGTAGTTGACTCATGTCTAGATGTGATGTATATTTTTTTATTTTTTTTCCAAGTAAATAATTAATTACGATTTTTCTACTACATATTTTTCTGAATATAAAATCTCTTATGTCTGACCACCTTAACTTATTCTAAACTTCATCAAATTGAAAGAATTGCTTATTGTTATTGTATTAGGTAAAGCATATAATGTGATGTATATTTCAGATTTCAAAAATCTTATATTGTTTGAAACTTATAGTTGTTTTTCAAAGATCCTATCAATTAGGACTTCTTTTTCACATCGCCACTTTTTGGCGTACCATGATCCTGCACATACCCACATGAAGGGTTAGGGTTAGGATCAATTTAAAGTTGTGTGCAGCGTTAGGATGTACAACTTATAGTTAAGGTTAAATCATATATAGTGTTAGGTATACAACTTTAGTATTAGGGTTTGTGGGAGAGAAATATTATGGACATAGTTAGTGAAGGGACATAGGTTTTACAGTTAGGATTAAAGTATCATAATTGGGAATACATTTTTAGATGTTGTTTACAATTTAACATGATAATTATCATTAGTATCACATATAGTTCGTTACTATTTAACGTATGGTTAATGGTATAGACATGGTAACAACTAACTTGAATGGTTACCATATTACTATAATTATAATGGTAATGATAATAAATTGGAGTTAGTGTTAAGGTTACGATTAGGGATGAGATTCAATGTTTACATTTCGGATTAGTATCATATTAAGGGTTAGTATAACTTTCATTTTTTGGACTTGCATCTCTCACATTAATGATAAAGATTAGGGTAAAGGGTTAGGGTTAGAATTAGGGTTGGTAATATTATCATGTAAGAGTAATACTTATTGGTACATTTAGGCTTACAACAGGGGTTTCATGTTACATGCAAAGTTAGGGTTACAGTAATCATTGTTGTTAATGTAACATCATGCTATGGGTTAAGATATAGTTTTATTTTAGTTTCCATTCAAGATTAACTTTTAATAGTTTATTTTATATAGTTAAAGATTTGGGTATATTTTTTTAACATTGATTAAGGTTCAAGAAGTAGAAATGAATAAGATGTCCTCTATATTTAATTCCTCACATTTAATCAGTACATCCATTGAGGGAATAAATATTGGAAATACAAAGTTCAACAAAACATGTTGCAAAATGTTGCAAGTATAGGGTTAATCATGATGGGAATAAGAAAAACTATTTATTCATTATCTTGTTTCTAAAACTTACATACATGAAAGGGGAAATAGAAGTCCCACTACAACTATTTAGATAATTAAGAAGTGTGAAAGCCAAGATAAGAATTATCTAAATCAATAACATTTATCCATTATGATGCAAGTATATCACATATTTTTCAATGATAAAGTTGGTATTGTGACCATTATTTGTACAATGATCATGGTATACTTCTTTCATCATTGATGGAAATGCATCCACTTTTGTAGATGTCTTACACAAAACTTCCACAAAATCTGCCATTTGCATTATATCCAGCTCATCAACATAGTCAACTGATAATGTTGTGTTCTCTATAGCTCTGATTATATTTTTGCACGAGTCTACAGTGATTTGCATACACTTGTCAAATTCAACCTCAAAGACATCATTTGAGGCCACCGAAGCAGAGGGGCTTGTAACCATGATGTTCGACTCTCTGTCAAAGGAAACCATAGGTGGATTGATTTAAACAAACATTAGTATATAGAATTAATTATAATAAACATTTTTCATTACCATTTCGAACTTTACATGTTACTTATAGTGGAATAGTATTTATGATTTTGTGGGTTTTTTATATTTAATTAACAAAAATTTAGGTTTGGAAACATGATATAATTTATATTATTGATACAAATTTAAACAAAAGTGAACACAATTTTGAAATATGATATATTAATTTATCACATAAGAATAATTCACAACAATTATGACACAAAGTAGGAGATTAATTAATAATGCAAAATTTAATAGCAATACAACATTATAGTACATCATTGATTTTCAAGACACTTGAGTCTAATTTCTTCTATGTTTCTATTCAAAAGTTGTTTCCCACTTTTCATTTTTTCATAGTGGTCATATGTGAATGGTGGCATTATCCTCAAGCCTTCTAGAGAATTTACATGAGATACAACTACAAATGTCAATCCTTCTCTTTCTCTTGGGCCTATATCAACTATGGCTCTAGAAAGAGTTAGTCCTTGGGATTTATGAATTGTCAATACCCATGCCAACCTTAATGGTAATTGAAAGGTTCTACCCCTCTGCACTAGTGATATTGAAACTATTTTTGGATGACAGTCATCATATGGTATTCCAAAATAATTATTAAATTCAACTATAACATAAGCAGGTGGTTCAGGTGGGGTAGTTCCTAGTTTGTACACAATATTCTGGATATATCCCAAGGCTCCATTGACAAGACCGGCTTCAATCCAGAGATTTTTAGTTAATATGACCCTTGAATCCATACTAAATAATAACTCTAGATCAAGTTCTTCATTAGAGAAATCTTCAATTGTATTACCATTACTTGACTTAGTTGCAAGGCTACATGCAACAGGTTGCCTCAAAAAATACAACATCCTCAAGTTATGGTTATGAACATTGGAATTTGTAGAGAACAAATGCACTGTCTTGTCAAACTCATCATTGGTTGCAATATCTAACCTCACAGGGGTTCTCATCATAAGAAAGTTCCAATCATCTAAGTTTGGACTTGCATCTCTCACATTTGTGAGAAGTTAACAAAATCTTTTTTGGTGGATGTTTTCTCCATCTTGCCTAAATATTTTATCTAATGTAACCACTATTTTGAATTCTTGCCATAGTAACTTTGCCCGCCTATTTCTAGCATATGTTGATTTATCATTGACTGGAGGTAACTGACCAAGATCACCAACCAAAATAATAGATATACCTGAAAGAAAGTCAAAGAAATGATTTGAAGACTATCTATGAATATTACATGATTGTATAAATACATATGAGTTATATTAATAAATATTATAGCACAAAAAATAGTGTCATTAGAAAAAATGAAAGTATACCTACAAAGCTTATGTCACCACTTTGTGGGAAGGCTTGTCTGAGTCGATAATCTATATTTTCCAACAAGTTTTGACCAATGAAGCTCATTTCATCAATCGAAATATACCTGATATGGGTTATTTCTTCTTGCAAACTTATAAGTAGTGTCCCTTCTAGCTAAGAAAATTCTCTAATTGGTATTCTCAACTTTGAATGAATTGTAGAATCTCCTATACTAAAAGTTGCAACTCCAGTTGTTCAAGTAATAGAAGTGGAGAAGGACTTGGCAAAGCTTCAGTCTGAAGAATTTGATTGATGTCACCAATTAGATAAGACTTTCATGTTCGTGTTGCTCCTTGAATTATCATAAATAAAGGCATCCTGACCTGATTGTCATGGTAGTGTGTCATAATAATATCAATTGCCTCTTGAACATTCTTGTCACTGAGGCTTGTAAAGTTTATATATTGTGGGATGTCATCATACATGAGACATCCATGTTTCTTCATTTCTCCTATGAAGTTTATTGGTACAACAATATGATCTTCACTTTGATATTCACTACACCAGTTTGTATTTCTATCAACATCTCTTCTTCCTAACATATCTAACTCAGAAACCTGCATATGTTGACCACCATGTAGTCTGGAGATGATTTCCCATTCATGCTCTTTTTGTGATACCAAAAATTGAGCAAAACACAACTAATTTTTGTTTCTTTCTAAAACCTATTAATCAACTAAAAACACACATGCATACGTAACTATGATGACAAAAGTATAATACTAACTAGCACAAGATTCAATGTGCACGCAAAATGATGCAAAGAAAAAAACATAACTAAAAAAGTCTAAGTATCCTAAACCACCCCAAAGGTCAAACTCAAGAAGGTTGACCAAGTTTGACCAAGTTTGACTAAAAGTCAAACATCACATAATATCTTCCAAACTATCCTATAGGTTTCCCTTAACTGCAAGCTTTGATTACATGTAAATCAAGGTAGTTGACTAAAGTCAACCTAAGTTGACCAAAAGATAACCATGCACCGAAAGCAACCAAGCTAATAAGGTCCAAAACATAACATAGACGATTTGTGCATGCAAACTAAGGTGAAAGACCTAGGTTTGACCAAGGGTTGGCCAAAAAATCAATGGTGCACAAACAATGACCAATGATACTCTACTAAGGTTTAAGACATGTCTCGACATACTTTTATATGCAAACCGAGGTGATTTACCTAGGTTTGAGCAAGGGTTGACCCAGAAGTCAATTGTGTATGAAATCGGCCAACGTGACCCTTAAGGTCAAATTGACCTAGTCGTGACCTAAGGAAGTTGAAAAAAAATCCCATGTCACTTATAATGTTCATCTAATAGAAAATTAAGCTAATCTGGTCGTTGATTTTTAATTCAATAACATCATAATAATTTATTATAAGGATTTAGTCTTAAAGATTAATATGTAATCAAATAAAACTAAAAGTTAATCTAATACAAAACTTAATTAAAATCAAATTAAAGATCTAATTTAAACTAATTTAAATTCTAAATTAAATATCTAAAAGAAAACTTACTTTCTTTTTCAATAAAATATACCTATACTAACAATACAATAACATATTAATTTAATATACATTTATTAAATAAATCTATTAAATAAATATTTTATAAAATAAATCTATTTAAATAAACAGCCCTATTTTAATAAACTAAAATAAACATATTAAACATATTTAAACTTAATTGATTAGATAAAAACTTATTAACATCTCCCCCTTTATCCTAGGACAAAGTTTGTCACCCTAAGCGTGTTGGAGGCCTAGGGGTAAGGAGAATGAGACCTTACAACAAAGGTCTCCAAGCTAAACAATTATGGTGCATCTTCAATGGCACTGGGGAATGGCGTGACACTTTTGAAGATAAGTATCTCACTAACAATTTAATAAAACTTTTCTTTGAAGATAATGATTCACTAAAAGGCTCTTTTATATGGAATGGTTTCCTCAATGCTAAGGATGTGGCCAAGTCCAAGGAAAAATGGAAGATAGGGAATGGCCAATCCATTAACTTCTGGAATGATAAATGGCTTCAGTTGGGTCTCTCGAGAGATTGTGAGCCTTTCAATATCTGGATGGAGGAATGCATCCCCATCTATGGCTCCCAAGTCAGTAGCTACAAAATGGACAATGCTTGGGTAGACCTCTCCCAGATTTCTCAGGACCTGATTCCTCTTATGATTTCCCTTAATACGGTCTCCCTATCCTCTGCCCAAGATGAGCTTATTTGGGAAGGTTCTCTGGATGGGACCTTCACGGTGGCCTCTGCCTACTCCTCACAATTGTTTTAGATTCAGGAAGCCACTCCTCTTTGGGCTAAACCCTGGCTCCCTGGCCTTACCCCCAAAATCAACGTCTTCTTCTAGATTTTTCTTTAGAATCACATTCATACGGTTGATAATCTTATAAAGAGAGGTTTCCAAATCCCCAATAGGTGTGTGCTCTGTAGATGCCAAGCTGAATCAGTGGACCACATGTTGATTCACTGCTATTATGTAAGTAAAATCTGGCAATTTCTCATTTCTACTTTGGATTTATCCTGGTACTTTCCCCTATCTTTTAAAGATATTTTTTCTCAATGGGCATTCACCTCTAATAATTATAAATTCCAATTATTTTTCTCTTGGATTCTTCCACACTTTTGCTAGGGAGTCTAGAAAGAATGCAATAATCGCATCTTTTGAGACAGTTCTACCCCACCAAAAATTATCTTTGAAAAGATCCACTTTTCTGTGAAAGAAAATTTTTATTTCTATGTTGTCCCTAAGCAGCATGGAAAAAAGATAGAATTTCACCTAGAGCTGTCCCCTGGAAGGCTAGTCCAAAGCCAACTTCGATGGTGTGGCCAAAGGGAATCCTGGCATGGCAGGTAGTGGAGGTGTGATCAGGAGTTCTATGGTTTTGGGTCCATTGTTGTCATCTTGCCTCTTGGCTCACAAACAAACCACTTTTTTGAAGCGAGTGCTACCGTCCAAGTCACCAAACTTGCCCATGACATAGGGGTCAAAAATCTCTAGCTTGAAGGAGACTCCAAGAACATCATAAACTGTTTAAAACTCAATCATTCCCCTTCATGGACTATTTCCAATATGATAGAAGAAATGTGGGCCCTTTTAAATTCTTTTGAAGAGGTTCACATTTCCCACGTGTACAAGGAAGCCAACCATGTAGCTGACTGGTTTTCCAACTTGGCAGGTAAAAATGAAGCAATAACGAGGTGGCATAGTGGTGGAGATTTCCCTCATAAGGTGAAGGATTTATTCGAGAGGGACAGATACCAAGGAAAGGAAGGAATCATTAATGATAATAATGAACTGTAATGTAGATTATTAGATGTGCCATTCCATAAATGGAAAGTACTAGATGGATAGAAAGGCTAATAACTACACGTCCCTTTCCCATGCTTTCTAGGTATTCATTCCCAAGAATCACATCTATTTCCAAAAGAAAAAAAGAAGAAAGCTCAAGATGACTATTGCTAGAAAAATTTGAACGATAGTTATCAGTCTTATCAGACAAGTTCCCAAATCTGTCTTGGAGTGATAGAAGGGGAAAGACATAGAAGGGAGCCCATGAATGATAGTGTGAAATGGGAGAGGTGCACTAAGGTCTAGAATGCTCTACAAAAAAGTAAAAGTCACGACCTTCATTGAAAGGTTACATGGAAGCAAGCAGGTGGTCACTAATATTTTTGTGAAAATTTGGAATGAAGGGTGCATGGAGATAGAGGGAAATAATTTCACAGTCACTGAGGAGGTCTTCTCGAAAGTCATCGGTATCCCCATTGTAGGCAAAAAATTCTATAGGGACCGCAAAATCTCTGACACTACCATCAATAATTTTGTGAGAGATGAAGATGAGAAGAAATATATTGTTAAAATGGGTACTTACTACCAACCTGAAGGTATCAAAATGTTGTGGAAGTTTGTTCTCAAAGCTCTGATCTCTTATGTCACGTTGGACACTAGGTTTGACAGGATCAGGACCTACCACTTCATTCTGTTGAATCATCTCAAGCACAGTATCAAGGTTTCCATCCCATTCTACTTGTATTCTTCAATAAATGATAATATTAATGGCTTTAGAGATAAGAATATAGCTAATCGTGCTTACATGAGGCTCTGTTACTATTAATTTACAAATTTTTTGAACCCCAAACCCTGGGGAAGGAGATTACGGTCAAAAAGGAAAGAGTTGATGTCTTTGGATCGAATTATATCCCCTCAGACCTAGAAGATAGTGTGGGAATGCAATCAGAGGATTGTGAGGATGAAGAGGTTAAAAAGCCAAAACAGGGATCCTCCTCTAAGAAGAGAACAATGAGCTCAGTCAAAAAAGAAAAATACTCCAAAAAGTAGGCTAGAATGGAGATCTCCTCAGAAGAGGAGTATAATGACAATGTGGATGATATGAACACTGACGATGAGGTGGTTAATTCTAGAGGTGAGGCCAGGAAGAATAGGGAACAGACCACGGGGAAGAAAAACAATTCAAAGGAGGATTTCTCTAGTCGTCTTTCTATTGACTTGGCCATTAGAGAAGATAACACTCCCCCTCCCCCTTATGGAGCCAACAAAAAGACTCAGGACCCTAATACTGAGGTGCCTAATGATGACTAGGAAGATCCCTCAACCCAGTCCCCAAACCCACATGAATTTTCAGATGATAAGAACTAATCTAGAGGGGAGTATCATAGCAACGACTCTGGCAAGGGGAAAAAAGTGTGGTGTAATTTTAACATGAACACTATGTGGATGGGGATAATCAGGGAAGCTGTGAACCCCAAAATCCTCAAGGATATAGATGGTAGAATCGAGAAGGAGGACCTGATTGACCCTGCCTTGGTCGTCCTTAGCAACAAGGCTAGGTAAATGGAGCTAAATCTTCTTAACAATGCAAATAATAGTATGATGGACCAGTTCAGGTCATTTAAATGGCTCTTTCATGAACTTGAAGACCTCAAGGAAAAAATCCAGGGCATGGAGAACAACAAGGATCACAAAACCACTGAGGATCTTTGTCACCTAGAATCAAGGATTAACCAAATGGAAGATAAGATGAAAAGACTTGAGGATACCCTCAATGGTATTCCAAAGCAAAACTTCAACATCCTTAAAGCCTCAAACGAGCACATCAAAATGCTCATAGACAAAATGGAAGAAAAGATGGAAGGCAAGGATGTGCAGATTATCAAAGAGGAAAAAAAGGAGAAGCCCAATGAAGGTCCAGGAAAGAGAACTAGGGCCAGTTCAAAGAAAAATATGGATGAAGAAGACTCCAACGACATTCAAAAGATCAAGGAGGTGGTAGAGAAAATGGAGCTTCTCAAAACCAATGTTGTTGTGATGCTCAGGAACCTCTCCTGACCTTTCATCCTAGTGCCTTTTTCCCTATCCCTTTTTTGTTCTATTTTGACTGTTCCATCTTTGTGGTTGTTTGTCTCTCAGCCTTCCTGTGGCCTATTTTATCATTTTTTTATGCTTCCTTAAGACTTGATGTCTTATTTGATATATTTTAAGTTGTTGTGGGTTTCAAGAACCCTATAAAACCTATTTTTCTTAATCAAAAACATGATCTCCCCCTTAATATATATTTTTATTAACCTTGTGTACTTATCAACAGAAGGTTGAATAAGGAAATGAGTGGCAGTGGTGGAAAAGTGGAGGAGTGTGCATGTGTGCTTAGGGTACGTGGGCCCCTCAGTGGCTTGCACACCCACTTTGTGGGCACAGTTGGTGGTGCAACCTGGTCGCACCTCCCCACTGTGCTCACGCAGTGGGAGCACAGTTGGGACAAGCATCAGAGGGGGTCTCTTATGTGGATGGGGGCTAGGGCTTAGCCCACCCCCAAATCACTCATTCATGAGCCCAATTTTTTAAAAAAAACTCAAAGCACTCTGCGCTTAACCTGCATTTGAAATTGATTTTTATTTTATAGAGGGGATTAAAAGAATATAAAATAATATTACATATTACTTTGTCTTCCCTTCTTGTTCCCTATTTCTTCGAGCTCCAAAAAATGTCTTCCACAAGATCGTCAACAAAAATTCCTTCTTCAAAAAATGCCTTCAATAATAGAAAATGTGAATTTATTAATTGCAATTTAATGTAAAATAGAAATGAAAAATTTTACTTTTATACCATTTAAAAAAAAATTTAAAATTTTTTTTACTAGCTAACTAGGGTACTTCGTACGAAGTACTCCTAGGAAAAATCCTGGCCATGGCTTTTGGTCAAAATTTTCACTCAAGAGGCTTCGTGTGAGGGGTCTTCGGATGAAGCCCCCCAGGTG
Organism: Chamaecyparis obtusa; assembly: GCA_027943335.1. Taxonomy (NCBI): domain Eukaryota; kingdom Viridiplantae; phylum Streptophyta; class Pinopsida; order Cupressales; family Cupressaceae; genus Chamaecyparis; species Chamaecyparis obtusa. The sequence continues at coordinate 1,233,569 of BSBK01002923.1, forward strand.
GCTTCGTGTGAAGACCCTCTTCTCATGAAGCCACAAAAACATAAAATTGCCCTCAGAAAACAACTCAACTGCAAAAAAAATGGTCTTTCGGGGCCTGAAACAAGGACTAAACAAGATTATTTTTTCAAACAAATGATGTCAAAAGATGCTATTTGGAATAAGCTTTCTAATGAATATAATTTTAATACATATTGAGTTCATTATCACTTTTAAATATTACTTTAACTAAACATAGGTTGTTTGGTCATTCAACAACCTGTCTCTTCATGACTTTGGGAAAAATAGTAAATGATAAAAAAAAAATTATGAAAAATATGTAGGAAAAGTGTATTTGTGTTACCTTTCTATTAAAAATAAAAATAAAAAAATTCGATATACCTAGATCAAGTTAAAGCGATCCAAGTGACCTTATGTCTAGATTACAATTACTGTCACTTTAAAACTTAATAAACTATGAAATATTGATCCAAAATGAATAAAACCAATTGCATCCTTTAGATATTGAAGTTAAAAATATAATCTCGAAAGAATTACATCATTATCATATTTAAAAAAAAAGTTATGCTGATCCAAGTGACAGTACCTCCTTAAAAACATAGTTTTTTCACGCAAACCACTTTTAGAAGGAGAAGGAAAAATGAATTTAAATTATTTTTTTTTTCTTTTTTTAAATATATTTAAAAACTAGAAACAAAAATCTAAAAGACTCTACTTTACATCATCTTCAAATTCCTAACAGTTTCGCGGCAACATGTGTTTGAAAGTGAAATTTTTTCTCAAAATGGTGATCTATGTGTCAAAGTTGGCCAAAAAGTGGGACTCACTATTGTGGGACCACCCATATACATACATACATACATACATACATACATACATACATACATACATACATACATACATACATATATATATATATATATATATATATATATATATATATATATATATATATATATATATATATATATATATATATACATCTACATCTACATCTACATCTACATCTACATCTACATCTATATATCTATATATATATATATATATATATATATATATATATATATATATATATATATATATATATATATATATATATATATATATATATATATATATATATATATATATATATATATACAAGTAACAAAACAAAATCATTTTTAAAAGAGTGGTGAATACTTAATTTCTGAATACTCAAACAACAAGTATTTAGACTTTTTTTTAAAAAAATTTAAACACATAATTGCATTCAAATTAAATGTCTAAACCTTTTGTAGGAATTGAAAATTTAATTTAGGGATTTTTTTTTTAATAATTTTCAAAAAAAATTCTAAGTACAAAATAAAATTCTCAAAAAAATTAAAACACATACTTTATCAAATTAAATTTCTAGTTAAGCATATTTAATCATAACTTTTCAATCTTTAAATAACATCATTTTAATATAACTCAATTAGAAATTTAAATATTACTTAAATCCATAACTTCTTATTTTAAAATCTTGATGCGATATTAATAATGATATTTAACCAATTTAAATAACATAATCATCAAATAATTTCTTATTAAATTACTGAAATTCAAATAACTCATATGTTTATAAATTAATGGGAAACTATGAAATTAAAACTGCAATAATAACCCATTTAACCTTAAATATATATCCATAAACTTCCTTATTTCTATAAAATTTATAAACTCAAATGTATGATTATAAGGAAATTCCTAATTTCCAAATCTCAACATAAGCTTGATATACAAGGTTTTCAACGAAATTCTCCAATTTTGAATTCCAAACATATATGAATCTTGTGAGCTCCTACATCCGTCTAGGTACCTGATAGAAAGCGGTTGACCAGGGAGGCTCACCTCCCAACCTAGGCCTTTTCAAGGCCACTCGCGAGCTAGGGGATCCAGTATGGAACACATAACAAACAAGCATACACAAACATGTAGAAAACACATTCAAACGCAGAACATCAAAGAGGATTTCCAACATGGCTAAACAAGAGGAAGGTCTCCAAGAGGCCTTCCTAAAAATAGGGGTGGTGGTGGACTAGTAGACGGAGAAGCCATGGTATAATGTAAATCTCACAAGCCACACATGGACAAGGAAAGACCATCTACACAAGATGCAGTCTAAAATCCTCCTTATGCCCCCCAATTTCTCGTAGGCCATACTTGGCATCATGTGTATCATGAAACATCATGTTTATCCCTCCATACATGGGAGACTCTGCACAATCCTGGGTCACTTCCTACTACCCCCTTCGAGGTTACTCTATCCTCCCAAGGGTGAGTGTGCCTTAAAGAATCACATTCAAAATAAATTTTACGAACGAAAAACAACAAATTACACATCAAGAATTTTAAACCAAAACCAATAAAATAGAAAGGACTCCATTAATGGAGATCCAAGCTCACAAACATGCCAAGAAAACATTTAAACTAAAAGAAGCCAACCTTAGTCCAAGCCTAAGGTTGAATTTTGAAACTGAGCTCTCCTTCCAAGAATTCCCTTCCTAAGCTCCTTCCAATTCTAAAAATGGTCTCTAAAATAGAGAGTAGGTGAACACCCAAGTTCTTCCTAAAACTTTCCCTAAATAGGAAAACCTCCCAAAATCTAGGAACCAATCAATGGTGAGGAAGAACCTTCCTTTCCCTTCTTCTCACTTGCCTCCCTTCTTCATAAATGGAGTTAAATGCAATTTGGGAAGAAAATAGAGGTTAACAAAAACCACACAACTCTCAAATTCACACAACTTTGAAAAGGAGACTTTAGGGGTGTAATAATTATGATTAAAGGCTCTTAATGGGCTGAAAATGACCCCTAATCCCTAGGGCACCAACCTGGATAGCTAAAATTGACCCTGGTTACCTTATGGAAGCCCAAAAGACCCTCCTAAACCTCACCTAAAGTTTACCCACGGATTTCAAGTCAAGGTTGACCAACTAGAAACTTCCTAACCCATGGTAAGCTTGGTACTAAACTAAGGTAAACTCCTAGTTAATCCTTCACTTAAACATAATACAATTAACTATCCATGCCAACACTTATGCAACAATTGCTAAAATTGGAACAATTAATTTAAACAAATGACATGGCTTAATCACATTCACTTGTACTAAATTAAACACACTCATGCAAACCACATTTGTGAATAAAAATCTATACAACGAGGTCCATGTTTCTTTATATAAATAGGACCTTGGATTTCACATAATAACATAAGTTCTAATTTTGGGTCCCCGATTTAGATCCATGGTCAGCTATCCCTGCACACTCATTGCACACATCAGTAGGTCCAAAACAACATGATATAGAATAAAGAACGTCATCAATACTATATGGTATGTAACTATGTATGTGATTGAATTAAATAAACATATCATCAGTTTCCTAAACTAATTTTTCCATCACAATTGTATCCAACACAATTATACTCATATATGACATCTTCATAAATTGACATTGAATCAAAACATAAAGTATCTCAAGTGTACCCTGATTACATAACTAGGTACAAAACATATAACATAGGATTCAATAGATCCTCAAATACATAAATGTCTTAATAGTCAAAGTACGTCTATGAAATAATCATTGAAAGCGTAGAAAGAAAAAGTAGTGAAACTATGACGGTTTGAGGTAGGTCTCACATCCACCCCCTCTAGGCATGAATTTCCTCCTAGAGTTCATCGAAGAGGTGAGGGTACTATGATCTCATGTGCATATCATCCTCCCATGAAGCTCTAACCTTGTCATAACAATCCCACTAGACCCTAACCTAGTCCAGGACACTACCTCAAAGTGCTAGGGTTCATCGAGCTAATATACGAATGGGCTCCAAAGCTAGTTTTATGTCTGAATCTACCTACAAGGCATCCCAATCTATGACATGAGTCTCATCATAAACATACTTTCTCAAAACTGAAACATGAAACACATCATGGATGCATGACAGGCTAGGGGAAAAATCTAAGTCGTATGCAACTGATCCTATCCTCTTAAGGATCTCAAAAGGTCCAACAAAATAAGGTGCTATCTTAGAGCCCTTTCCAAAATGGATTGGACTCTTATGCATTCGTGGTCTTAAATAGACCATGTCTCCCACTAAGTAGGATCAATCTATCCTCTTCACATCAACATACTTCTTCTGCCTATCCTGAGCCTCTTTGAGATGCTTCCTAATCAAGGTCACCTTCTGCTCCATATCTTTGACTAGCTTAGGACCAATAGAAATTTTGTAGTCAATCCTATCCCAATTGAGTGGTGTCTTGTGAGGTCTACCATTGAGAGCCTAGTATGGAGGTATACCCAAGCATGTATGGTGCCCATTATTATAGGAAAAATCCACTAATTGTAGGTATTCCTCCCATCAGGTCTGATGGTCCATAATATACATGCAAAGTATGTCTTCTAACACCTAATTGACCCTTTCAGTCTGTCCATGTGTCTTAGGTTGATAGGTCATACTGAAGTTGATCCTAGTACGCATTGTTGCCTATAGTTCTCTCTAAAAGGATGAACTCAAGAGAGAATCACAATCTAAGATGATCTTATGAGGTACGCCATGCATTCTAACAATATCTTGCAAGAACACCTATTCTATTGATGGTGCAGTAAAAGTACTAAGCACTAGTGAAAAGTGTGCCACCTTGGTCAACTTGTCAACTGTCACCATGATGGCATCATGACGGTGAGATAACATAGGAAGACCAAAAATGAATTCCATAGATATGGTGTCCCACTTCCACACTGGTATCTCATGAGGATGAAGTAGACCACCTGGATGTCAGTGTTCCACCTTCACCCTCTGGCATTCTAGGCACCTAGCTACTAACTCAGCAATATGTGTTCTCATGCCTGCCCAATGATATAACCATCTCAAATTGACATGCATCTTATTCACTCTAGGATGCACTGCATAAGGGTCTCTATGGGCCTCTAGCATGAAAAAATCTTGCAACCCTCTGGAAGAAGGTATATATATGTGTCCTCTATGATGTAAGAGTCCATCTAACTCCATGGTGAAATTTGCATACTTACCCTCAAGTGGTCTCTAAGATCAAATCAACTCACTCACTTCTGCATAAAGCTCATCATCATATAAGTGATGAAGAATGTGATCCCTCAAATCTGTGCCTGTAGACATAGAAGAAAGCTCATGCCATCTCCTACTCAAGGCATCTACAATAACATTTTCTTTCCCCTTGATGTAGTGAACATAAAAATCATATTTTCACAAGAACTCTATCCATATTCATTTCCTGGCATTAAGGTTCGATTGTGTGAAGATATAATGTAGACTTTGATGGTCCAAATGAGGGTATGTGCAGGATCATGGTATGCCAAACTAGGCCCTTAAGTGGCAATGAAAATTCAGAAAATCTGGTTTAGGCAAGTTGAAATAAAAAATTGAACAAGTTATAAATATTATATAAAAAATATGTAAGAGAATCTGTAGAAAATTGAATCTATTTTCTAAGATACTATGCCTTTTTTGAAAAATAATTATTCTATAAATTGTTGAAAATTTCAAATTTCAATGTAGTAGTACGAAAATTTCAGGAAAAAATAAGAAGTAGATGTATGTCTGACCACATTAAACACAATCAAATGATAGTTTTATTTTACAAGATTCTAGATATAAGTAGTAGATTCATGTCCAAATGTGACACATTTTTTTGTAATTTATTTCCAAGTAAATCATTAATTATGATTTTTTTCTACAACTTTTCTAAAATACAAATACTCTCATATCTGACCACGTTAACTTAGTCTAAACTTTAAATCAAATTGAAAACTTTTTATATTTTTCTTGTAGTAGTAAAATCATAGAATGTGACACATGTTTTGAATTTCAAAAATGTTATATAGTTTGAAAATTATAGCTATTTTTCAATAAGTCTATCAATCAGGACTAGAAAGATAACAAGTAGGTGTATGTCTAACCGCATTAAACAAAATCAAATGATAATATTTTTTTATAAGATTCTAGATAAAAGTAGTAGACTCGTGTCTGGATGTGATGTATTTTATTTTTTCATTTTTTTCCAAGTAAATAATTAATTATGATTTTTCTGCTACAAATTTTCCTGAATATAAAAACTCTTGTGTGTGACCACCTTAACTTAGTCTAAACTTCATCAAATTGAAATAATTGTTTATTATTATTGTATAAGGTGAAGCATAGAATATGATGTATATTTCAAATTTCAAAAATATTTTATTATTTTAAAGTTATAGTTGTTTTTCAAAGAGTCTATCAATCGGGACTTATTTTTCACATTGCCACTTTTTGGCATACCATGATCCTGCACATACCCATGAAGTTCAAATCGATGTCCTAATAGGAAGTTTCACCATCTCACTAAAGCATGCACCACTGCTACAATTTTGAAATCATGGGTAGGATAGTTGAGCTCACGAGTCTTCAATTTCCTGGACTTGTAGGCAATAGCTTGTCCATGTTGCATAAGTATTGCCCCTAAACCATCTAAGAAAGTATCTAAGCAAACTACAAACTCTACTGAAGGCTCTACCACTATGAGAATGGGTGCACTAGTCAATGATTTCTTGAGCTCCTGAAAATCTCTATCACACTTCTTAGTCCACTCAGACTTCTTTCCCTTTTGCTGAAGAGAAGTAATAGGGTGTGGCACTCGATAAAACCCTTCAACAAACAATTTGTAATAACCTGCTAGACCCATGAAAATGCTCACTTTTATAACAGTGGTAGGTGTTGGCCAATTCATAATGGCATCAATCTTATATGGATCTATTGAGATCCCATCGCCAGATATCACATTACCCAAATACTTGAACTCAAATCTGAAGAAGGCACATTTTGACAAGCTTCCATAAAGTTGATTATCTCTAAGGAACTACAAAAGTTGTCTCAGGTGCTCTTCGTGCTCTCTCTCATCATTCAAATAGATCAAGATATCGTCAAGGAATACAACCAAAAAATTTTCAAGGAAAGTATGAAATACGCTATTCATAAGAGTCATGAATATAGCTAGAGCATCTGTAAGACCGAATGGAACTACAATGAACTCATAGTGGCCATATCTGGTGCGGAATGTGGTATTGTGGATATCACTATCCACTAACCTCAACTAGTGATATCCTGACTTAAGGTCAATCTTGGAGAACACTCTAGCACCCTGTAGCTGATCAAATGGGTCATCAATCCTAGCAAGTGGATATTGATTCCTGATGGTTACCTTGTTCAATTATCGGTAATCCATACATGAACTAAGAGATCCATCTTTCTTTGTTACGAAGATCATAGGTGCACCCCAAGGAGAAACACCAGGACAAATATGTCCTTTCTCTAACATTGCTCAAGCTGTAACTTGAGCTCATTAAGCTCATTAGTGGTCATCTTGTAAGGTTCTCTAGGAATAGGTTCATCCCCTGGTACAAGATCTATGTGAAAGTCTACTACCCTTCGAGGAGGCATACTAGGTAGCTCTGAAGGAAACACATCTGCATATTCCTGTAGAATAGGATGGTTATCAAATGAGGCTTCTTGTTTTGCCCCATCCTCCCTATCATTGATGGTGATAGAAAACAACTAACATCCCTTTCACATGCTTCTCTTAAGTTGCACAGCAAAAATCACACGAAGGGATACAAGCCTCTAGATTCCAAAAATCACAATAGCATTGCCATTATCATCCAAACATTCGATCAACTTCTTACAACAATCTAGCTTGGCCTTGTTAGCATAAAGATAATCCATCCCAACAACTAGTCTGTAAGATTCAAGAGGTGTTACTCTAAGGTTCGCTAAGGTGGTTAAGCCACCAATATGAATTGGGCACTCCCTAACCATCAAGGTAACATATACTCTAGCTCCTAAAGCTAACTCAAATTCCCACCTAATGTCTTGCCTAGGTGCCACTAGCCTGCAATGCTCCATGACCAATGGAGAAACAAAGGATTCAGTAGCTCCAGTATCAAATAGGATAGAAACTACACTACCTTTGATCATACCTAAAGCCTTAATGACTGTGGCTTGATGCTCTTCCTAGCGGTTGTCAACCACTGCAAAAACTCTGTGGGACTTACCCATGTCTCCAACTATAGGTTCGGACATTGTTGCCCACTAACTACCTCCCTGAGGACATTCCCTAGCTATGTTCCCATGGCACCACAAGTATAGCATGGTCCTTGAGTATGAACCTGTACACCTTGAGGTCTGGACTACTGAGATCCCCCTATTTGAGTAGACCCACTATATCTCCCTTTATAGGGTTTTTGTGTCTTTACTGAGGGTGTATAAGGGGCCTAAGATTTCTATCCCTTCTTTGGACCTTGAGAATGCCACTACTTAGGCTTTCAAACCTACTATTCCTGAGGTGGTTTTGGTGCCTAGCTTTGCTAAGACTGTTGAGGCTTCTATTGTTGTTGAGGCTTTGAAAGTCCCTAAATTGTTCCTGATCTGATTCCCTTTCCAATGGGGCTTCTGATAGCCTAAGTTTTGAGGTATGAAATAGTGATACTGATATCCCTTAACGATCTCCTCCGCAAATAAGGCCCTATCACTGGTGAATCACAAGTCTCCTGGTGGTACCATATGTACCATGTTGGCTATAGAGAGGTTCAAACCATTGATGAACAAATTTAACCATAACTTCTCATCCTTCATGTACTTCACATAAGGAAGGAGATCTATGAACTTTGCCTCATATTGGGCCACTGAAAGTCCCCTCCACTACTGATCATGGAATTCATCTATGTGACGTTGTCTAAACTTCTCAGAGAGATACCTGGCCATGAATATCTGAAGGAAAGTTTCCCATGTCATGGTGTCCATAACTAGATGTCTCTTGAACTCCTCATGTTTCCACCATGTGGAGGCTCTGCCTCTAAGAAGATGTATGGAAAAGCATGCTTTAAGGTTTCTCTTGTAAGGGCACAACCCAAAATAATGCTAAAGGCTTAGAAGCCAAGACTTGTCCTTTGTCCCATTAGTAGATCCCAAAAATAGTGGTGGTTGAAGCTGCATCAGCTCTCTAATCTGGTCACCTATATCAGGAGGTGGTCTCTCATATCTATGAACCTCATTCCTAGGTGGAGGTTTTGGTCCCCTTATGGACCCAACTTCCTGCTCAGCCTGAACCTCTGTGAATCTAGGAGGGGCACTCCTACTTCTCTCCCTAGCTGAGGACCCACATCCTTCCATACCCTTCTGTACATTATGTGGTACAACTGGAGGCATACGGTCTAGGATAAGTCCTACTAGGTTTTGAAAGGCTTGTAGCAGTTCTACATTAGAAATAGAAGGTGGTTCGAGAGGAGGAACTTGGTCCCCTTCTCAAATCTCTACCTCTATTTGTATCTCATCTTGAGATAAGGAGATACGCCTATGTCTACGTCAATGTCCACAGGCAAATCGGGTGAGTGGAGGCATCCTACACACAAACACAAAATTTTAGCAGATCTACGAAGTGGGTTAGGTTCTCAAGGTTTACTAAACCATGTTCTGATACCAAAATGTGATGCCCAAAAACTGAGAAAAACACAACTATAGTTTTTTTTTCTAAACCCTAGTGTTCAACTAAAAACACACACAACGATGATGACACAAGTATAATACTAATTGGCACAAGATTCAATGTGCACGTAAAATGATGCAAAGAAAAAATAGATAATTGAAAAGTATAAGTTTCCTAAAACACCCCAAGGGTCAAACCTGAGAAGGTTGACCAAGTTTGACTTAAAGTCAAACATCACACAATAGCTTCCAAACCATCCTATAGGGTTCTCTAGACTACAAGCTTTGATTGGCATGCAAATTGAGGTAGTTGACTAAAGTCAACCAGAGTTGACCAAAATCCAACCATGCATCAAAATACGTGCAACTAAGCTAATAAGGTTCAAAACATAATATAGATTATTTGTGCACATAAACTGAGGTGAAAGACCTAAGTTTGACCAAAAAGTCAACTATGCACAAAAATGACCAATGGTAATCTACTAAGGTTTAAGACATGTCTCGACATACTTGTGCATGCAAACTGAGGTGATTTACCTAGGTTTGACCAAGGGTTGACCCAAAAGTCAACTGTGCACAAAATCGGCCAACGTGACCCTGAAGGACAAACTGACCCTAGGCGTGACCTAAGGAAGTCAAAAAAAAAATCTCATGTCACTTATAACATTCATCTAACTAAAAAGTTTAAGCTAATCTAGTCATTGATCTTTAATCCAATAACATTGTAATAATTATTATAAGAATTTAGTTTTAAAGATTAATACGTAATCAAATAAAACTAAAACTTAATCTAATACAAAACTTAATTAAAATCAAATTAAAGATCTAATTTAAACTAATTTAAATTCTGAATTAAATATCTAAAAGAAAACTTACTTTCTTTTTCAATAAAATATCCTTATACTAACAATACAAGAACATCTTAATTTAATATACATTTATTAAATAAATCTATTAAATAAACATTTTATAAAATAAATCTATTTAAATAAACAACCATATTTTAATAAACTAAAATAAACATATTTAAATTTAATCGATTATATAAAAACTTATTAACATCTCCCCCTTTATATATTTTTTATTAACCTTACATAATTATCTGCAGGGTGGGTCGAATAAGGAAATGAGCGGCAGCGACAGAAAAGTGGAGAAGTGCGCACACACGTGCTTAGGGCGTGGTGGCCGCTCGGTAGCCCATGCACCCACTGTGTGGGTACAGTTGGTGGTGCAACCTAGTCGTGCCTCCCCATTGTGCTCACACAATGGGAGCGCGGTGGGGAAGAGCATCGGTGGGGGTCACTTATGCAGATGGAGGTTAGGGCTTCAGCCCGCCCCCGAACCGCGCATTCACGAGCCTAATTTGTTTTTTTTTTAAATACTCAAAGTGATATATATATATATATATATATATATATATATATATATATATATATATATATATATATATATATATATATATATATATATATATAACATAAAAAAAAATCATTTTTAAAAGACTCGTGAATACTTAATTTATGAATACTCAAACAGTGAGCATTTAGAGTAATTTTAAAAAAAATTTAAACACATAATTGCATTCAAATTAAATGTCTAAACCTTTTATAGGAATTGAAGATTTAATTTAGGCATTTTTTATTTTTTGAATAATTTTCAAAAAACCATTCTAAGTATAAAATAAATTTCTCAAAAAAATTAAACCACATACTTTATCAAATTAAATTTCTAATTAAGAATATTTAATCACAACTTTTCAATCTTGAAATAACACCATTTTAATATAACTCAATTAGAAATTTAAATATTACTTAAATCCACAACTCCTTATTTTAAAATCTTGATGCCATATTAATGATGATATTTAACCAATTTAAATAACATAATCATCAAATAATTACTTATTAAATTAAAGAAATTCAAATAATTCATACGTTTATAAATTAATGGGAAACTATGAATTTCAAATTGTAATAATAATCCATTTAACCTTAAATATATAATCCATAAATTTCCTTGTTTCCATAAAATTTATAAACTCAAATGTATGATTACAAGGAAATCCATGATTTCTAAATCTCAACATAATCTTGATATATAAGGTTTTCAACGAAATTCTGCAATTTCGAATTCCAAACATATACAAACCTTGTCAGCTCCTTCATCCAGCTAGGTACTTGATAGAAAGTGGTTGACCATAGAGGCTCACCTCTCAACATGGGCCTTTTCAAGGCCACCCCCGAGCTAGGGGATCCAGTATGGAACATGTAATAAATAGGCATACACAAACATATAGAAAACACATTCAAACGCAAAATACCAAAGAGGATTCCCAACTGGTTAAACAAGAGGAAGGTCTCCAAGAGGCCTTCCTGAAAATAGGGGTAGTGGTGGACTAGCAGGAGGAGAAGCCATAATATAATGCATATCTCACAAGCCACACATGGACTTGGAAAGACCATCTACACAAGATTCAGTCTAAAATCCTCCTTATGCCCCCCTAGGTGCTCGTAGGCCATACTTGGCATCATGGGTATCATGAAACCTCATGTTTATCTCTCCACACATGGGAGACTCTGCACAGTCATGGGTCACTTCCTGCTACCCCCTTCAAGGTTACTCTACTCTCCCACTTGGGTGAGTGTGCCTTGAATAATCCTATTCAAAATAAATTTTATGAATGAAAAATAACAAATTACACATCAAGAATTTTAAAGAAAAACCATAAAAATAGAAAGGACTCCATTAATGAAGCTCCAAGCTCACAAACATGCCAAGAAAAAATTTAAACTAAAAAAAGCCAACCTTAGTCCAAGCCTAAGGCTGAATTCTGAAACTGAGCTCTCCTTCCATAGAATCCCTTCCTAAGATCCTTCCAATTCTAAAAATGGTCTCTAAAATAGAGAGTGGGTGAACACCCAAGATCTTCCTAAAACTTTCCCTATATAGGAAAACCTCCCAAAATCTAGGAACCAATCAATGGTGAGGAAGAACCTTCCTTCCCCTTCTTCTCACTTTCTTCCCCTCTCCATAAATGGAGTTAAATATAATTTGGGAAGAAAATATAGAGGTTAACGAAAACCACACAACTCTCAAATTTGCACAACTTTGAAAATACAACTTTAGGGGTGTAATAAATGTGATTAAAGACTCTTAATGGGTTGAAAATGACCCCTAACCCCTAGGGTACAAACCTAGGTAGCTAAAATTGACCCTGATTACCTTATAGGAGCCCAAAAGACCCTCCTAAACCCCACCTAAATTTTACCCACGGATTTCAAGTCAAGGTTGACCAACTAGAAAATTCCTAACCCATGGTAAGCTTGGTACTACACTAAGTTAAACCCCTAGTTAACCCTTCACTTAAACATAATACAATTAACTAGTCATGCCAACACTTATACAATAATTTCCAAAATTGGCACAATTAATTTAAACAAACGACGTGGCTTAATTATCATTGATGAGCTCACTGACATTGTCGCTAGAGCTGAGAATGTTGCTTCCTTCAATGACAAATTCATTGCCTTGGAGGAGAATATTCAAAGCAGTAATGTTATAACCAGGAAAGTTGAGACTATGGAAAAGAGAATTGACAAGCTGGAGAAGACTATGGGGAATATTGCAGAAAATAGTTATGTTGTCCTCAAGGCTTCAAATGAGCATGTGAAGATCCTGGTTGACAAGTTTGATAATGGGAAAGGGAACCAAGAGATCATAGAGACTAAAGAGGATTAGGAGCCCAGCAGGTGTATGAGATCCAGGTTCAAGAAGATGGAGGATGACAACAAGAACGACATGGAAGATCTGAAGTTGTCTGCTGCAAACATGCAGATTCTTGTTGATCAGGCTGCAGAACTGATGAAATGTGTTTAGACAGCATCTTGCTATCTTGCTTTCCTTTTTGCTGTCCTTTGTCTTTTGGTTGTTCTTTTTGTTTAAGGACTCGGTTGTGTTGTGTTTTTTGGTGTTGTTGCACTTGCCCTCTTGGAGCTTAAATGTTTTATCTTTTATCCTTATGTAAAAGGTTTCGGGTCCTTTCAAAACCTATTTTTACATAATAAAAATGACATGGCTTAATCACATTCACTTGAACTGAATTAAACACACTCGTGCCAACCATATTTATGAATAAATATCCATTTAATGATGTCCATGTTTCTCTATACAAAAAGGACTTTGGATTTCATGGAATAACATAAGTTCCAATTTTAGGTCCCCAATTTAGATCCATGGTTGACTATCCATGCACTCTCATTGCTCACATCAGTGGGTCCAAAACAACATGATATAGAACAAAGTACATCATCAATATTGTATGGTATGTAACTATCTTTGATTGAATTAAATAAACATATCATCGGTTTGTTATACCAATTTTTCCATCACAATTGCATCCAACACTATTATACTCATATATGAGATCATCATAAACTGAAACTGAATCAAAACATAAAGTATCTCGATTTGATGTAGTCAAGGATGGAGGATCCAATTAAGGATTGTCCAACCTTGCAACCAAACACCAACACAACGGAAATACACAACAAGAAACCAGATCTGAAAGAAAACATATGTCTATGTTCATCAATTAACTGATTACATGGAATGTGTCAAGATGTAAGGCCTTCTTGGTTACGGCCAAATACAATGCAATAAATAGTTCTACAAGATCACAAAGGATCCAACACACTCCTCCTCAGCTAGCCCGAGTCTGCATCACCACAAGACACTGGTAGGCACTCCAAGAAAGATCTGAACCTGTACTCAAACTTCCAAGCAATCTTTTTGCTACCTAAGCCCACAAGCTACTAACTCTTCTTTCAAAAATCCACACATCTGCTACTGCTACTCTCTCACCTAAACAACTACCCAAGCATCTACTTAAATACTAATCCAAGCCACAAGTTGGCTGGATGAAACCATTAAATCCCAAAAGCCATTTGGCTCCCAATTATACAAATATTAAATGCCAAACAATAGTCAGCTCATAAATATCTTCACCAATATTTAATTCACCAATTTGGCCTCCAGATCCACATAGGATAATGCAACATGCTAGATCTAGGTCCCCACACATCCAACAGTCAATCCATAACTCGAGGAATGCGACCTAGATTAAATGCATTAGTTGGCCAAGCTAAATCTCTATGAACAACCATCAGTAAGACAAATTACTGAGCGCCAAGAAATCTATCAAACAACTATCCAACTGAGCTCCACAAGCATTATCAAGCACTACAAATATCGCCGAACACCAGAAGTGCCAAGTCTCCTTTAATGACCAAGCTCCCTTCAGTGACCGAGTCCTCCAGCGACTGAGCCACTTTAGCGACCAAGCAATAGGTATGAACACTGAGACCTCATCAGTAGCCAAGCACTGAGAAACAAAACACCAAGTCACCGAGTGACCAACATCAACTAAGATCCACTATAACTTCCAACTGAGAATCACCACCAAGATCACCGAGCTCCATGGGTGAAGAAAAAAAACTTCGACCGAGAACTATCACCCAAATAACTGAGTAAAAGAAGATCTTTACCGAGCTCATCCACCTCCTTGACCGAGTACTAGAAAACCACAAGGAACCAAATAGGAAGCCAAGACGCCACTGCATCAGACTCCTGAGGTACAAAGAAAAGTGTGTCCCACACTTTCTCACCAAAGGGAACATCTAAAAACAACCAACTCCACTTCATCTTCACCAAAGGTTTCCACTCCATCACAAGAAAGAGAACCAATCTGCAACCCAACCAATCAGCATGCCCAACATCATGAACAAATCGAGCCTTCAATCCATCACCAAGGACCAAGAAAGAATCCCATCTCAAAATCTCATCACCAGACTTATCACTGTCAACCCGCAACTCAAGTCCGCAACTAGAAAACAACATCTACACCATGACACCAAATAAAGAAATTCAATAACACCAACATCACTGAGGTATTCAATAGTAGGCAACTCTACACCAATAGCAATCTGATCAAGCACAACCAGATGCTCTACAATTTCCATGTCAAGCACAACTGACTGAACATGAAAACCAATCTTCTCACCAACCTCAATAAGATCAACAACATCATTGGTAATCATAGGTAACTAAGAAACAAGCACAAGTTATTCTGTAGGTTTCATGTTAGACTCTACTAACTGAACATCAAAACCAATTCCGCATACCTATTCAACCTCTGAACTGTCACAAGAATTCTTGCCAAGATATCTTCTCTCATGAACCAATCTATGAACTGGCCAAACAAATTTCATCTGGATCGGCATACTCCAATTCTGGTAAGCTCTACAAATCTCAACAATACTTTCTCTCACAAGGTTCTTAACTCAGTTCTCCACACGGTTCAACAAATCCGCTTCCAATCGAGAAAACCTCTTAGAAATCACACCACCAAGGTCCAATCCTCTTAGAGACATCTCCAAAGATCTTTGAAAACCTTCTACAACAAACCCTAACACTAACCACCTTGTGACAACCTCCAAGTTGTATGCAAGTCAGATCGCAACCTGCCACCTTGCATGGACAACTAGGGCATGATTTCACAAGTTCAATGTCATGAATCTGCAACTCAGATTGCACACAATCTCTTCGCAACAAGATCAACTTCGCAAAATCAGCCTTGCTAGGTCAACCTTCTTCTCCAACAAGATCAAACTCTCACTCTGATACCACCTGATGCAGTCAAGGCTAGAGGATCCAATTAAGGATTGTTCGACCTTGCAACCAAACACCAACACAGCGGAAATACACAACAAGAAACCAAATCTGAAAGAAAATAGATGTCTATGTTCATCAATTAACTGATTACATGCAATGTGTTGGGCTGTAAGGCCTTCTCGGTTACAGCCAAATAGAATGCAAGATACAATTCTACAAGATCACAAAGGATCCAACACACTCCTCCTCAGCTAGCCCAGGTCTGCATCACCATAGAACACTGGTAGGCACTCCAAGAAAGATCTAAACCTGTACTCAAAATTCCAAGCAATCTTTCTACTACCTAAGCTCGCAAGCTACTAACTCTTCTTTCAAAAATCCACACATCTTCTACTACTACTCTCCCACCTAAACAACTACCCAAGCATCTACTTAAATACTAATCCAAGCCACAAGTTGGTTGGATGAAACAATTAAATCCCAAAAGCTAGTCAGCTCCCAAATATACAAATATTAAATGTCAAACAATAGTCGGCTCACAAATATCTTCACCAATATTTAATTCACCAAGTCGGCCTCCAGATCCACATAGGATAATGAAACATGCCAGATCTAGGTCCCCACACGTCCAACAGTCAATCCATAACTCAAGGAATGTGACCCAGATTAAATGCATCAGTTGGCCAAGCCGAATCTCCAAGAACAACCATCGGTAAGCCAAATTACCAAGTGCCAGGAAATCTACCAAACAACCATACCAACCAAGCTCCACAAGCATTACCGAGCACCACAGACATTTCCGAGCACTAGAAGTGCCAAGTGTCCTTCAATGACCGAGCTCCCTTCAGTGACTGAGTCCTCCAGCGACTGAGCCACTTCAGTGACTGAGCAACAGGTATGAACACCAAGACCTCATCGATAACTAAGAACTGAGAAACAAAACACCAAGTCACTGAGTGACCAACATCAACTGAGATCCACCAGAACTTCCAACTAAGAATCACCACCAAGATCATCAAGCTCCGTCAGTGAAGAAAAACAAACTTTGACCGAGAACTATCACTCAAATAACCGAGTAAAAGAAGGTCTTTACTGAGCTCATCCACCTCCTTGACCGAGTACCAGAAAACCACAAGGAACCGAACAAGAATCTAGGATGCCACTACATCACGATTATACCCTAATTACATAACTAGGTACTGAACATATAAAATAGGATTCAATAGATCCTCAAATACATAAGTGTCTCAATA
The DNA here is from genome assembly GCA_027943335.1 of Chamaecyparis obtusa. Classification (NCBI taxonomy): domain Eukaryota; kingdom Viridiplantae; phylum Streptophyta; class Pinopsida; order Cupressales; family Cupressaceae; genus Chamaecyparis; species Chamaecyparis obtusa. The sequence goes on from BSBK01002923.1 coordinate 1,251,000, forward strand.
GTCAAAGTATGTCTATGAAATAATCACTAAAATTGTAGAAAGAAAAAGTAGTAAAACTGTGACGGTCTGAGGTAGGTGTCACACTGTGGTATTTTCTTGAATAGCTCCATTATCTTCCACTTCAAAATTATTGCTAGGTTCATCATTTTTTGTAGGTGCTTCTCTTTGAACATGCCAAGAATTATAATTGAGTGACTCCCAATTTTCCTACTATACTATCATTATCATGACCAATGTCTCTTTCAATGTTATGAAAAGGTTTGTATAGTAACAACTCAGATAAACAAAAATCCACCCATTTACTTGAATCACATGGAGGAATAGATAGAAACCTAGGGAAAAATCTGACAATAGTTATCATTTGCCTTGGCCCCCATTTGGTGTCTCCTCTTTTTCTAGGATTGTATATCCAAGATCTTGTTGCATCAATCAAGGTGATACCTTCCATATAGATTGGCCTTGTTTTATAGCCATATACAAAAGATTTGGCATGTTCTTCATCAGTTTCCTCATTATTTACTGCTATAGGTTTGAAAAATTCACGTGAGACATTTAGATTAACAAAATTTCTGCTACTCTCTACATATGGAAGATCTAACAACATATGACATGTTTCCTAGGATCCAATATCCCTCTCTATAACTATTTTCGAGAGAAGTTTTATATATCCTCGTGCAGCTAAATCATTAGGATTTTTTCAGGTTTGACAAATGCATCAACATTTCCAAATAGGTTTATGAACTTCTCTCGACTTTTGTTGCATACTTTGCAATGTATTTAATAATTGCAGGTTTTGAAAGAACAGGTTGCCAATCTATATTTTCCTTCCACAGTTGTAGTATGTACCGATTATGTGAATTGACTCTATCATCATTTCTAGCAAGCTCAAATTTTCTTTCACCCAATTCTCTATCCTCGCATAACTTGGATCCCTCCAAATTCAATGGCCAAGGAGCATTGTACCTAAGAGAAAGACAAGTGAGCATCTATTTTGATTAAGTTTTGTGAATAATTAATATATAATATTAATGTAAACCTTATTAATTAATGAAATAATTACCTACAAACCATTCTTCCCCTTTTTTTACACAAACATGCACCCTCCTTACAGACTGTCATTCCACACAGTTGACTATCTCTGTATAGTCATGGTCAATATCTATCTGAGATAGTTGTACACTATTTTTGAGACATGGATGTTGACCAAAATGTTGGAAAACCTACAAATGGTTGTAGATAATATATCAAATTAAAATTTTATAATAGTTTCCTGACTCATACTTAAGAACATATATTGTAAACATCATATTATGTAGATATATATGATCAAATTACTTAAAACATACCTATATATTTCTTTGATGAGGATCATTTCTAGGATTCCATGCATGAATAATGGAATGAAAATATCTCTCAACACTTTTTTGTTTCTCCTCATTTGACTAGTCAATAGTGTCCATATTTGGTGCTCCTTCGAGCCATAAAAATCCATGCACATGAGGTGAACCCCTATGTTGCCACTCATATCTACACCAAAAATATTTGACTTTCATACATTTTTTAATTATTTCTTTCCTAAATATTGTATGCCTTAAATGCATATAATGTGCAACTATATGAGGATAATCAATGACATTCTATCTTCTCCACTTTTGAGCCTCTCATGGATCAAGTGGTGGTGTTCTTGGTATTAGCGAATGCAAATCAGGCCACTGCATAACTATATACTTAAGGTGAAGAAAATTGTAGGAATCCCAATTTGGTGAAGCATGTCTGTTAATTTTGCTCTACATTTACACCAATATAATCTTATTCCTCTTAGATTTGTTCCAAATCTCATCAACCTATCTACCAAATTATTATGTGGCATATTTTCCATATGTTCGTGTAGCTCATTTATGGTAATTGGCATGTCTTGAAAACTCTTTTTTACATATACAACACATGAATTTTGTGCATGATGTCTCATTATCATGGTCATCATGAAATACCTAAACCTTGGATGTTTACCAAATTTATGACTTCTATATCGCAACAAATGCTTGACATATTCATGCAGATGAATTCACCTCATTTTTTGCTCTAACCAATCACATCTTCCATTAGGAAACAATGTTGGAAATTCCATATCTAACAATCCCGATGTGACATATTCATCAATGGGTGATGCACCTATAGATGGTCATTCAATTAATGCAGATGGAACTATGCAGTCAAGATTGTTAACTCATGCTTGGAATAATTCCATTTCTCTTTGAGCATTAGGTGGTCTTGAATCCATAAACGTTGTGTGCTGAATTACATTACCTTCATTATCTCCATGAGTGGACCCATAAATATGAATTCATTTGCATTAGAATCAAATTCCATGTGGACTGTCCTCAATCTGCTAAAAATATTTTAATCATTATTTCTATGTAAGTCATTGAGAGAAACTTCATCGATTCTAACATCTGCATAAAACTTGTCATGATCTACTTTGTATTTCAATGCTATGTACACATGATCCCTGTTTACAATAATGTTATAATGCGTACCACGTTGATCCCTTCTACAAACAATAATAATTGGTAGATGCTCAATTGTATGTGGAAAAACTTTGGATACTTTCTCTACATGTTGAGGGAAACTTATAGTGTGTCCTTTATACTTATATTGACCACCAGTTTCATGTGTAACTAGCAGTATAGTGCTGACACATGCAATCAACATCTCTTCAACCTGAGTCAAAATTGCAACCTCTTCTAGTTGAGAGCCAGGGTCCATATTGTTTGAAGATGAAAACCTATGATTTCCTCGCTCTTGTCCACACATGTTTCATATAAGACCTTCACAAGTGCGGTATACTTTCATTGCAAGATATGATTCTTGACAAACATGACACATATTAGGAGTCTTCAAACTATCTATCTGATGCCTAAACTACATTTGGAAACTTCTAAATTTAGTTTCAACCATACCATTTGGGTTTGTCATGTTTTCCATAGTACGTTCCACATCATCATTTCTATTTGATTTTTATGTTGTGGCATTTGTAGAACACATTCTATGGACATAGAGTCTTCATTTTCAATATCCAACGGAATGTTTACTTTAGGTGGATTGTTATATCTATGACTTGGTTCAGGATCATCTTGAATCCCTTGATGCCCTTCAATTTGAAGTATTTGATCAAAATTTTATTGATAGTTGTTTCTTTGAACATTTGTTTCATCTTGATTTTCATTTTCTAATTGTTCCACTGTTACTTCTTCCCTTCTTCTATGAATTCTCTGTCTATCAAGTTCATTACGCCTTACCCTATGTTGTTCTCTTTGATTTTATGTCAATTGTTCTTGCTAACGTCTACGAGACTCTCTTCTATATTGTCTTTGATAGTCTCTTATTTCTTCCTTTGATTCAAAGTTCAACCTTGGTCTCACCATATCTACTATGAAATAACGTAAAATTAGTGAGCTAATCAAACTTTATATTATATATATGTAACAACATTGTAATTGTAAGAATTTGCAAATAGCAAATATTGAACCAAGATCAAGAGGTTGAAGAAAAGCACAAGAGAGAAAATATGAATGCAAGGATGGATTGAATAGATCCAATGAATTAATGATCCTCAATATGAATGAAATGATTACATAATAGGCCTCCTTATATAGGAAAGGTAATATGAGAGAATGATAAGGAGCTGATAAGCTATCACCTATGCTAGGTGTAATCACATGTCCACCAAATGTGGATCATCTTCCAATATGCAATAAAGTATGTGCATTGGATTAGGATGATAATGTGATAAGAGCATGAAAGGTGGATCTCACACACAACGAGGTATGTGAAGACAACTATCACACCAAAAGTGGAATTTCTCCTACACCATGTGCTTATTAGATGTGCACACTCCTAGGTGTCTCAATCACTAACTACTATGCAATGCATTATCCTAAGTAAGATTAAGTAAAGTGTAATTAGGAATAATTAATTACACCAATAGTAATATTTAGAAAGAATCAATGTTACTTATCAATTAATATGTTTTCTTATATATAGAATTGAAAGGCACGTGTCAATTTATAATACATAGAAATTTAGTTTTGATAAATTTTTATCATGTTTAAATACATATTTATACATATAGAATACGAATTAGGAAAATAAAATAGACAATAACAACGCTTTGAGTGAAGAAATCATAAGAATTACAGATACATGGAGTAAATGAGAGCCAAGATATTGTAAGAATAACAAAATAAATATTTTATAACAATAATTGATATATAATGACAATTGCAATGGTCTAAAGGGCTATTTTGTGAAAACATGAGAATACATGATCTCTTATTTGGAATAGTAAACAATGAAAGCCAAAAAATTTGTGATCCATTTTCAGAGCTAGTGGATCTCAAACCAAAAATTAATTGTGAACTTTTCAATTCCACTATATTTGCCTCCATCTTCCACTAACCCATTCTTCCTTGATCTAGTCGTAAGTGGGCGCGTGAATATGGTTTTAGAGTGTGAGAGTCGGGAAAATACATTTCAAAGAACTCTTCAAGACTAAGTGGTGAAACAAAATTATCGATAGTCACACCCGACCACCAACAATTGTTGTCTAGAACTTCAACTGCAAAGCCAGGAGGTACATATCAAGGAAAACTAATGGCATGTGGAATAGGTCTCATATAGTCTATAGATACTTCCTCAGCGAGGGGCTTTTGATCCCATTCATCAGTTATGAAGTGGTGATATTTCATAGAATATTTTGGCACATCAGAATAGTTCCTTCAAACCAAGCCCCTTCAAATCCCTCCTCATCACAGCTAACCTCTACCTTCATTCGCACATTAAACTCCATTTTTATGCCTAATTTATGATTACAAAAAAAACCCATTTCAATTTATAGTTAAAAAGATATAATACAACCATAATATAATTATAATTAACAAATTAAATTTCATTCAATCAATTTTGAAATCTAATTTTTAAATAAAATTATGTAAATGTAATTTTAAACAACACCTAATTATACCAATAATATTAATTTCATTAATACAATTAACATAATCAATCTCATTATGGAATTAGTTTTGAAAAAAACATGAGCGAGAACAGGAGCAGCATGCGCAGAGGAGGGGCTAGGGTTTGTAGCAGAAATGGAGAAGGGGAGGATGCAAAGGGAGGGGATGGAGGCAGGGATGATGATGGAGGGAAGGTTGTTGCTATTGCCGACCTCAAAACCTTCTTTGGGAAGATTTTGTTGTTGCACTTGGTGTGCTCAGGAGGGTCTTTTCATAGGTGCTTCTTGTGTTACCTTAGCCCCTGTGGCTGGGGTGTTTGGGCTCTGTTGTTTGGGAGAAAGGAAGAGGAGGTCAAGACCATGGCTGCCCCCAATGTGGTTGATGGTGGAGATCCATCTTGGGGATATCTACACATTTTTTACAACGTTGTTGGAGGCCAGTCCCTGGTGTGCTTCCCTTTTCTTCCAAAGCCTAAGGAGGTGAGGAAACAAGATCCGTCTTGTTTCTTCTGCCTATTTTGCGGTAGAGGGAGTAGCTCTCATGTGGGAGAGCCTCTCTGGTTTTCATTCTTTGGAATGCTTTGTTGGGGGTTTGAGGATGCTTTTGCCAGAAGGCTTGTCTTCTGCTTTGCTGAGCTTGTCTCTCCCCCTTCTTTTTTGGTTCCAGTTGTGGTCGGTTTTGCCCCTCCTTTGGCCTATGTCTTTATTTGGTGCAGGGACTATTCCTTTCCCATTCTTTTTCCACTTTTCTTTACTCCTATTGAGGGGGATTTCATCCCTATTGAGGTGGGATTTCTTCTCATGGTTTATGGGTGGAAGATTCCTTCTCTGTTGTTTCTATCCTCCCCCCTAAATCTTATAGAGGGAGAAGATCCTATTGAGGAGGAAGCCCATCCTATTGAGGTGGGCAGGGGCTGTTGGGAGGAGGTGAGTAGCGGCATTCGGTCTTTTCCTTCTTTGAATAACTTGAAGGTGTTGTGGATCAAGATGGAGGATGACCATTGTCTTAAATGGGCTAAGGGGACTGTTTTGGGTTGCCAGTTTAAAGCTGGGGAAATGCTTTTGGTGTTGGAAGACATGTTGAGTGTGGGTGGTCTTCTTGAGAATGAGTGGTGGAAGCTTTCTATGGAGGTGGAGCAGTCTCCTATTGAGGTGGAGATTGTGTTCGTGAACTTGGAGGTGGAGGAGACTCCTATTGAGGTGGAGTTTTTCTGGGCTACCTCTTGTGGTCATGCTAATGGAAGGAGATGTTACAGCTCCAGCCTTGTTATCTGGATATTATTCCTCTTTGCTCCTATAGAGGTGGACCCTTTTTGTATGGAGGTGGACAAGGATTTTGCAGCAGGTTGGAATATCTTTGACAGCGTTGGGCTGGGCTGGAGGTGTAGTAATTTTTGGACCTTCATTTTTTACAGAGAAAGATGGACAGGCTATTTGCAACCTGAGCTTGCTTCTTTGGGTTTATGGTGATGAAAGTGTCTCTCTCTTTCAGTCTCTTTCCTTCCTGTGATCGGGTGATTGCTGACAATTTTAAAGGGCTCACTCTGGTCCTTTGGTTTTGTTTTTGGTTAAATCTTGCAGCTTTTGTGGGGGCTTGTCCCAAGATGATCTTTAGGTTTGTCTTTGATAGAGTCAGACTGGACAATATTTCTCTATTGATTATCTACTCTCTAACTAGTGCTATTAATGTGCTATTAATGTGCTCCTAGTCGTTTGTTCCATGGGCCAGCACCCTCTTACTGATTTTCTTTATCAAAATCATAATCAATCTCATTAAATCCAATTGTAAACATTAGGAGACCTAAATATGGCGGCATTTCCATCCATAGTAAAAATAAATGTTATATTTTAAATTGAGTATTAAAATAGTAACAAAATGAATATGATATTAATTTCATTAATACAATTAACAAAATCAATTTCATTAAATCAATTTCTAAATCTAGTTTTAAACATTACCAGACCTTAAACATTCATATTAAAAATGTGTATACAAATATGGTGGCATTGCCATCCATATGAAAAGGAAATGTAATATTTAAGATTTAAGATTTAAAATATGTAACAAAATGAATCTAATAATCTAAAAATATGGCGGCATTGCCATCCATATTAAAAGGAAAACTAATATTTCACACTAAGTATTAAAATACTAATAAATTAAGATTTAAAATACAATCCCTAAAATAGTTTATATAAAAATTAAATCTAAAAAATCTAAAAATCTAAGTCTAAATCTAAATTTAAAAAAATTATATAAAAAGTAAATCTAATAAAACTATATAAAAACTAAACCTAAATCCTTAAAACATTAAAATTATGGCATTTCCATCCATAATCTAATATTTAAATTACTAATTCTAATTTGCTTATATTTAAATTAATAATTAGAGATTTTATGCTATAATTTATTATTGTAGTTAAAAATATTTGATTGCATGTTAAAGTGTTATATAAAAAGATTAGTCATAACTCTTTATTAATGATCTATCATTTAAACTATATATATTATAAGCTATAAAAGTGAGAAATATTTAAATATACTATAAAATAAATAATTGAATATATATCAATTATTTCATAGTATATTTAAATGTTGTTTTTAGTAATAACATAATGAAAGGGAATATAAAATTGACAATGAAATTTATTACCAAAGGATATTTATATTTATTCTAGTTTACTAACACGATAAAATATTCAAAAAATCATTCTCTTTTACAAATTTCCCTATAATAGAAACTTTTGTAAAATCTAAAAATCTATGGACTTGATATATTAGTTTTTTATTATTTGTCTATTTCTAATTATTTCATATATAATTGATCTCATAAATATATTATGTAAACTTAAATTTTACATGTCATGAACAATAAAAACTCAAAATATTTGATTGCATGTTAAAGTGTTATATAAAAAGATGAGTCATAACTCTTTATTAATGATCTATTATTCAAACTATATATTTTATAAGCTAATAACATAATGAAAGGGAATATAAATTTGAGAGTGAAAGTTAATATCCAAAACATATTTTATGCTAATAAAAACTAATTTATAAAATAAGGCAAGTATATGTAATAATTAAGTTACATTAAATTCTGAATAATCGATTAAAATTTAATATAATTTACAGATAAAATCTAGATCTATATTTAAAACTATATTATAAACTATTTAAATCTAAAATTATATTTAAAAACTATATTAAAATCTATGTAAAAAATTATATGAAAATCATATTAAAAAAATTAAATAGTAAAACAAAAAGCTCACTATGTGGTTGTTGCTTTCTCTTCAAATGTCTTCTCCTCCAAATTATCAACCTCTCCAAATCTCTCCAATCTCTCCAATCTCGCTTCAACCTGTTAAATGAGAAGAAAAACTATATAAAATAACTATATTAAAAAATATTTAAATTTGAAACTATATTTAAAAATTATATTAAAATCTATATAAAAAATTTATATGAAAACCATATTAAAAAAATTGAATAGTAAAACAAAAAGCTGACTATTGGTTGTTGGTTTCTCTTCAAATGCCTTGTCCTCCAAATTATGAAGTTCTTCAAATCTCTACAATCTTTTGAACCTGTCACCTGCAAAAAATGAAATGACGACGCTCTTTTATAAATCCAGAGATGGCTCTTCAAATTCCAATTCTAAAAAACTAAAAACTCCAAAAAAAAATTCGTAATTGAACATGCAAATAAAAATAAAATATGAAAACATGCAAATGCCTAAAAATAAAATATCAAAACATGCAAATGACTAATAGCATTTGCACAAAATTTTATAAAAAAACTAAAAATAAAATATCAAAACATACAAATGCCATTAACATTTGCATGAAATTTAAAATAAAAATAAAAAAATTTAAAAAATTCGATGGAGGACGGGGCCACCACCCCCATCCCCCCACCTTTTACGGCAGGCGGCGTACCCACCAACAACGTACGTTGCACAGTGGAAGCTGTTGTCCCTGCCGCGTGGGGCTGCTAAGGTGGTCGTGGCCTTCGGTTTCCCGGCCCGGCGTGGGGAACTCCCCAACCACGAGGATTCCTTGGTAGGTCCTCACCCTAACGCAGCAACGCTTCATGCATTTTTAAATTTGTTTTTTATTAAATTTTTTTATTTTAATTTATTTTTTATTAAAATTTGATTTTTATTAATTTTTTTTTATTTTAAATGTTTTTAAAAAATGGACATATGGTGGACTGTTTTTTTCAACCTTTTTCAGAAATGATTAATTTTTTATTTATTTAATTTTGGGAATGATTATTTTTTATTTATCTAATTTTGAATGTAACTGACTTCATTTCTTTTTGTATACACAGCATATTCCTGCTACAGGATGCCTCTCGACATAAAAATATATTACTACAAATATCAAATACTTTGTTATTGTAAAGTCTTCTATAAGTTTGAAACACATGTAAACATTTTCAATCAAATTGAACAAATTTCGGTGAAACTTCTGTTTATTGTCTCTATCCATTATTATATAGCAACAAATTGTTATATTTGAATATCTATTATTATAATCTGCGTATTCGAATCCTTTGGATAAATAATGAAATCCCCAATTTTAAACTCTCATGAATTCAAAGCAATCATTATAAAAAAAAAATTAAAAAAATGGACCTCGTTTGATAGAGTTCAGTCATTTCCAAGATGAATGTGACGCAACACGTAGTTTCTGCCTGAATTCAAAATTCTAGATGAAGTCACGTCGATATTTCATCGTGATTTTGATTTTGTATGAATAGTAAACGATAAAGCAGCATCTGATTAAAAAAAACAGGAGGTAAGTTGTGGACAAGAGTCTTGGATATTAACAAGAAAGCATTGTTAGTTCTATGGCCACAAAACAATGTTAATTTTGTCTGCTATGATTTCAATCACGAGGATGCCAACTCATAGTGCCAACGAGGTGGCGGGCTAAGCAAATTGCTACTCAATATAAATGTGATGCATTTCTCTCTTCTTCTTCCCCTTCCATTCATTTTTATTGATAAGAGTTTTTTATCTGGTCCATATTGGAGTGAATGTTTTAAGCTATAATGGGTGATGCCAGTTTAGTAATGGAGGAGCCATTTATAGAGGTGATCCAAAGGAGCACCAGAAGGGAGTGTGAGACTGTTTTGGTAGGACTTGATGCAATCAAGCATAAAGATGATGACGACAACAATAAGTTTTCTTCTTTGAATTGGGTGCTCTCTAATCTTGTTCGCTCTGGAGATAAGGTGGTTGTCCTTGCTGTTTTTTACAATGAAGAAGAAGAAAACCAGCCCCAACCAGGCTGTATGCCATTGTTTTGGCCATTCCGTAAGATCAAATTGCTTTTTTAATTTATTCGTTCATTCGTGTATTAATATGAGATCGATATAAACTTTTGTGAGTATTATCATATATTAATATCAATTTTATTTGAATATCAATATGAGATCATTGTAAATTCTTCCAATTATAAGATCAATATCGGTTGTATTTGAACAACCATACTAGAAACAGTCTATAGAATCAATCATGGAAGATCAAGAAGATCAAGAGTCATCTTAAAACTTCATATTAGATAAATCTTTTATAAGATGCTTTTTAGTTTGTACATCAATATTATTATTTGTATTGTTGATTATTTACAATTATTCTGTTCATAGAGTATAACATGATACAAATAACTCAATTTTCTAGTAACTAAGCTAGGAATACACTTATTTAGAATTCACCTGCACATTAAAAATTAATTATGGATGACTAAGAATTGCATTTTAGAACTCTATATCAAAAAAATCAAACTTCAATGTTTACATTGAATACTCAATACTTTGACCAATTAAACATAATGATATCTAACAATGATTAATTTCCTTTATAGCATCTGTTGTGTAGAGATTTGAATTTGATTTGAATTTCCTTCTAATAGTTTATTACATTAGAAAATTTATTAATGAAATTCATATTTAACATTTGTATTCTTATATTTGTATATTTTAATATAATTTAACAAATATCTTTAAATTAGCATCCCTCGACATATAATTCTATATTAAATGTTCCTATAAGATTAGAACAATCTTTACACTTAAACTCAATATTTTAACGAATTAAACTAATACCTTAGACATAAGCTCTAACATTAGGGTTTTTCAATGTTGTGTAGGAAGATCTGGAGGCATACGAGAAGTGGGTTTTTCGCATAGAGATGTGGCTACATTAGAACATCTACACGGGGAATTCAATCTCAAGAAAGAGATGTATATGAAATCTCTCAGGCCTTTTTATGATCGTTACAAAACGAAAGGAGTAATAACACTTCTCATCAATCTTTTCCTTGCCTTCAATATTGGAATATCATGAATTGACCAATTTTATATTATAGGCTGTGTATTTTTTTTGTTTGGATCATTCTATAATCCTTTCAAAAGTAAACTCTAATTAATTGATTGTGAAAACCTCATAGATTCTATATCCTTTCATTTTGATCTCATATAACAGGTGAAGATGGAAATCAAGATTGCTGCAGGATATCCTCCACCATATATCATAGTACAGGAAGCAAACAATGCTAGAGTTTCATGGATTGTATTAGACAGGTCTGCTTTTTTAATTTTATCTTAAATAATATTTGGTTGTGTTATATTGTTTACAAATGTATGCAATAAATAGGCGGGGTTTTTAACAACATATTTTAGACATTGATATGTTTAGGTAATCTATCTAAATTAATATTCGTTTTTCTAATATAACTTATTTAGTAGTATGATTTAACATAAGCTACTTAAACAAATTAATACTTACTGTTTACAAATCTCTTATGTAAATTGGTCAAATTTCAATGACAGCTACCTTCTAAACAACAATTTGTTTAGGTCGTTCATTTGATATCACACTCCTTTTTTCAATAGAAATCAATTATTAGAGTAATTTAAGATGAAAACCCTAAACGAACAATGCTAGAATTGCATGGATTGTATTAGACAGGTTTGTGTTCTTAATTTCATTTTAACCAATATTCCATTGCATTATATTGCTTACAAACATATAGTATAAATTGATTAGACTTAAACAACACACTCTAAATATTAATTTTAGGTGCATCTGAATCCATATCCACTTTTCTAATATAATTAATTAATAGTATAACTTAAAATGAACCACTAAACAAATCAATGCTTAAGAATGTACTGTTGAAAATGAACTGTATAAATTAATGGAGTAAGATTTCAGGTCAACAAGAAAACTAACACTGGCATTTCTTCACGTGAAACAGAGAATTGAAGAAATATAGGAAAAACATATCTGCGAACTCTGGATGTAATGTTGCTGCAATTGGGAGAAATAATGTTGCGAGTATTATATCTAGTGATAAAAGGCCTGCTTCATATAACATATCTGCAGAGGGCACTATCACTACATTCCCTGCAGCTTTTCAATCCGATAGACAAATGCAGACGAGCAGGCCATCCATTGGAGTCCCAATTGATGTGTATATGAATGGAAGACCTGGTGTCACTCATGACTCCAAAAATTTTCTTAGTGCTCTGCATACCTCATCAAAAAAGGAGAAGAAAATTAGTAAAACTTGTTGTGGTTGTGAGTGCAAAAAGAATGTCAAAGCCAAATTGTGTCCTCCACGAGAGCTCTCCTGTGATGAAATAACCAAAGTAACAAATGATGACTTGCTTTTCCAAAATGGAATATGGAAGTTATACAAGGGAATTCTAAATGAGGAGGGGTCTTCTGAATATAATGTCATGGTGAAGAAGTTTGTGACCTGCTCTTTTGAGACCCATTTCAAGACTGAAATTGACTTGGTAAAAGTGGCTCGCCATCGGAATATCTTAGCTCTGTTGGCATTTTGCAATGATAAATTGAGTCCTGCCCTTGTTTATGAATATGCCTCCAATGGATGGCTTGATCGCCACCTTTCATGTCCCAAGACATTGTCTTGGGCAGCAAGGCGAAGGATTGCAATTGGGGTTGCCAAAGGACTGAGGTATTTGCACGAGGAATGTGGTGAAGGCACCATTGTGCATCGAGACATCAGATCTTCCAATATCATGCTTGGTCCTGATTTCTTGCCCTTGGTATGTCAACTTTCTCCTAATGCAAAAAATTCTGTTAATTTTATATTAATTATACATTCAAGGTACATATAAATCTAGTTGTTGATAATCTAGTTGTTGATGTTATCTATCGGTGGGGTGTTAGAAATAAGTCATTTGGATCAAAACTGATTGGTTCTAAAGGGATCAGTAACTCAGTGGTAGAGAATTCTAGTAGTCAATGTAAGATCTTAGGTTCACGTCTTAATTGATCTATGAAAAGCTCAACAAATTCTGAATGTTAATACCATCTAAAATTCATGTTCGATTTCCGGAAAAATAAGTATAAAAAATAGAATCTCAAAATTCAGAAGACTTAAACCACTTGTTTTGATGAAGAAAACCCTTTCCAAATAATGTAACCTTATAAATAAAGCTGATTTCAAAAAGAACTGAACTACAAAACACAAATCAGCTGTATACAAACAGTGAAAAAACCTACGGTTAGCACTAGTTATAGAATTAAAGCACAAATCAACTATATAAAACCAGTTGTACTCAAATTCAGGAGACCTAAGCACTTGTTTTTATTAGGTAAAATAGCTTAAAGGGTCTTGCAGATTCTTTACAAAGTGTGATAAGGATGGTTAAAGCTGATTTTAAGAGGAGAAGAATCACAAAGTACAAAATAGTTGTAGACAAGTAACAATAACTATTTACAAAAATCAAAATTGTAGTCACATAACGTTATTACAATTATTTCTCTTGAGCATTCAGGTTAGGTTGGATGAAGATATATTTCAGTCGTAAGCAATTTATTCACAACTATCAGAATATTATTCACATTAAATTATAACTATCGCCTCTGTCTAGCATTCAGGTTAGGTTAGATGAAGTAAGCAATTTATCTTGAGTTTATAAAATACACACGTAGAAATAAGGTCTCCAAATTCAACCCTTGTTTTTTTAATTAAATAAACAGGGTTAAAGAGCCTTGCCCCTTACAAATAGGTCACATGAATAGATAAGATAAGTTGATTTCAAGAGGAGAAGAACCAATATAGAAACAGCAACAAAACTACAAATAATAATATCAAAATCATATTCCAACCGAATCCATAAAAATATTGACTAACAATGAGAATTTCATGGATTTTTTAATTAATAATTTTAAAGTCAAGTTTTATTTTTGTTTCAACAGATATGCAATTTTGGGTCTGCAAAGCGGCTTGCAACTGATGAAGTATGCAGAGAGAGTACAGTGTGGGGCGCTGCTGGGTATTTCATCTCCTCTTATATTTATTTTGAGAGCATATTTTTCTCCAATCCCCAGTTAATATTTGCATTTGCTTGTGAAGGTATGTGGCTCCAGAGTATTCAGAACGAGGAATTCTGTCTATTAAGGCAGACACCTATTCTTATGGAGTGTTACTGCTGGAGCTCATAAGTGGCAGAAAAGCTCTTGATTTATCTTCCTCCCAGGACCAAATCTCTCTTGTGGAATGGGTAATCTGCCTATTTCTTTTCTATGGGCTTTGCCATTACTTTGATATAATCGTATAAAACACTGAGTTTTGTGCGTTGAATTGCAGGCAAGGCCACATATTGAGGTACATGCATTTCATGAATTGTTAGATCCTGATTTGGGGGAATCACTAGATATGTTTGAGCTCTATTGTATGTGCTCTGCATCATCATTTTGTATACAAAAGGATCCTCGCTTACGCCCATCTATGAGCCGAGTAAGTTTGTGTAATAATTATTATATTGCTTAACACTCTGCCCCCACAAAACTATAAAGATCTCCTACTCACTCCATGTTTTGTTGTGTATGGCAGGTTGTTTCAATACTCAAAGGCGACCGCCCCACCACGATACCACCATCGCCCATATTTTGTTCTAGCCAGTCAAGATATATGATTGATTGTAAATTTGAAAAATTGAGTTTGTCTTAAACATAAAATATTTTTAGGTCTGATTTGTTTAGATGGTTCATCTTAAATCACATTAATATATGGGTTCTTATGATGGAGTATGATTTCATATGAGTCGTCTAATCAAATTAAAGTTTAGAGTGTGTTATTTAAGCTTGGTCCAAATTTTATTCTCCAACAGTTTTGATTGAAGAAATTTTTGGCCCCTCATATAGAGGCAAGTTTAAACAACACACTCTAAGCTTTGACTTGTTTAGGTGGTTTGTCTAAAATTATGCTAGCTTCTTCAACAAGACTCATCTATTAAAGTGAGATTTCAGATGAACCACCTAAACAAATCAAATCTTAGAGTGTTGTTTAAAAAAAAAATTGGATACCGATTTCTATATAGAGTGAGAGAACTACTTGAAATCAGCAAATGTCACATTGCAATATTGTCATAAACACCAAGCATATGTTGAATGTAGTTAAGAGGTACAATCCTGACATCATCCCTTATATCATATTGACAAAGGTTTGAATTTTAGCAGATGGTATCATCAAGGAACACACCATCACTATAGACATTTGCTACCTTATTGAGTAGCAAAATGAACTTATGGATGCTATAAAATATAACAAAGTGTAGTGCCTCCTGAGTTTGCAGTGTATCATTTATGTATTCTTTTGATCTGAGATTGACTCTTTATATAGTTTATCATGTAACTATTTGTCTATTATTCTTTTGTATCGACATTCTGGTGATGCATTCGATTACAGTTATATTCTTTTGTTCATATTATATCACTGATGGTGTGGATAATAGGTTATACTTATTGTTTCAATGATGACCATATACACGTATGATGACTCTTTGATGATGTGGCATGAAGTTATATGATGATGTCTGGATACATTTGCATATATAGATGGTATTTTGGCCATGTTGAGTTGGTGGTGACTTTATGATGTGTACTGATGTGATGATAGTGATTTGATGAGATGGGGTGTTACTATTCATGTGTTGTTATTGTTCTAGCTCAAGGAATCTAATATATGCTCCTTACTACCATTGATGATATTTTGCTATTATTAAATGATAATTGTTGATATCTAATGATATTTGATGTATTTAGTTTAGATTAGATTATGGTTATAATGTTTAGATGATGATTATATGTGAAAAGGGGTGATATCATAACATTTGAATACATAAGAATGATTACACCCTTAAAATTATCTTTTCAGTGATATATGTTATTTGATGATTTTATATGCACTTTGGCTATTTATATATATGAGCAGGTACACTTGACATGTGAATGTTTCAATAATAATAGGTACTAGGCATCGACTCCACTTGGCTTCATAGGTCTAAGTGTGTGTATATCCTTGATGTTAGTTTATTAGAGTTAGCCATATGGCTATTAATAGTACCTAGCTTAATTATAATTCATATTCTTGGGTGATAATCACCCATTTAGTTATCACGTGGTAATGTCCGGTTACCTCTTACATATTGGAATAGACTAGAAATGTGTGTTTGTGCATTGTCGATATCCATAGTTGTCGTGGTTAAATATTTAACATAAATAAAATTAATAAATTATATTGTTTAGCAGTTTATTATTATTTACCTACAAATATTTTGTATGAGTTTTTGATTTAATTGGGATTTAATGATTTAAATAGTTTTTGTAGTGTCCTATATTGTAAGCACTTACATTTTCAAACCTTAGTTAAGTCCTATTTTAATGTTCAAGGCTTCCATGCCCATTTTTATTGATTAAAACCCAATTTGACTCACATTTTTAGAATCCTTATATTAAATATGATCTCCGATTAAAAATTGAGTCATTTTTTGCTCAATGAGAGTGGCCTAGGCAAAGCGGGTCGTAAGTTTTACAACCCTATCATTGAAAGTTTCCCTATCATGCTAACTTAGGGCCAAATTTGAATTGGAATTTTGTATTGTGATTTTAAGTGATTTCTAAAATCAAAGTCAACCTACTTCATCTCTTGAACCCTGCAATGGCTTGGAGAGGTATAAATGCAAAGTTGCATCACTCATTTCAAAATCTAAGGTAAATTAATCCAATCCATCAATTGAGAATCTAGAGGAAAGTTATCATTAATTAAAGCATTCAATTCATCCAAGGAGTAATCAAGCATCAAGCATGGAATAAATGGAGTACTGTCTATATCCTAGAACATGTGAAGGCATTAATGTTTCTATTACCCTAGATACAAGGTTAAGACAAAATCAAGATAACTTTAAAGCATATTCATGAGTCATCCAATGTTTCTGAAGGTATAAAATTTATCAAGCCTTTTCTACTAATAGAACATTTCTTTCCTTTATGCAATTTTATTTCAATTCCAAGGCTGGTTCTTAAATAAGGTTTTGATTGAGGAAAACCCCTTTCTCCCAATAATCTTCTTTCTTTTTGTGTGTAGGTGACAGGTGCCAAAGCTTTGGATCTAGAATCAAGAAGTCTCAAGTGTCTACTTCAAGTCCTAGGGTATGACATTAGAATTTGGAAGAACAAAGGAAACTTTCACCTACAAGAGTGAGTCTAGTTGCCCCTAACTGCCCACATTTCCCATGTCAAGAAAAATCAACTACTATTTCTGGCATAGATCTGTGGCTCTATCCACCTTCCAAATCTAGTCTCAAAATTGTCATATCAAATTTTTTTCTACCTATGTACACATGTCTATCTTCCGTACATCCTATTGCATCTTATTTTCTCCCTTTTCTCATTCCAAATGTAATTAATCAATCCTACTCATTTAACGGAAGGGAGGAAATCGTACACTCGTTCAATTCTTGAGTCCATCTTGAGCCTAGTGGGTACTTTCCCCCTTCCGAATGTAAAGGAGATAAAGATGAAATTTTGGATGTGGTGTTTCCTTATTTGATTTTCATAGTGAACACTCACACCATATCCATTTCATATCTTTTTCCTCATTACAGTTTTAGAAGTTTATTTTATAATTTTGATTTAAGAGGTTTTACTATATTCTATTGTTCTACAAAAAGACCCCTTTTAATTATGCCAAAAAGCTCATTTTTAATTAGTATTTTTTTTCTAATTGTTTGGTATCTCTGAAACCCTCTTGTTAAAGATTTGGATTTTGGCTTTGATTGGGAGTTTGGATTGGAGAAATTTTGTGGGTATTTTCTCTTTGGATTGAGCTTCTTGCTCTTGCCAAATTCTTCTTACCTTCCCATGTTCATAGCTTCTTGTGGAGTCTTTGTTTCAATTTTGGCCATTTTCATGGATTGAGGTAGGATTCTCTTCATTTCTTCTTTGTTGTTCAATTTGATTATTGTAAGTGTGTTGCAAATAAATTGTTAGATGATTTTAAACATGTTTCTAGTTTGTAGAAATGATTTTGGTTAATATCTAATTATTACCGTTTTTATATTGTGAAAATGAAGGTTTCCTCATCATTATCCCATCCATTTGATGTTAAATGGATGTTTAATGATTTTTATTGCATCTTTTGAATGGCCAGAGGTATGTAAATCAATGGGTTTTCTTGGATTTTTTATCCTTTGAGTTTGATTTTTTGGTGATTTTTGGGCGGATAGTATCCATGCCCAATTTTGGGATAATTTGATATATGGGTGAAAGTGATGATTTGTGATTGGAAATATGGATATTGATATTGTTAGGAAAGTATTTCTCAACCTTGCATTTACATGGGGTTACTATTTTTAGTAAGTTTTTCATTTGAGCATGAATTTTCTCTATTCTTTTCTTGAGTTTTTGGATGGAATATATAAGAGTGATGGTAAAAAACATTTGCAAGATCATGTCCAATTTTGAATATACTAAACTTTCCATATTTGGAAATTACTGAAAAAAAAAGTTGAATAGAATTTTGGAGGCTTTGAAATGGGCCAAAAATATGGCTAAATAGTGTAGCTATTTGGAAGGTGATACAGAACATTGCAAGCTTTATGCCACTTTAAATAATTCGTCAATCATATAATTAGTTTGAAAGTTATGTCCTTCAGGAGTTGGGTCTCTACAAATGGGAAATGTTAAAAATGTTTTGAACATATAAATTCATTTTAAAAGGGAGTGACATGGTTTGGTGTGTTTTGACACATTATAGGATTTTTTTTGGGGAGATAAGATGAGAACCAATTTATAAGTGGTTTTTAATAGCTCATGGTTTGTAATATTATTTGATGATTTATTGCATTGTATCTCCTATGTATTAGGTGCAAGAGATGGATGGAGTATCTTATTAGTTATTGTAAGAATTTTCTTTAGAAATCCAAGATGTAGAGGCCAATGAATAAAACAAAATAAAGAAAGATAAAATGGACAAGAACAATCTATATTCCCAGCAATATGCCAAAATTATCAATTGAGTATAGGGTGAACCCACAATAGTGGGTTACACTTTTTCGCCTAAACGGACACTGAAATCTACATTTTTAAAAAAACTTTCAATTTCGGATGCATATTGCCATTGAACCGTTTGAAATCAAAGGATGAAGTAAATTAGAGTCTTTTAGGATTTTCTTTGTAGATTCTAAATATTATTTTATTTTATTTTTTATTTTTTTGAATAGTTTTTTCTTTTTCCCACGAAAACTAGTATGGTGCTAAAAATGTCATTTTCAAAGAGTAACAGTGTTTTCATAGAGCATAATTTTTTTTCTATAATAGATATGAATGTGATTCTTTTGAATTTGGTTTCATAACATCCATAACAAGGGTGTTCAATTGGTTTGACAATATTATCATGATTATTGCATATTTTATTAACGTTTAAAGTTGACTAAACCATAATTTTGACATACCTTAACTACATAGCTTATAACTTGTTGTGTATTTATCGAATTTCAAAAAACAAAATTGATAGAAAGTATATTCGAAGACAAAGGGCACTGTTATTTTTCAAAAACATTTTCCCTTTTTTACTATTTTTCATTGAACGCCAAACTCAAAGGTTTATATTTGATAAAAAAACCTACATTCGATTAACGTCAAAAATAATAGACATAATAAATTCAAAAATAGTCAAATATATAATTGTTGGAAAGATTGTTCCGAGTACTTGTGCTATGCAAAAGGACGTCTCCTTATTGTTCCATTTGATCCCCGCACTTGAGCCCCGAAGCCATGAAATTCTCATAATTTCTTCATAGTTTGGAAACATGGCCTAAACCAGGCACTTTCGATCAAACATACTTTCTGATTTGATGTCAATTTAAGTCATCACTAACTTACTTTCGATAGAATGTAACTTACTTTTGATCAAAAGTCAAAGTTGACTTTCAATAGAAACCTATGTTGGCCTATTTGGTGTCATTTTAGGTTAATAACGATTACATATAAATAAATGTATTTTTTTCTCATCTCATTAATCTGAAAGCTACAAAATAATTCGCATTTAAAGGAGAAGGAAGACTTTTGAAATTATATTTTTTTGAATTTTGTCAAAATTTGGTGGAACAATTTTGCAACTTGTGATGGGAAATAAAAAGAGCAAGCTAAACAAGATTACACAACATTATTCAGAAGAGGCTAAACAAAGACGATGTGAAGAAGCACGAGAAAGATATTATCATAGGAAACAAGGTATGTGTCTATATCTCTCTCTGGATATTTTAAGTAGATGGTCAGGACTTGTCTTAATGAATCATGTAAGCATGATATTGCAATACCTAATTATACCTAATAAGACTAATTATTATCTATTAGGACCAAGTAGAGGTCTAACTAGACCTAACTAGACCTATTAGGACAGGTATTAGGACCAAGTAGACCTAACTAAACCTAACTCTAGGACTAATTAGACCTATTAGGACCTATTAGCCTGACCAATTAGATGTATTAGGACCTATTAGGACCAAATAGACCTAACTAAACCTAGCTAGACCTATTAGGACCAATTAGGACCAATTAGTCCACCTATTAGGGCCAATTCAGACCGATTAGACCTATTAGGACCAATTAGTCCACCAATTAGGACCAATTAGACCTATTAGGACTAATTAGAGGTCTAATTAGAGACCAATTATACCTAACTAGACCTATTAGGACTTATTAGGACCAATTAGACCTATTACCTAACCTATTAGTACCAATTAGACCTAAGTAGACCTAACTAGGACCTATAGGACCAATTCGACCTATTACTTCCACCAATTAGACCTAACTAGACCTATTAAGACTTATTAGGACCAATTAGACCTAGCTAGACCTAACTAGGAGGTCTATTAGGACCAATTAGACCCAATAGGACCAATCAAAGGTCTAACTAGACCAATTAGACCTAACTCTAGACTTATTATGACCAATTAGGACTAGGTAGACCTGACTAGACCTGACTAGGACCTATTAGAGCAATTAGGACCAATTAGACCTAACTAGACCTAACTAGGACCTATTAGGACCTATTAGACCAATTAGACATACTAGGAACCTATGCCTGACCTAATAGGACTTTATATGACCTATTAGACCTAATATGACCTATTAGTCCACCTAATTAGACCTAAACCTATTAGGACACAATTAGGACCTAATTAAACCTATTATGACCTATTAGTACCTATTAGGACCTATTAGTACCTAATTTAGACCTATTAGTACCTATTAGGACCTATTAGAACTATTAGTCCACCAATCTGTTACTTATTGTAGACACTAAAAAATGGTTCATACCTATGTGTCCCCTTTTTTCTAACATGTCTTCAATGTCTAATTCTCATCCCTAATTTACTAATATTTCTCCTCGATTTTTCCTCAAATTTGACCTATTCAATCTCTTTTGAAATCAATTCAATATATTATCAAAGTCATTAAAATCATCAAAATTGATCATTTGTCTCATCAAAATCATTAATTTGATCAAATCACTTAATTTCCCTTCTTTAGGGGTAAATAACCCATAATTTATCCCTAAGTCTTAGCCTTGATAAATAAATTACATTTATTTATCCCCCTTTCCCATAGTTTCACAATTAATTAATTTCACATTAATTAATTGGCTAATTTTGATTTATGGAATTTTAATAATTTCTAAATCCTAATTTCCATTTTGTGGGAATAAATGAATTTTAAAATTTAATAATTCCCTCCTTTTTCCAAATGGGATTTTTTCTTTTAATTTGTGCTCCACCCACTTTTCTAGCCACCACTTCCTCTTTTTTAGCCTCCACCTTCTCTTTCCCTTTTGTCATAAGTTGTCATAGTTTATGAAAATTTTCCTTTTGCCCTTTTGTCATAAATTGTCATAGTTTATGACAATTTCCCTTTTTTTCCTTTTGTCATAGTTTATGACAATTTCCCTTTTTTTCCTTTTATCATAGTTTATGAAAAATTTCCCTTTTTTAACTCTCTAATTTCTAATTGTGCATTTAATTTGTCATAAATTGACATTTTAATGACAATTTTCCTCTTTCAAATTTATCGATTTCCATAATCTATGACAATTTCTATTTTGCACATCAATTTGCTAATTTTGAGATTTGGTCTTCAAATTCTATAAATTGAGATTATTTCTCTCATTTTTGTTTAACCGTCTTCTTTCAAATATTCTCATCTATCATTATAGTCATATTATCAACAATCTTTCTTTCATTGTGTCAACATGGGAACTACATCCATCCTTTTGGAGAAGCAAGAAAGAGCACAATTGTCAAATCGAGGGAGTTTTGTTATTGTTTACATTTCTTTGTCTCAATTTCTTTTGTGTTTGGATAGATTGATTTTGCATACTTTAGAGTTTGATGGTTCCTCTTGTGTGCATGTTTTATTAATTTTCCTATCCAACATTTGGTGAACCTGACGTGAACGTGCAAATCTGATTGTGTTTCTTGTTTTTCATGTCTTTTGCAGGTAGGGGAACAAGATTTGTGGATTTTAGAGCCTAACTTGTGATACATGCAGATTTTTTTTATTTCAAACATGCAACAAATCAGATTTTTTTATCGGTCATTTAAAATGAACAACAATTTTTACATATCTTAATTAGTCTTTAAAATGAACTACAAATTCACATAGACTAATTAGTGGGCCAAATGAACTACAAATTCACATAGACTAATTAGTGGGCTAAATGAACATCAAATTTCACATAGCCTAATTAGGAGGATAAATGAACATCAAATTTTACATAGCCTAATTAGATGGGTAAATGAACTACAAAATGCATATAGTCTAATTAGGTGGATCAAAGAACCCTACAATTTTCACCTGGTTGTAATTATGAAGGAAAAGAATAACAAATTGTCATATTTAATCATATTTCCTTTCTTAATGGGTTAATGAACAATAATTATCATGCAATTTTAATTGGGAAGGAAAAGAACCATAAATTGTATTTTCTATCACATTTTCTTTCTAAGTTTAAAATGAACTTTTTCTTTTAAGTTCTTGGTGTGCCTTCTTTGTAATCCCAAAGAATTTTATGGACGTATCCTCTCCCCTCGCCTTTGTGGATCTTGGGTGAAGAGAAATCTATGTAATTATTTTAGAGAGGCATGCCTTGGACCAAGTTGTTAACTTTGAATACCCCAAGGGATGACCTCAAGCGATAATAGGCCGCCAAAGCCAGGTCTCCATCCAAACTGCTATACAAATGTGCAATTGTGACTTATAATCCAATTGAAAGTGTGGCTGGATGATAGCTCTCCTCCAGTACTCTAGTGGTGTGTAAAACCTTGGTTCTCAAGGTTGGGAGACCTCTTGAGGGAGTTTATAACACACCCATCGAACTGGATGTCCCAAATTAAAAACCTTGTTCTAGTCTACCAAAATCCTTCTATTAACTGACACAAGGGGTCACCCATGCCCGTGAAGACATCCCACACTTTCACGGCTCTTGGTAGAGACAATAGTTCCTTGGGAAGTGATGACCCTTGGAATTCAAAGATTGGTGTGCCTGAGAAGTGAGTGCACTGTAAGGGGGAGCCTGTGCCTCCAAGCTTCTAAGTTGTCCACCCTAAGTAGGCATGGTTGAACCTAGTTCAAGTGGGAATTCAGTGGATACTGTCCTTCAAGCCTAGGTTGTGGTGTGCTTGTTTCACTTTTTACAACAAATATTCTTCTTAATGTGTCCTATATGAGTGTTCAAACATTGCAATAAATTTCCACAAAAAATCTCATAACACCTTTGCAAAAACATTTCAAAAATCTTGTCAGAAACATTCAAAGAGCATTTCAAAACCTTTCCATAGACTTTGCTAAAAATGAAATATTTGCCTTGGAGCCTTGTTGCAATCTTAGGGTAACCTTTTGCATGATTAATCCTCATTTTTCATCTTCATATCATAGTCCTTGCATACATCGCATTATCTTCCCTTGCTTTGCATTTCCATTTTTCAAGTCCTTGCATTAGAAGTTGTCCTCATTATAGTCCCTTTGCATAAGTCCTCATTTTGCACTTAGAACCTTTAAAATCCTTTTACAAAATCCCACAAAATCCAAATTTTTAGAGTCTTTCCTTATGTTATTGAAGAAAGGATCTTGACTTGGTCCTTGTATCCTTTTTATCAAAAAAATTGTCCTCTTGTCCTTTTGTCAAACTCGATCTTTTTCATGTTGTTTTTGACCCTATCCCTTTTATCAAGTTATCCTTTTTCCTTTTGATCCTTTCAATTCAAGATCCCTATTCAATCTCCTAAGGCTATACCCTTAGATTTGTATTTTCCAAAAGTTTTGTCAAAGTCCAAAAATTCCAAAAACATAGTTTGCATAATTTGCATTTTCAAAAGTCCAAATCATAAGTCAAAATCCTAAGTTTCATTTTCATATCATTTCAAAAACCTTCAAAATCCAAGGTCAAGTTGCATTTTCATATCATCTCAAAAATCCTTTCAAAAAATACAAAAGAAGAGTTGCATTTTTCATAATCATTTAAAACCCCAAAAATCCAAAAGAAAAGTTTCATTTTGCATAATCATTAAAAAACCCAAAAATACAAAAACATACTTGCATTTTGCATATCATATCATAAAGTTCAAAAAAAAAATCCTTGCATACTTTAGGTTGCATCATCATACTTTAAGTTTTCAAAAACCAAAAAAAATTGCATCTTGCATATCCTTAGTTGCATATAATCATCATGTCAATTAGGCAACAAGGTTCGTATCAATCCATGTACACACAAGCACATTTTGACCCAAGACAAGGTTTATCTTTGCAAACACAAGGTTTTGACCCAAACAACATGTACCTTCCAAGACAAGAGACCCAAGAACCTTATGAAACAAACATTTGTCAATCCATGTATATTTCAAGTGAGAACACACAAATACCCTTTGATCCTAGACAAAGCACACAATTTTAAACAGAAGGTTATGACACAAGACCCATATTTCCTTCAAGACAAGAGACCCAAGCGCCTTATGACCCAAACATCATGTACCCTACAAGACAAGATATCCAATCACATCCTAATTCAAGACAAATGACATTAATGCAATCAAAAGGTCAATCATCTCAATCTCATACACACTTGATTACAAAGTTGATAGCTGAATCGAAGGAAGAGATTAAGTTTGTGGAACAACAATTCCAAGCTATTAAAAAGACTATACGAGATACAGTGAAACTCTGTAAATTTCATGAAGAAGATTTGGGTGAAATTAACATTCAAGCTATCATTGATAGATCAAAATTACCAAGACTTCATTCAAAACTAGCTAAAGAAGAGGCCAAGATCAATCAAACCCAATCCAATCATGTTAAAGGGAAAACTTTTTTCAACCAAGTCCCAAGTAATGCTCAAATCAATCAAATTTCAAATCAAATGCCATGCCATCAAATTTCAAATCAATCATTCAACCAAGTTTCAAATCAAATTTTTCAACTAGAGCATGGTGTAAATCAATGGGGACCTCAACCTAGTTATGATCTAATCTTTGTTCCAATGCAACCTAGTGTCCCTTAAACAATTTCACAACCTCTTGTGCCAATCATGCAAATAATTAAAACAATACCAAGATCAAAAACATGTTTTCCTCCAAGAACATTTAATGTTAATCAACAACCTTTTATGTCATCAAACCAAACAAGTTTTTCTCAAACAAGAACAAGTTCAAACATATCAAACAGAATAAATGATCAACCTTTTGTGAGACATATTCCATCAACAAATTCTTCAATTTCAAACATTAATTCGGTCTCACCAAAAAGATCAACCAAAAAGAATAAAGATTCCAAATCCAACTTCTTAAAATATTTTCTTCAACACTTTGGTTTTAATAATGCACCTGTGTCTAGCAATGGCCCCTCCCAAAATAATAACATAGATGACATACCTATTTCCTCTCAAGAAATTGACCTTAAAGAAACATCCATGTCACCTTCCATCCCTTCATCTCCTTAGGTTTCACAAGATCCATTTCCTCCATCACCTTCAAGTCACACTTCTAATGATGAAACCCTCCAAGGACTATCCATAGAACAATTTCAAGCTAGTCTCATTCATGATATGTCCCAAATTCTATATCCAATTCCATCATGTCCCCCATCTCCAATAAATCCTATTCCAAAGATTCCCATGCAAATTCCATCATCCCCATGTAAAAATATTGATCCCTTGCCAAAGTCTCCCATACATATCCTAATTCAAACCCCATGTCAAGAGGATAAACTAAAGCATGAAGAAATAAGTCCTAAAAAACATCAAGATCAAGCTCCTAACAGTGACCAATCCCATCCAATTATTGACCAAGATCCCACTTTCCTCAAACCTCATGATGATCCCATTATTGTAATATGCTGCCTAGTTCTGTAATTCTAGAGTCTATTTCTTCCTGTCATTTTGTCAAACAGTTGGCTTGCAACTGTCCTTCTTATGTTTTTTCCAAATTGATGTTGTTTAATAGTCCTCAAGATTGTTGTATTTCCTATGAGATATCAGTAGAAGGCAACATGAAACCATATGCAGCTAATAACAATGACCGTTCATTTATTTCTTGTTTCAGATTATTAGGAAATTACAACTACCATATCTAACATATCTTATTAAACTCAACACATTATATCAACTATAGAGTTCAATGATGGTCCATACCCATTGCAGCTACAACAGTGTTAATAGTTCTAAAAATTGCTACAGTAACTCACAGCTACAATGTTTCCGGACTGCTACAGTATCGCGCTACAGTAATTCAGACTGCTACAGGAACTTGTTGCTACAATAACCCGCTGCTACAGTACCGTGCTACAGTGATTCGGACTACTATAGTACCGCACTGCTACAGTACTCACACTGCTACAAGATCTTGCTACAGTACCGCACTGCTACAGTGTCGCTGCTATAGGAACTTGCTACAGTATCGCACTACTACAGTACCTCACTACTACAGGAACTCTCGCTGCTACAGGATCTTGCAACTACAATATAAAATCTCAAGACCATATCTTTCAATGGCGTCAAGATTGAAAGCGTAGAGGGTTTGCGTCCTCCAAGCCCAAAGAGAAATAATCTCCACAGTTTCCCCAATTTCATTCAATCTTCAAGCATGCCAAATGAGAGCTATCCTCTCTCTTTTAATCCTTCCTTACTAGTTCTACGCTTCCGTCTCGCCAATGTGGGATAAAACATGAGCTTTAATGTTACCTTTTTCCCTTACGAATGCCCATGTATGTCCTTTAAAGGGGGAACTTGATTTTTATAAAGTGACTTTATGAAACATTATAATATTTAAATTAAATAGTCACTTTATCGTTATAACTTCAAACATTAAAATAATATACCAAATGAACTCAGAATCCCACATATGATAGCTCATCGGAAAGAGCTCAACAAAATGCATCACATCCTGTCACTAAAAATCCAAGGCACTACATCCCATGTTGGCTTACTAAAAATAGCAAATCCTCCCCAAAACCCAACAAACGAACTCCATTTGGCTTGTAATTAAATTTGACTAGGCCAAATAACCTCAGGATCCATTTTGAAGTCCTGGTTAGCCCTCGGGACCATGAAAGAATGGGCTAACCACAACATATATCCAGACTAGCTAAGTGGGGGACATTACAGTCCGCCCCTCTTGAAATTGCTTGTCCTCAAGCAATCTAAACTCAAGATGCTGAAGAATCTGCTCTGCCTCCCATGTTGCATCCTCAACTGGTAGGTTCCTCCACTTCACTAGGTACTCCCTGATAGTCCTCCTGTGAAGCACCCTCTCCCTGGTGTCAAGTATAGCTTCAGGAACCAAGATAAGCTTCCCCTCATCATCAAGAGGTGGCAATACTACTGAAGGCACCACATTGTGCCCCAATGCCTTCTTAAGGCGTGACACATGGAACACGTTATGTACTTTACTATCTGCAGGCAGCTCCAACTCATAAGCTACCTCGCCCACTCTCCTGATTACTCTGAATGGTCCATAGTAGCATGGTTTCAATTTCTCTACTCCACTCCTCTTGAGAGAGGACTATCTATACGGCTGTAACATGAGGTACACCATGTCTCCCACCTCAAAAGACCTCTCAACCCTGTGTTGATCAGCATATTGCTTCTGCTGATTTTGTGCCTTTTGCAAATTTTCCTTCAAGGATCACATAATGTCCTGACACTCCTGCAAAAGATCCTTGGCCTTAGGTACCCTACTGTCCCCAAATAACAAATCCAAGAAATTAGGAGCATCATACCCGTACAGTGCCATGAAAGGGGACATTTGAATAGACATATGGAAAGAAGTATTGTAGCAATACTCCCCTAGATGTAGCCACTTCACCCAAGCCCTCTATTGTCCTACAATGTAGTTTCGAAGGTACCCCTCAACCCATTTGTTCACTATCTCTATCTGCCCATCGGTTTGGGGGTGGTAACTGGTACTCGGAGTGAGCTCTGTTCCACACAACCTGAACAACTCCTGCCAAAAGTGGCTCATAAATCTGCTATCTCTGTCACTGACTATGCTCCGTGGTATCCCATGTAGTCTAAATACCTCTCGAAAGAATAGCTCTGTTGTCTGTGCTACGGAATAAGTAGATGAAATTGCAAAGAAATGTGCAAATTTCATCAATCTGTCTACCACAACAAAGATACAATCCCGACCCTGTGCCTTTGGGAGCCCTGTGATAAAATCCATGGAAATGCTATCCCACTTCTTCTCTGGTATGGGTAGGGGCTGTAGTAACCCACCCGGAAAGGAATGTTCCTATTTGTTCTGCTGACACACTGGGCACTCCCTAACAAACTGTAGCACCTCTGATTTGAGCCCTTTCCAAGTGAAGCGCTCTCTCACCTGCCGATATGTCTTAAAGAATCTTGGATGTCCTACCAATGGTGAATCATGAAATGCTCTCAAAATCTTCTGCCTCATAGCAGACCCAGGTACCAAATAAATCCTTTCCTTGTAAATGATCAGATCATTTACAACAGTATATCAACTATCCTGAGTAACCCCCTCAATAACACTAGATGCCCAACTATCCTTAGCATATTCTGCCAAGATCATCTCTCTCCAATCATCCATGACTATCCCAACAGCAAGAAAATGAGGCCTCCTAGATAAAGCATCTGCGACAATATTTTTCTTCCCTTTGACATAGACTATGTCAAAATCATAGGCCTGTAACTTACCCACCCATTTTTGTTGCCTGTCATTAAGATCCTTTTGTCCAAGGAAATGTTTCAAGCTGTTATGATCTGTTTTAACTGTGAATCGACTTCCCGCTAAGTATTGCCTGAACTTAGCTAGCGCGTGCATGATTGCTAACATTTCTTTGTCATAGATGTTGTAGGTTCTCTCAACACCTTGTAATTTCCTACTCTCATATGCAATGGGATGTTTTTCCTGCATGAGGACAGCTCCTATGCCTTCTCCCAAGGCATCACACTGCAGCTCAAAAGGTTTGGTGAAATCTGGAATGGCCAAAATGGGACATGTACTCATTAGCTCCTTGAACCTGTCAAAACAATCCTGAGCCCTCTCTGACCACTGAAAACTATCTCTCCGTGTCAAGTCTGTAAGTGGTGCTGCTGTCTGTGAAAATCCTTTCACAAATCTGTGGTAGAACCCACAAAGCCCGAGAAATCCCTTGAGTTGTGAAGTGTTCCTTGGTGGTGGCCAATCCATAATGGCCCTAATCTTGTCTGGGTCAACCCGAACACCTCCTGCACTAATAATATGCCCTAGATAGAGCAACTTTGTCATCCCAAACTCGCATTTACTCATCTTGGCATATAATGACTCCCTCTCTAAAATACTGAGCACTGTATCAATATGCTCCAAATGTTCCTCCCAAGTACTGTTGTATATCAGTATATCATCAAAAAATATCAACACAAACTTCCTCAACTGATCTCTGAACACTCTGTTCATACAAGACTGGAAAGTGGCGGGGGCATTAGTCAACCTAAAGGGCATGACTAAGAACTCAAAATGATCGTAGTGGCATCTGAAAGCTGTCTTCTCCACATCCTCCTCTCTAACCTGTATCTGATGGTAGCCGGATCTCAAATCAATCTTCGAGAAGTAGCATGCACCGTGCAATTCATCAATAATCTCATCAATGCGCGGGATAGGGTATCAGTTCTTGATTGTTTTCTTGTTCAGCTCCCTATAATCTATGCACATCCTCATTGTACCATCCTTCTTCTTCACCAATACTACTGAAGAAGCGAAAGGACTCTTGCTTGTCCGTATGTGCCCCATGTCAATCAACTCCTTGATTGCCTTTTCTATCTCATCCTTATATCTTTTTGGATGGCGGTAAGGTGTGATGATAACTGGCTTAGCCCCTTCTTCTAACTCAATAACATGCTCGATTCCTCTATCCGGGGGTCTCCCTGGAGGTATCTCACCAAACACCTTAGTATGTTTGGTTATTATTTTTTGTACATCAGGCAGGTACTCCTGTTTATGCTGCTCTGTCGTCTCAGACATTTCTCTAAACTCTGCTACCCACTGTACCTGATTATGTCTAAATAAACTCTGCATCCGCTTGAGTGACACCACTCTAAGCTTCCCATCTGACAATCCTCTGAGCACTATCTTCTTACCATTTTCCTCAAACCTCATCTCCATTTTCTGAAGGTTAAATGTAAACTCCTCCAGAGACTTCATCCAGTTCATCCCAAGCACCATATCCTTATCACCAATGTTGACCACAAAGAAATCTCCTATCATGTCATAATCTCCCAAATGAAGCTGCAAGTTGGAGATTTTCTCAGTACAGTCAATCTTGAAGCCATCAGCAACCATCACCTTAAATCCCCTGTGCTCCTCTGTATGTAGCCCTCTGCGTGACACAAACTTCTCATCAATGAAGTTATGTGTTGCCCCTGTATCAATGAGTGCCACAAATCTCTGTCCGTCCAAAGTCCCCCTAACTTTGAAAGTGACGGCCTCCTGTATACTGGACAATTGAGCTATCATGCTATCACTGTGTGCTTCCTCATGTGAAGAATTATCATCATCCCCATCTGATTCTGATGACTACTCTGAATCTCCATCCACTGACTCTTCCACTGAAAAGTATTCCATCTGCTTAGCTTTTGCCTTCAGTGGACACTTATGTGACAAATCCCAAGGCTCCCTGCAATGAAAACAAAGCTTCTTCTTCCTGAGATCATTAAGTGTCTCATTGTCCAACCTCTTACTTTCCTCCTTAGGTGGCTGAGCCTCTCTATGAAAAGGTTTCCTATCCTTATCTTTCCTCGAAGGGAAACTCTTCACCTAGAATTTATTCTTAGAAGCTGAAGAGGAATCCATGTCATGAGCCTTCTTAATGGCTTCCTGTAAAGTGGGAGGGTTGAGAGCTTTAATCCATCCTCTCAATGGATCAGCTAACCCATCCATAAATAGAACTAGTATCCTCCATTCAGATACATCTGTTACTAACACTGCGAGTTTCTGAAACTCTGAAATGTATGTTTCCAATGATCCCCACTATTTAAGCTGAGCTAACTCCTTGAAATGGAGTTCTGGATCCTTCCTATCAAAACATTCAATCAGTCTCTCTGTAAACTCCACATATGAGGTAATGTGTGCATGACCCATAGTGACCATACCATGATGCCACCACTCGTGTGCTAACCCATCCAGATGAATTGCTGCGTACTTAATAGCTTCTTCCTCAGGCATAGGGTTCAATTGAAAGTATGTGTCAAGCTTTTGAACCCAAGCTCTTTCTATAGACTTCCCCAAGCCATCATAATATGGTAATTGAAGTTTCCCTACTTTCTTTTGTAGCTCATAGCTCTGGTTCCTGTCATGTCCACATGGCATATGTTTCATCTACACATCCATATACTCCCTAAAGGTAATTGCAGCAGTAAAATCTAGACCTCCAGCTTCCCAATCTCTCCTCAATTGGTCCTGTATATCAATGATCTGGGGCTCTGGTACGAGCTGCTTTGGGGCTCTAGGAAATGTGGGAATCATGGGCCTCGAACTCATTGTCCTAGCTTGCTAGGGTGCATGACCAAAATTGTTCCCAACTTGTTCACCTCCATTATAGGTCCCATCCTGATTATTCCCATTCTGATTGTTACCATTCTGATTATTACCATTCTGATTATTTCCTCCACCCACGTTAGCATTCAACCCCATTTGACAAGCCATCATCTGCATCATAAGCTCCAACCTCTGACTCTGTTCCTGTGCTCTCTGCTCTGCTAATCACTGTCCCTGAGTCAATGTATCCAATAACTGCAGGAATCGCTCCTCACCAGGATCCCTAACATTCCTATCCCCCATAGTCTCTACAGCCTGTTCACCTGTAACACTCGATTTGTCTGAGTCACTGCTTCCTCCCGGTAAGATATTCTCTCAGTTAGTATTCAATAATGCTCTATTTCTTCTTGTGTCGTAGTGATGTGGCAATGGTTGAACACTCCAATCTGTCATGTCATATTTAATTTATACTGAACCCAACAGGATGGCAGGAAAGATAAGCTCTGATACCACTGTAATATGCTGCCTAGTTCTATAATTCTAGAGTCTATTTCTTCCTGTCATTTTGTCAAACAGTTGGCCTGCAACTATCCTTCTTATGTTTTTTCCAGATTGATGTTGTTTAATAGTCCTCAAGATTGTTGTATTTCCTATGAGATATCAGTAGAAGGCAACATGAAACCATATGCAGCTAATAACAATGACCGTTCATTTATTTCTTGTTTCAGATTATTAGGAAATTACAACTACCATATCTAACATATCTTATTAAACTCAACACATTATATCAACTATAGAGTTCAATGATGGTCCATACCCATTGCAGCTACAACAGTGTTAATAGTTCTAAAAATTGCTACAGTAACTCACAGCTACAATGTTTCCAGACTGCTACAGTATCATGCTATAGTAATTCAGACTGCTACAGGAACTTGTTGCTACAGTAACCCGCTGCTACAGTACCACGCTACAGTACCACGCTGCTACAGTACTCATGCTGCTACATGATCTTGCTACAGTACCACATTGCTACAGTGTCGCTGCTACAGGAACTTGCTACAGTATCGCACTGCTATAGTACCTCGCTGCTACAGGAACTCTCACTACTACAGGATCTTGCAACTATAATATAAAATCTCAAGACCATATCTTTCAATGGCGTCAAGATTGAAAACGTAGAGGGTTTGCGTCCTCCAAGCCCAAAGAGAAATAATCTCCACAGTTTCCCCAATTTCATTCAATCTTCAAGCATGCCAAATGAGAGCTATCCTCTCTCTTTTAATCCTTCCTTACTAGTTCTACGCTTCCGTCTCGCCAATGTGGGATAAAACATGAGCTTTAATGTTACCTTTTTCCCTTACGAATGCCCATGTATGTCCTTTAAAGGGGGAACTTGATTTTTATAAAGTGACTTTATGAAACATTATAATATTTAAATTAAATAGTCACTTTATCGTTATAACTTCAAACATTAAAATAATATACCAAATGAACTCAGAATCCCACATATGATAGCTTATCGAAAAGAGCTCAACAAAATGCATCACATCCTGTCACTAAAAATCCAAGGCACTGCATCCCCTGTTGGCTTACTAAAAATAGTAAATCCTCCCCAAAACCCAACAAATGAACTCCATTTGGCTTGTAATTAAATTTGACTAGGCCAAATAACCTCAGGATCCCTTTTGAAGTCCTGGTTAGCCCTCGGGACCATGAAAGAATGGGCTAACGACAACATATATCCAAACTAGCTAAGTGGGGGACATTACAATTATCCTTAACCTTCCTATCCAATATGACCCCCTTCCATGTCAAGAACAAAATTTCCTTCCAAGTCCCATTGACCTTCCCCTTCCTAAGCAAGATCATGATCCACATTCTATTTTTCCTAATGATTCCATTCAAAACCAATAGAAAAACACCTTTAGTATGGAATCCCATGAGCCTATTCCAAGTCAAGATAAAAGTATCCCTTGACCTTCATGTCCTTCACAAGAGTCCATCCTCTCTTTGGATCCTCCACAAGATCCCATTATCCCTTTGGATCCTCCACAAGATCCCATCATCTCTTTGAATCATCCACAAGATCCCATCATCCCTTTGAATCCTCCACAAGATCCCATCATCCCTTTGACTCCTCCTCAAGATCAATCCATTCCTTCATGTCATTTTCCTTACCTTTCATATCCTTTGCAAGACCCTATCCCACTAGATAATCCTATCACTATCCCTATTCCATTGCAGGATCTCCATATTCCTCCTGATCCCCCTAATGATGAAAAAACATTTATGCAAGAAGTTCATGAACCCCTTACACTTCAAATGGGTTCCCCTAGTTCCATCAAGTCTAGTCTAGTCTATCTCATGATCCTATCAGCCCTTCCATACCATGCATACCTTGAAATAAACTCGCGTCTTATAGCAAGTATCCTATCGTTCAAAAGAAATGTCAAGTTAAATGGGTAAGAATTCAAGAAACAAGTATCTCAAAACCCTTTCATGTTAAAGAAATCTCTAAAGGTCATGACCTTAGTCCTTAAGCTCACTCTCAAGGCATTGGTATCCTTTCAAAACCTAAATCCAAGTGTATACCTCCTCCTTCACCCCTTCCATCCATTTTAGGTCCATATATTCCTCCATCTACTAGTTCACAATTTAAATACCCTTTCCCATATGCAAGTCACCAAAGGCACACATCTTCAAGAACCTTCCATCTATCTAAAAAGCATCCATACAATTCTTATCCATCCATGAATCCCCTCATTTTTCCAAGCAATTTGGATGCCAAGCATAAAGTCCATAATTCACACAATCCACATGCATTCAAGGATCAACATGTCTAGTCTAATCGACATGTGAAATCAAAGAAAAATGTGATCCAAAAAGAAAAACAAATATCAAAAAGGTCGCAAAGGCCCATTAGTCAAAAAGAAAATTCAAAAGCAATATGGGTTCCTTAATCTCTTTTGAAAACAATGCAATCAAAGGAACCACAAAAGAATGAAAAGACAAAATGCATGTGGATTCCTAAGAAGCTTCTTGAAGCACAGAGTCCTAAAGAAAAATCCAAGTTGGCATCCAAAGTTTCTATCCCTCCATCTAAAAACTTTCCATCTTCAAAATCCATTTTGGGTCATTTTATCCCAAAATCCACATTTATTACTCCATCAAGTCCAAAATCTCCTTTTCTTCCATCACCCCATCACCCCTCAAGGTGTGTGCCAATGTTGTTCTTTCATCCATTTCCATCCACTCAAAATCAAGCCTTCTTCCACTCCCTCCATTTCCAACCTTTGATCCAACATATCCAATCATTTACCTAATCCTTATCATTACCCTACCAACATCTTTAGGCATACTATCATAGTCATGGTACATTATTGCATACCTTTCAAAATCATTTTCCAAAGAACAAGGCACTTGATTCCCTTTTCCATGTCATTTCATGTGTCCATTATCTTCTAAAAAATGTCAAAAATACCAAAAAAATGAAAAAAAAGTCAAAAAAATACAAAAAAAAGTTGCCTTGATGAAAACCTAGCAAACAGGCATCTTGGTAACAGAAAAAAAAAAGAATAAAGATAAATAATTTCATCCAATGGTGAAAACCTAGAAAACAGGCACTTTGGGCAAGTACCATGATGAGAACCTGGCAAACAGGTGTCCTGCGTAGTTTCTGAACTTCTTGCATTCCATACTTGGGGGTAGATTTTTGTCAATGTTTCCATATCCTATTATACCCATTATCATTTTCCTCCATTATCCCTATCATCTCCTCTATTATCATGTTTCCTTTCATAACCTTATCCTATCAGCTTCCATATTCCTTTTTTTCCCAACTTTGATCTTGACAAGGTTACAAATTCTCCCAAAAGCATTACATGTCATATTTCCTATCCTATCACATCCCTTTGGTCCATACTAGCCTATCCTATCACAATCTCCTAAATGTTCAGTCCCTATCCACCATTATCCTATCACTTTCCTATCCCAATCCTTATCTTGATCTTGATGAAAATAAGGATGTAAAACTGCAAAAACATTTTCAAACAAACCTCTCGACATGTCCAGTCTTATGCATCATATGCCATCCAGTGTCAATAGTCCCAATATCCTATCATTGTCCTATCTAATCCCTCTTCTTGGTAGAAACATGTCCTTCCATTCTTTGGATAGTCCTTGGCAATCCAAACAAAGCTTCAATGACATATCAAACAACCCTTTGGCCTTCATACATATACCAACCTATCCATCAATCCATAATGTCCTTGCCTTTCTAGACACTGGAGGCAATTCTTGCCTGTAAATATTCTTAATGATCTTGAAAAAATCCAAAAAATTCAAATATGAAGCTAAAAAAAATCCTAAAAACTATAAAATGTCATGAAAAATTTTTAAAATTTTGCATATGATCTTGAAAAAAATCTCTAAAAATCATAAAAAGTCCTAAAAAAATCACTAAAAATCATAAAACGTCCTGAACAAATCCTAAAAATCAAATAATGTCATGAAAAAAAAAATCTTAAAAATTTCAAAATGTCCTCAAAAAAGAACAAAAAAATCAAATATTTTCAAATTTCTAAAAATTGAAAAATCAAATCCTTCAAAAATCATGCAATAAATTTGTACATAACCATTTCAATTTTTCAATAAATTGTCCTTTGTGGCAATACAAACATTTCAACAGACACAATCTGAAGGCTTTTAAACGTTGTGCTTAATGAAATCACACTTTAACAGACAAACTATCCAATCATGTCAATAATCAATCATATCAAAATTGTCCTATAAATCAAACAAAATCAATTTGTCCTTTTATCAAACTTGTTACTTGTCTTATACAGGGTGTTGTATGCTCGAAACCAGACGGTATCTATTTTAGATGGGGTACTTCATTCTTGAAACCAAACACTATCATTATCAAAACAAAAAACACTATCAATTTAGACAGCTAGATCAGATTTTTTGTTGACTTTCTTGGTTTAGTGAGTCTTATCTTTTATTGATTTATCTCTTTTTATTTTGTCTTCTACTTGTTGGATGATCTCATGAGATTCTGGGGCATTTCATTAATATGCGTCAGGAAAGATGAGATCATTCTCTATCTTCTATGTGTTTGTTTTATGCAAATGGCTCGCATTATCATCCTCGCTTTCAGTGCCATGGTGCAACGCATCCATTTTTGTCATATTAAATAAAGCTCTCATGACATAAAATGCACTTATGAAATCAAGTTTCATCATTACTAACTTTTCTCCATCTATTTTTTACCCTTCTACTAATATTCCTTCCATCAGTCCTTCCGATCATTCTCTTTTTGAAAAAATTTCCTCGAATCAATTTCCACCCAATTTTTCGAGGGGGCATCCTACCTCCCTTCTGTCGAACCACTGGGGCATGATTATTTATTTTTCTTTGAACCAACGCTCATAATCGCATTGTCTCAAAGACGGACAAAATGTAGACACTAAAAAAATGTTCATACCTATGTGTCCCCTTTTTTCTAACATGTCTTCAATCTCTAATTCCCGTCCCTAATTTACTAATATTTCTCCTCGATTTTTCCTCATTTTTGACCTATTCAATCTCTTTTGAAATCAATTCAATCCATTATCAGAGTCGTTAAAATCATCAAAATTGATCATTTGTCTCATCAAAATCATTAATTTGGTCAAATCATTTAATTTCCCTTCTATAGGGGTAAATAACCCATAATTTATCCTTAAGTCTTAGCCTTGATAAATAAATTACATTTATTTATCCCCTTTTCCCATAGTTTCACAATTAATTAATTAGCTAATTTTGATTTATGAAATTTTAATAATTCCTAAATCCTAATTTCTATTTTGTGGGAATAAATGAATATTAAAATTTAATAATTCTCTCCTTTTTCCAAATGGGATTTTATCCCTTAATTTGTGCTTCACCCACTTTTCTAGCCACCACTTCCTCTTTTTTAGCCTCCACCTTCCCTTTTCCTTTTGTCATAAATTGTCATAGTTTATGACAATTTTCCTTTTTCCCTTTTTGTCATAAATTGTCATAGTTTATGACAATTTCCCTTTTTTCCTTTTGTCATAGTTTATGACAAATTTCCCTTTTTTAACTCTCTAATTTCTAATTATGCATTTAATTTGTCATAAATTGTCATTGTAATGACAACTTTCCTCTTTCAAATTTATCAATTTCCATAATCTATGACCATTTCCATTTTGCACATCAATTTGCTAATTTTGAGATTTGGTCTTCAAATTCTATAAATTGAGATCATTTCTCTCATTTTTGTTTAACCATCTTCTTTCAAATCTTATCATCTATCATTATAGTCATATTATCAACAATCTTGCTTTCATTGTGTCAACATGGGAGCTACATCCATCCTTTTGGAGAAGCAAGAAAGAGCACAATTGTCAAAGTGAGTGAGTTTTGTTATTGTTTACATTTCTTTGTCACAATTTCTTTTGTGTTTGGATAGATTGAGTTTGCATACTTTAGAGTTTGATGGTTCCTCTTGTGTGCATGTTTTATTCATTTTCCTATACTACACCTATTAGTACCTATTAGGACCTAATTAGACTTAATAAGACCAATTAGGACCTAATTAGACTTAATTCTAGACAAATTAGGACCTAGTAGGACCCAATTAGATCTATTAGGACCTATTAGGATTTAATATGATCTATTAGGGCCCATTTAGACCTATAAGGACCAATTAGACATAATATGAACCTATTCCTAACCTAATAAGACTTTATATGACCTATTAGTCCACCTAATTAGACTTAATTAGACCTAATTGGGACCTATTAGGACCTATTAGTACCTAATTTAAACCTATTAGTACCAATTAGGACCAATTTGTACCTATTAGTACCTGTTAGGACCTATTAGGACCTATTAGTCCACTAATTTGTTACCTATTAGTACCTATTACGACCTAATTAAACTTAATTAGACTTAATTAGACCAATTAGGACCTAGTTAGACTTAATTAGACCAATTAGGACCTATTAGGACCCAATTATACCTATTAGGACCAATTAGTACCTATTAGGACCTATTAGACCTATTAGTCCACCAATTCGTTACACTTTGATGCCTAATTAGACCCAATTAGACCCAACTACACCTAATTAGACCCAATTAGACCTATTAGGACCTATTTAGACTTAATATGAACCTATTAGGGAGTAAGTGCACAAAGATGGGGGACCAAAAAGGGGTAATAAGATGCCACTTTTTTCTTGAAATCAGAAAACTCTGAACTTCAACAAGAAATTGAAGATAGTTAGACTCAAAATTTTAAGATGCAACAAGAAAAAGAGTTTTAATACTCTGAATCTAGTTCCTAAACTACTAATTTATTTTGAAAATGGTGCAGATTAAGGCCCTCAAAGAGGGGGAGCACAAAAAGTGGTCTTGTTGTTTGTGAAAAAACATAACATAGCATCTGGTGTGCTCCTCCTAAAATGTTAACTTTTTTTTTGAGTTTTTTTAATCACTCTAGTGAGAAGTTATCTAACACCACATAGTTTATCCCAGATTTTTTTGCTAATTTTTTTATGAATGTATAATTTTTTATGAATTTATGAAGTGCACACATCCTAAAAACATGAAATTTATGTGTGCTCCCCCTAGAAATCATTTAAAACTGATCGAAAATTAAATTTTCTTTTTTTTAAGTGTGTAGAATGGAGTCTAGTTTCTAAAAATGTAACTTGTTGCAAAATTCAACGAACGAGCCAAAATCTATGCCCAAAATAGTACACATTAGTTTTTGACAAAAATTGGACATACATACAAAAGAAATTAGAGATGAAAAACTTAACATAATCATAATTTAAAATAAATTATATGGTTAGATAGCTAACAGATAGATCTACAATATCACGTCATCTCATTTTAACGTTATTGAACCAAGAGTAAACCTGATGAGGAGCACACAAAAAAAGATGCCATTTTTGTATGTCTATTGGAAAACACGTCTCAGGACTATTTGAATCCTCCAAGCCTTTGGGTTGGATCTCCAAGGAAATTCCAAGCCATAGGCTTGGTGGATTCCAATGTCTTACAAATCACTTACATGCTATAGTGTGTGTGCGCTATTCAAATCTATGACTTGCATAGGGCACACGCACTATAGGGTGTGCACCCTATTCAAGTCATAGATTTGAATAGTGAGAGAGAAAGAGTAAGAAGTTGGTGAGGTCTGAGAGAGGAAGAGAGAGTTAGAAGTTGAGAAGGATAGGAGAGAGAGAGAGAGAGAGAGAGAGAGAGAGAGAGAGAGAGAGAGATCTTGTGCAGGGCATCCAAGGCCCTTCTATGGAGTCAACAATAGGACTCAAAGGGGTAGGTAGTTAATAGGATCCATGTGGATCTTTTGAGTTGTAATAAAGACCATTGTAAGATCAATTGGCTCTAAGGTAAAGTTATGAACCTAGAGACCTAATTGTACCAAGGGTCTCAAATGCTTAGAATAGATGATTTTTAGGTGGATAAGATAATCTTAGGCATTAGGTGGGTGGATTTGATCCATTTAGGCCTTGGAAAGGTCCAATAGAGACCTAGGAGAAATAATGACAAAGTTACAATGCAACATTTGAAAGTTGCATGCAACTTTTGAAAGTTGCTTGACAACTTTTGAAAGTTTCTTGACAACTTTTCAAAAGTTGCTCGACAACTTTTGAAAACTTGCCCATAAGTTGTAAATCAGTTTGAAACCTTGAAATTCTGGAAAAAACCCCTATTGCAGCAAATTGTACGATCCAATACGGACCTCTAATGATTAGATAATGTATGTTCTATATTAAGGTGTGAGTCATTGTTCAAATGCAAGTGATTTGAATCAAATTGATGACACATAGTAGGAGTTATACTTGTTTGTTTCTTGATTGGTGCGAATAACCCTGAATTTGAGGGTTTGGTGCAGATGGACTCCTAACTTGGCATCCCACTGGTAGATTCTCATGGCCCTCAAGGGAATGCAAGTTAGGAGTGCCTTCTCAAATATTCCAGAGGCTCAAGGCATGAATAATTGGTCTATTCAATTTTCTAGCCATCCCTAGGCTAAACATCCCTATGTGTTTAGCCAGGAAAGAAGCAAACCGGTAGGGATAGTCAGAGTGTAGGCCCAAGTAGACTTGGTGGAGAGTTTTTTGTGAACATATTTGATATATTAAGGATTTTTGAGAGGTTTGGAGGATTCTGAGAACCCATCTTCTTCCAATTGCTTGTGTTCCTAGTCTAATCTAGCCAATTAGGCCTGTGGACCTAGTGAGGGTTTGGGGGTGCAGGATTAGAATAAACCCAAGATCTCTTGGGATCCTTAGGGGATTTCAAAAGGGTGCCTAAAAATATGGAGATTTTCCCAAGTTTTTTAGGATTTTTACAAGTTAGGTGTCAAAAATTGGGTGATCGGGGCTACAAGGATTGTAAGCCTTACTCGGAGAAAGTGTGTTGTGGGCATTGGAGATTCCTAAGGGGTATTGATCCTAGTTGGTTAGGATCTCCTAATATTTTATTCACTATTGTTTGGATTTACTTTGTGGTGTGGGGTGAAGACCCCTTAGTGGGCTCACTTAGTACTTGTTCCCAAGGGGTGGGTTTTGTATGTGGTTGAACGTGGACCTCTAATCCAACTACACACGCAACATAGTCATTACTTACGCAATCAAATTATGAGAATGAGTATGGATTACTCAATTCAAAATTCATGGTGATGTGACATGTTACCTCCTAATTAATCAAGGTGTTTAATTACTCTCAGATTGGAGAGCCAACAACCATACGACTAA
Organism: Chamaecyparis obtusa; assembly: GCA_027943335.1. Lineage (NCBI taxonomy): Eukaryota > Viridiplantae > Streptophyta > Pinopsida > Cupressales > Cupressaceae > Chamaecyparis > Chamaecyparis obtusa. The sequence continues at coordinate 1,293,160 of BSBK01002923.1, forward strand.
GTTAATATGGAGGATTTGAAAACTAGAATGATAAGCAAAGTATAATTAATCTAAGATGAAAATGCAATTTGTAATCTAGAATGAACTGCAAATTTTAATCTAAGATCTTGAAAATAAAAATGAAATGCAGATTTACTCTAAAGAACTTGAAATAAAGATGTAAACTAAGCTAAGAGAAAATAAGCAAAATTAATCTATTATGAAATGCAATTACACTATATGAAGATTAATCTAATAATGCAATAAAAGCTTGAAAGATATGAATAAAAGTGAGATAGAATTTCACTATAGTTTATGTGCTCTCAAAATTGCTCTCTTTCGAATGAAGAATGAGGTTAAAGATATAGGCAAGCTTGGAAGAGGAACGAAGAGTTTCTTGATTCGAAACGATGGACTCTTCATTTCCAATGGAGGAGAAAGAGACAAATATTAGAGAATTACTTAATTAAAGAAATGGATTATTGCCACATGGGTGACTCTTTGAATATTTGATTTATTAAATGCAAATATGATAATCCATTCGAATAACCAAGTAATTTATTAATTCCTTTTATGGGTATTTAGCTAAAGGGGTGAGTTTAATTTAATTTAAAGCATTTAGGACTTTAGAATTAAATTGATTTATCATAGGGGTAAATTAGCTAATAAAATTTGAAGACTTTAGGAATTAATTATAATATTTGATTAATGCAATTTAGGGTTTTTGCAATTGACATCAAGTCAAATAAAGTCAGGTAGGAGAGAGAAAATTTCCTAGCAAAGTAGGACTTCGATGATGCAGAAATTCAAGGAATGCACCAAAATTGATTGAAATTGATAGGTGCCAATTTTGGGGTATTACATTTGCCCCTCTTTGAATTGATGTGCGAACAGTGTGTTGATTCAAAGAAAATTATGATGTGACAGATGACAAGAATTTTGGAAGTCTAGATTAGATTGCCAAGACACTGATTAGAAAGAAGCATGATTTTTTGAAGTCTAAGTTAGATTGTGAAGACAACGGTCTAAAGGAGAACCAAAATCAGGGTTAGATTGCCCCAATACCAATTGATGATAGATGCAGATTTAGGACTGTCTCCAGAATCAGGGTTAGATTGCCCCAATACAAAACTTAGCCCTCTAAGACCCGAGTTAGATTGCCCAAATAATGGTCTAAAAGAGATTTTGAGAGCTATCTCTAGAACAAAGATTGACTCCTAGGAATTAGGTTTAGATTGCCTCAATACCTAATAGATTTCAAGATCCATCTCCAGAACAAATCTTGATCCTCGAGGATCTGAGTTAGATTGCTCAAATACCTAAAAGATAGATGACAAGATAGCAAGATGTGAGGTGCGAAGATGCCCCTAGTGATGAGATGCCTCAAGTGATGAGGACTTTGATTTAGATCAGGCTTATAAGAGACTGGTTTGATAAGATTCAAATGATGCAATCAGCTTGGCCCCTTGGGAGCAAAATCAAAAGATGACATGTTAGAAGGATGATAAACAATAAGAGATTGTAGATAGAAGAAATTAGAACAGATTTGAGAAGTTGCAGAAGCAAATCAGAGCAATGCAAAGGTCATGTTGACCAAGTTTGACCATGGTTGACCAAATTTGACTTGAGTTGACTTTGATGAAAACATTGAAGATCTTAAGAAAATGATGAAGAGCTGAAAGTCTGGCATGAAAATGATGCCAAAAGGCTCACTGCACAAGCGTCCAATCCCAAAGGGTCTTTAGAATTTAAAACATGATTTTGAGCTATCTAGAGATGTTAGATTTTGATTTCAATCTTGAAAATGGATTCAGAGCAGTCGATTTAGCCAAGGGTGTAATTTTCATGCAAAACGGAGCACTTTTGAAAAGTAGGTCAAAAGCTATATAAGGCCCGGAGGGGTCATTTTCAATTCATTATTCACTTCGTCTTCTTGCTGATTTTGAGCTCTAAGAGAGAAATGGAGGGTTTTCCACTGTATATGCATCAATTTGAGTGCTCTCAAAGACACACTTGGCCACCAGAGTATGATGCACTTATAAGTAGTCGATAAACCTCCTTACATTTGGATTTGTACTGCTTTCTAGGTGAATTTAGGGTAGATCTAGGTTAGTTTAGGACATGTTCTTCCAATCTCATGTGAGGAAGTAGTTTCCTCACACTGTCCTAGATCACCTTTCATGCAAGGAAGTGGTTTCCTCACATCAGTTAGGGTACCTTTGCATGGTGTCTACCTGGAAGCTCACGCAAGCTAAAAGTTGATCTCAAGCAAAATTTCTCCTGCTCGCGCAAGAACAAGTTTTGTCTCGCACAAAGGAACAGTTTCCTCACATGAGAAGATGTTGCAGTGTTGTAAAATCTTTCCCAAAATTTGTTGAATTTGCATAAAATCAGCCAAGTAGACCATCACAGAGTTATGTCTAGGATAGCTACCTTGCTGTATTTTTTATTGTTGTTTTGAAAACCATCATATTGAGATACTGATCAATGTCGTCACTTGCTTTATAGGTTGACTTCCACAACATCGCCTTTAGGTTACATCATCTAGTGATCACCACATTAGTTCAAAGACTAATAGATGCAGAGAGTGCTCACATTGAGGGACTCAGTCTAGGATACTTGCGTGATCTACCTAACATTAGGGTAAATCACGGTCTTCTTGGTGCACTTGTAGAGAATTTCCATTCGGAGATGAACACCTTCCATTTTCTAATGGGGGAGATGACTGTGACTCACGAGGATATATACAGGATCTTGCAGATACCCATCCATGGTACTCAAGTAGAGTATGATACATAGTCGAGGCAGGGTACAGTAGCATTGAGGACTATCTTCTGAGATGATCTAGTGATGGGACTAGCCATCTCTTGGGAGGATTTGATCAGTAGGCATGGTGGTGCTCATCCATTAGCTGTTGTTCTTGCTATGTTATTGAGTTGCTACCTTGTTCCAAAATGAGGTCAGCATGGTTTAGAGTGCGGCTAGGGGACAATGTTATAGAGGATGCTAGCCAGACTGGTAGTTAGATTTGAATGGGGTGAGTGTATGCTCACACAGATGTACCGTGAGCTTCATGAGATTGCATATCAAAATGCAAGGACAATGGTGGCAGGTGTCTTTGTCTTGCAAATCTGGGCCTGGGAGCATCTCCCTGTTTGCAAGCTTATATTCCACAATACACAACAAGCGTTGGAGCCTTACATATACAAGTACATAGGTCTGATGACTCAGTTGTTGCTAGGTAAGATGGAGCAGTGGTGAGGATAGCTAGATGACATGGCAACTATTGTCTAGAGACCTTGGGTTACCACTGAGCCCTGGGATGATGCTCATTAAGAGCTTTCTCATATGTTTGTTTCACGTCCACTGATTGGACATAGTGTTACTATTATTGAGTGCTTTCTTGTCACACGTGTTATGCGTCAATTTGGGAGACAGTAGGATATCTCTTAGGAGTACTGCCCCTATGCCCACTTTGCCAATGAGGAGAAGAAGGGGTGGCATGCGAGACTTGATCCAGGGTGATGTGCAATAGAGGCACACATACTGACTACATGATGGGATTACATGGTAGACATCACCAATGTAGGGGTGGCACCTGCATACAGAGACTATTTGTTAGCATGACCACATCCTAGATTCACTGACCTTATCGGTATAGGAGCACAATAGCAGTAGGTACTGGTCCAATAGGTACCAGTTTAGCAGCCTACATAGCAACAAGTTGCATAGTAGGGGGGGATAGCATCAGAGGGTGCTAAGGCCTAGATCTGGATAGACTGGCATCCCTGCCATGACCATGGGCTTAGATGCAGGAGCTAGGAGCAATGGGTCCTAGTAGAGGTCCACCAGGTAGTGGATAGGAGATTCATCATAGCATACTCCACCAGTTGATGACACTGATATGCTGGATATTCTGATAGGCACACAGGCACCACAGCTGTAGGAGGCTCTTAGGAAGAGATGTGAGAGAGTGAGGCAGGTCCAGCAGGTGTGAGATGACTACCATACCTGAGTCATCAGAGAGGAGACTCATGTAGCTGATAGAGATGCTGAGATCAGGTAGCTATGGGAGGAGCTAGCACGGTCGAGGATCAAGATGATATGTGAGGCTACTTGGGCAGCTTATTATTGTGCAGCTTACTGTGGAGTCATTCTGGATCTAGTAGAGCAGGTGCCACCATTTTTTGAGTACAGTGGAGCTCCACAAGCACCTCCATTAGCACCTCCACAGGCACCACCATAGGCACCCCCATGGAGATCGATGCCCCCTCCTTCGATACCACCATAGCAGGCACCAGGACAGGGACCATCGCCACCACCTCCTCTAGGTGGTGAGGGACACAGTTAGTCTGATATACTTATATATTGTAGCCCATTTTTTATACTTTGCTTGAGTAGCACCCTCTTTGTACATGACATTGATCTGACCGAAATATATATATGAGATCTCAATTTGGATACCATCGTACTTTTTGATATATTGCTTTGATATTGATTTTTTATGAGATGTGTTGTATATTCTTTAGATGTATGGATTAGATATGAAATGCACATGTTCTCTTTTATGATAATGTATGAATATGCAATGTGAAATGCAATGATAGATGATAGATAGATGAATGTGATGTAAGATTTATGTATGATTATAATTGTAATACCTCAAAAATGGGCTAAAAGTTCATTAACCTCCTACATCAACAAATCGAACAAAATTGACATCAAAGTCCTAATCTAAGGCACATCTAAACATCATCGAATCATAATTGATTATCTTAAATTTTGCATCGGGGAATATTCCTAGTAATATTTCTAATTATCTTAATTATCTTTAATTTTATAATTATTTGGCAATAAATCACATTTATCCTAAAGTTTGATTAATTGAATATTTTCATATTTAATTAATTAGATTTAATATTTGCCACTTAATTATGTAATTAAATTTAATTATATCTATTATTAATTGTATTATTTAATTTTGACAATAAATCTAATATCATATGAATAATTGATTAAATTCTTATTTAATTAATTAAAGCAAGTTGTCATTATTTAATAATATAGTTTTTAATAAAAGTTTGATTAAATAATTGATTAACCCATAAATCAATTGTTTTATTTTTAAAAGCAGTTAAGTTGGAAATAAATCACTTTATTATTAAATTAATTCATAAATAAAACATGCACAATCATAAAAGCAAACAACTATCAATTATCAATTAAAGCTAAACTCTATTTTGAGTTAAAACTTAGCTTTTGCATGTTTTTGTGAGTTAATTATCTTTTATTTAAAAATAACTCAAAAATCAAGTTGAGTTATTTGAGTGATTTATGGCTTTTATCCATGCACCTCCAAAGCCCTGGATTTCTATAAATTAAAGGCTTTAGCTCTTCACAAATCATCTCATATTTTGCACAATCACGCTGGAGAATTGGAATTGAAGAATCAAAGCTCTTGCGAATCGACATCTTTGTGAGATCAATCTTATTTTTGCATTCATATTACATATCATTGTTAGATTCATAGCATATCAATTTTCAATAGCATAGATTCATATCAAGTTTTCATTCTTATTGCATAGAAAATACCAAAAATATAGATTAATTGCATTCAATTTCATATCCATCAATTGCATTCAAATCCTTCATTTAGGTGTCGTCTAGGTCACTGATCTCGATTACAATCTGAGAACATTAATCTCGCACCTATTAGAAGGCAGTAAATCGCTTGGTTAGATAGCTTTCAATTTTGCACGATTTTGATTATAGCTAACCTCTAATGTTTTACTGAGTGTTGTGTCTAAAGATCAGGTATAATATTCAATGTCATATCCTATGGTCTCCCATGTATCTTAGACGTGTCATATCCACTCAGAGTCCTTTGAAGCTTCAAGTTGAGTCAGTCAGTCTGTCTCGTCTCCAGAAAGGATTTTGCATCAACAACAATCAAACATCAAAACTCAAATGAAAACAATCTGTGCTTTTCATGCTTTTATCTCCTTGTATGCATACTATAAGGATCTCTCCTCTAAGAACTCTCAGGCTGAAAATAAAGATTACACTCTCAAGAAAGATCATGTTAATGTTGGACCTTTGTCTTGTGATGGTTCCCTTCCATCCCCTACTTCCTCCAATACCCATACATTTCCTAAAGCTTCCGAGTCTTTCAAATCTTTCACAGAACCTTCATCTGACACAAGCCCTGATACTTTTCATGTGGTTCCCTATAGTTATCCTCCAGGGCTACCTCTTAAAAAAACTCAAGCTAACCTTCACTTGGCTGCAAATACTTTCAATAATGATAAACCTAAAGAGCCTAAGCCTTCATATGCTATAATCCCTACTTCAGCTAGTCCTCCACCATCTCTTCCAAAGTCATCCATACAATCCCAACATGCTTCCTTGTCCTTAGAAGTGGCTCCATGTCAAGAGGACTCTAAAAATGATGAAGAAAAGAACATAAAGAAAGATCAAGATCAAGAACCCTCCATGTCATCCACTCCTTTTCCCGATGTCTCTTATCTGCTTCATGGTTCTTTTGATCCTGTACCCCCTTTTTCATGCATTCCATCATGTCTTAAGTCTTCGCCTAAGCAAGATCAAGCTACTACTTACACTGTTGAGCTTATTGACAATCAAAATAACCTTACTACACTTGCGCTTTCCAAAGATGATACTTCCATTAAGGTTGGTAAAAATAGTGTTGTTACTTCCAATGTTAAGCCTATTGAAAATCAAGAGACAAATTATGTGCTAGTGCTATCTGAAGATCCTTGTCAAGATCAAAGTCTTCCATCTTCTTATTCTACCACTCCATGTTCACTTCCACTTTCTACCCTTCCTAAGTCTTTGCAAGCTTTGAAAAATCCTATCAAAGAAGGTGCTCATATTCAAGATGTCCATGATTCTATTGAAAATTCTAATGCTCACTCTAAAGATGTTGATATCCTTGGTTGTCATATAGATGCTGATGAACTTATTGATTATCCTTTTGCATCTTCCACTTCCATCCTTGGACCTCTTCCACCACTACAAAGATCTTCACGCATTCCTTCCATCTTGGGTCCTTATGTCCCTTCACTTTCCCCTCCTAACTTTCCTAATTCACCATCCATCTTGGGTCCTTACATACCTCCATCTCCCATCTTTCCTCAAGATCAACATAGATGCATACCCTTGAATCCTTTTCATCCACCCACCCATCTAAACCAGTCGTATCCTCCCTCTTCCACAAATCCCAAGTCTTTTGGAAATAACTTGAATGTTCAATACAAGAAAAAGAAGCAATACAAGAATCCATCAAAAAAAGATCACCATGTCTCCTCTAATAGAAATGGAAACATAAAGTCAAAAGAGATATCTAAGAAAAAAACTACAAGACAAGTATGGGTTCCAAAATCCATCATTGAAGATATTATCTCTAAATCATCAAAAGGAAATAAAAAGCCTAAGGCTATATGGATTCCAAAGTCTCTCATAAGAGAGTCTCATGTTGAACAAAAAGTGAAATTGACATTCAAGCTTCCAAAGGCTTCCACTTCATCTCCCTCCAAAAATATTCTTCCATTTCATGTGCCTAAACCACAACCTCTGCTATCCATTCGCCATATTCCTTCACGTATTCCTTCATTCACGATTCCTCCATTCTCTCACCACCCTTCAAGGTATGTGTTGATGTTGAACTTGCCTTCCTTTTCATCTACCCTTTCACAATCCTTCCATGCATTATCCTTTTACCTTCTATCATTTTTCCTCATTTTCCTATTCCTCCTATCTTCCAACCTCACTCGCTTTACATAAAACCTTATCCTCCATTTTTCTCTTCCATCTCCCTTTCCTTATCAGCATCTTTGAGCATATCATTTTGAATCTTTGGCATATCATGATTTATCCTTTCAAGGAGCATTACATAAAAAGCTTGCCTTCTTCCAAAAGAGAAATGTAAAATAAAAAAAATTAAAAAAAGTGCCTTGGTGAAAACCTGGAAACAGGCACCTCGGTAGCAAAAATAGAATCTCTACCAAGATGGTGAAAACCTGGCAAACAGGCGCCACTTGTTCCAAAATGCTCCATCTATCAGCACAATCTTGGTCTTTCCCAGCTTTCAATCTTGCTTTAGTTTGTACATATCTCCCGGTTTGTTTCTGCATATCCTGGTTTCAATAAGTCGGTCTGTACACCAATCAGCTCAAGCGTCTGTATCCTATCAATGTTCAAACTTGGGGGCAATCAATGTCATATCCTATGGCCTCCAATGTATCTTAGACATGTCATATCTAGCCAGAGTCCTTTGAAGCTTCATGTGAGTCAGTCAGTCAGTCTTGTCTCCAGAAAGAATTTTACATCTATAACAACGCAATCAAACTGAAAACTGAAACAATCTGTGCTGTTCATGCTTTTATCTCCTTGTAGGCTTACTGATTCGCATTGAGATTTTTGCATATTGTGTCCCTTCGAGCTCTTCGATGATTTCTTTTATAGGATTTAGAGAGTGATGACTGGGGGCATAATCTTTTCTTTGTCTTCTGCTTGTATGTGAAAATCTAACATCTTTGGAACTTCTGGATTGAAATGGTGTCCGACTGTAAGAGCCTCTATCTCGAATTGGATGGCCATGCGTACCTCGACCATTGATACCCAGAAAATTCAAGGAAGTTTGATCTAACTATTGTCTTTTTGAGTAAGTTCTTTCTCCTACTGTGGAACGCAATCTTGCCTAAGGATGTGAACGATAAAGGGTCACTACGGGTAATTCACATTGGATTTAGAATGATCTCTTGACTGTTTGATGTGTTTGCAATGCAAGGCGTATTCAGGTCATCACGACGTTTATGTTTTGATGCTTGTACAAATTGCTATATCAAAATGGACATGATATTCAGGTCATCCTGGCATTTGTGCCTTGATGCTTATATTTAATCCAACATTTTGAAAATAAAGTCAATATTCATATATCCATGGTTGTTGTCCAATGGGTGTTGTATTGATTCTTGCGCATACAAATCGATATTCATATGTCTATGGTTTCATGGCTAGTGGGCATTGTATTGATTTATCCGGTTACCTAAAAGTTCAATGATGATAACAAATCGACACATGATCAGTGACTAGGTCCTAGGTCTTAGGTTGCATTTCATTTTGCATGTCTCATTGCATTTTGCATGTTTACATGATCTCACAATGATTAAACGAACTTCAATGCTTAAATGATTTTTCAAATCGCATCTTCAAGTCTAACAAGAGCTGAATCTCACACGAAGGTTCCTCCAATGAAATAGCAAGTAGAATCCTTTTTCGGGATCAAAATTTAAATCTGAGATCATTCATATTATTAACTACTTGCATATTCGACCTTCAATCATCACAGAAATCTAGTATTCAACTCAACTGATTATCTTACATCAAACTATCAAAATTTCAACTTGGTCAACCATGGTCAACTCATGGTCAAACCTAGTCAAACTTGGTCTTTTGGGACCTTCCAACGATGCAGAATGCGTTCTCAGATGTAAATAACCACTTCTCAGATCAATTAACATGCTTCTAAACTATCAACGCTGACTTTTCTTGTCAGATTTCAATTTTAATCCCGAAGGGGGCATGGTATTGCACATCATTCAAAGTCTGTAAATCAAATTCTATCGATCAAGTCTATCAATAGCTTTCATCAGTGATCAAGACAAACAATCACGTCTAGTTACTGATTCATCAAAAGTCCTCATTGCTCGGGGCAAATCTATCATCACTTGGGGCATATCAGATTCATCAATCCATATCAATCTGGTATTCTCTTAATCTTGTAATCTGTATCAGTTTTTGCAACCATCAGATCATAGTGTTATTTCCTTGGTTCTTCGGCAACTAAAGGATTCGGATGTGATACCTGCTAGTTCTGCTAAGACAATCGAGTCTAGAACGGGTCACTCACTTCTTATCAATCCTAAGGTTCAGAATCAGGCATTTTGACACTTTTTCACAATAATAGGTTCATTTGCTTCTACAGTGAACATTATCTTTGGTCATTCAAGACCTATTATTTCCATATCAATTCAATATCAATCAAATCCTATCTAAATATCTTTCAATCAGTTTCTATCTTGAGATCGGTTTATCTTTTGAATCAGTTTCATATCTCTATCAAACACAGACTATCTTTGAACCACTGCGCTTCGCACAGTAATTCAAAGAGGGGCAAAATGTAATACCCCAAAAATGGGCTAAAAGTTCATTAACCTCCTACATCAACAAATCGAACAAAATTGACATCAAAGTCCTAATCTAAGGCACATCTAAACATCATCGAATCATAATTGATTATCTTAAATTTTGCATCAGGGAATATTCCTAGTAATATTTCTAATTATCTTAATTATCTTTAATTTTATAATTATTTGGCAATAAATCACATTTATCCTAAAGTTTGATTAATTGAATATTTTCATATTTAATTAATTAGATTTAATATTTGCCACTTAATTATGTAATTAAATTTAATTATATCTATTATTAATTGTATTATTTAATTTTGACAATAAATCTAATATCATATGAATAATTGATTAAATTCTTATTTAATTAATTAAAGCAAGTTGTCATTATTTAATAATATAGTTTTTAATAAAAGTTTGATTAAATAATTGATTAACCCATAAATCAATTATTTTATTTTTAAAAGCAGTTAAGTTGGAAATAAATCACTTTATTATTAAATTAATTCATAAATAAAACATGCACAATCATAAAAGCAAACAACTATCAATTATCAATTAAAGCTAAACTCTATTTTGAGTTAAAACTTAGCTTTTGCATGTTTTTGTGAGTTAATTATCTTTTATTTAAAAATAACTCAAAAATCAAGTTGAGTTATTTGAGTGATTAATGGCTTTTATCCATGCACCTCCAAAGCCCTGGATTTCTATAAATTAAAGGCTTTAGCTCTTCACAAATCATCTCATATTTTGCACAATCACGCTGGAGAATTGGAATTGAAGAATCAAAGCTCTTGCGAATCGACATCTTTGTGAGATCAATCTTATTTTTGCATTCATATTACATATCATTGTTAGATTCATAGCATATCAATTTTCAATAGCATAGATTCATATCAAGTTTTCATTCTTATTGCATAGAAAATACCAAAAATATAGATTAATTGCATTCAATTTCATATCCATCAATTGCATTCAAATCCTTCATTTAGGTGTCGTCTAGGTCACTGATCTCGATTACAATCTGAGAACATTAATCTCGCACCTATTAGAAGGCAGTAAATCGCTTGGTTAGATAGCTTTCAATTTTGCACGATTTTGATTATAGCTAACCTCTAATGTTTTACTGAGTGTTGTGTCTAAAGATCAGGTATAATTTTCACACACACAATAATGGATGCACATGCAAATGAATATGTAAATGTATATGGATATCAAATGAAAATACATTGGATATGTAATGTATATGGTACGAATCATCTCATGCAAGATTGTCACAATATATGACAGGTACTAATCAAAAAGATATGTTTCAAAGATTGAGAGCAAGGACCAGACACTTGTGCAGCCAAGATGAACTCAGCACAAAAGATGAGAACCTTCGATGAAGAGATAAGAGATCACTAAACATTGTCTCAAATGCAATCCTAGAATGAAAGATGGAAGCTTAAGCTAAATGCGAGTCTAAAATGAATGAATGTAATCCCTAGGACTTGGTTGTTGGACTCACCATATTTATCATCATAGAGTTCTTTTAGGCACGGGACATTTGTAAAATGTCATACGACTCTCACTAACATTGCAATCATGAGAATATGAATATGACATAAGTCTTAGATTTTTCGGAATGAGGTGTAAGCATTAAGGCACAAGAAGCCAGAATGACCTGATTAACTATTCCTTTTGATTTATCAAGTTAACATAAGCATCAAAGCATAATTGCTAGAATGACCTAAATTTTTCTTTCATACAAACACACCAAACACACGATAGTTCCTTCTTTTGCCAAAGGTTGCTCGTAGTGACCCTTACGTTCACTTAGCAGGACAAGTGTTTGTGATTTTACTTGTAGCAGGAAGAATTCACTCAAAATAGACAAGGAGAAGAACCAACCTCACCAAAGCGTCCATATAAAAGGAGTCAACGTATGCATGGCCATCCAATACAAGATGAAGGCTCTTATAGATGGACACCCCTCTTATGTAGATTCATTAGATCATTGGAACTAAACCAACAAATAGAAAGCCAAGAAAAGATCATGCCCCCAGTCTTCGCATTTCTTAGTCAAGAAAGATGTCTTAGATTCACTTGAGGGGAAATGATAAAGCAAAAAAATAAGCAAGCACCCAAAAAAAAAGCTCAACATGCTTCAAAAGAACACAAATTTAGTTTTAGTTTTAGTTTATGTTTGTGTTCAAGTGGATTGAAGTCAAATCAGAAGCGTACAACATTTGAAGTCTCAATGGGATAGCGATAGTAGGCAAACACAGTGAGAATCACTGGTGACCATCACGAGAGATGAACTCTCAAGAAGATATCGAAGTGCAAACCAAGTATCAGCAGGCGCACGTAGTGAGAACCATTGGTGACTGATACAAGGAAGATTCTCAAAAGAGAGAATAAAGTACGAGTGAAACATCAGTAGGCAAACACAATGAGAACCATTGGTGACTGATGTAAGGAAGAGATCCTAAAAGAGAGGGGTTCAAATGGGAGCCAAGGTATCAATAGGTAGGCACAGTGGGAACCACTGGCGACCGATACACAAGAGATCCTCAAGGAGAGAAATCTCAAAAAGTAGCTAGGCAGGCAGATGCAGCAAGAATCGTTGGTGACTGATGCATGAACAAAACTTCCAAAAATGATAGGACAATGCCCCCATAGACCAGGAAGGTGCCCCCAAGTGTGACCAGTTCCAATCCATGAAGAGTCAAGAAAAATCTCAGAGATAACTGAAAGCAAGTGCATGAGCTAGCAAACTAAAGCAAGAAACAAACTAAAAGTAGGAAACAAACTAAAAGCAAGAAACAAACTAAAGCAGGAAAGTGGGAAAGAAAACTAAAGTAGGAAAGTGGGAAAGTAGACTGAAGCAGGAAAGCAAGAGCCAAATGGTGCTGAGATGAGATATAGCTTTAGGAAACAAGAGTTGCATGTTTACCAGGTTTTCACCATCTTGGCAGAGATTCTATTTTTGCTACCATAACGCCTATTTGCCAGGTTTTCATCAATGGCACATTTTTTCTCTTTCAATTTTTTTTGTTCTTTTCTCTTTTTTATTTTTTTGTATTTTTGAATATTTCATCATTTTTTTTGTATTTTTGATTTTTTTTCTATTTTTCATTTTTTCTATTTTTTTTAATTATTATCAAGGCGCTTGTTTACCAGGTTTTTAGCAAGATAATAGATGTATCAAAGTGCATGTTTACCATGTTTTCACTAAAATGATCATTTTTTTAGGACATTTTGCAATTTTTAGGATTTTTGCCAATATATCATTTTTAGGATTTTTTTCAGGACCAATAAGTATGTACATGAGCATATAGAGAATGCCTCAACTGTAGAATTTCTTCAAGTGAAGAGTGTTGATAGGCTCTTTGAACTATTTACCTTCAGTGGTGGAGAGTCGATAAGCGCCAGACCCAAATGCTACAGTAATAACATACAAACCAAGCCAGTTTGGTTCAAATTTGCCTTTCTGGACTTGTTGCTACTAATTCTTGGGGTTCTCTCTCAGGACGAGATCACCCACTTGGAATTCTCTTTGCCTAACTTTCTTATTGTAGGCTTTGGACATCCTCTTTTGGTATGCTCTTAGATGATCAAACACCACCTTCCAGTGTTCATCAAGTAACTCAAGCTCTTGAAGTCAGGATATTCTATTTTCTTCATCAGTGATGAGGCCCCTCAGAGAGATTTTCAATGTTGGAATCTCAACCTCAATAGGCAATACTGCATCTACCCCATAAACCAAGGCAAAGGGCATGGACCCCGTTGGTGTTTGAATACTTGTTTTGTAGGCCCACAAAGCTAGATTAATCTAGAGATGCCAATCTCTACCAGATTTATGAATTGTTCGGTGCAAGATTTTGAGAATTGTCTTATTAGAAGCTTCTACTTGTCCATTACCCTGAGGATAATAGATAGATGACCAATGCTGAATGATTCTGAATTTGGTGCATAAGTCTGTCAAGTCCTTATTTTTGAATTGTCCCTCATTTTTAGTGATAATAGATGAGGGTACACCATATCTACAAATGATATAGTTCAATATAAACATAGCCATAGACTTTCCATCAGCTACAGCTAGAGGCACTGCCTCAACCCACTTGGTAAAATAATCAGTAGCTATGATGATAAACTTATGTCCTCTTGAAGAAGAAGGATGTATCTGACCTACCAAATCAAAATCCCATTGCTGAAATGGCCAAAAAATAATGAAAGGACTAAGCTCTTTAGCAAGAGCATGGATCAAATTCTCATGAAATTGGCATTGTTTGCAAGTCTTGGCATATTGAACAGCTTCTTTCTCCATATCTGGCTAGTAGTAACTAACTCTAATAATTTTCTAGGCTAACATCAAACCACTTGAATGAGACCCATAGATACCTTCATGTACCTTAGCTAGCACACATTTGGACTCATCGAGTTCTCAACACCTAAGGAGGGTACCATCTATACAAATCATTTTCTATGATGACATACCATGAAGCAGTACAAATGAGGTGACATTTTTCATTCTGGGTATAGGTGTTTGGAATGATCTGGTCATGAAGGTAGGAATAGATATGGTGGTAGTGGGATGAATCATGTCTAATGACTAAATAGATCATCCTAGATTCAAGAATATCATAGGCAGGGTAGTGTAATGCCTCCACCAAGAATTCATGTCTGAAGTCATTTTCTAGCATTTGTAACATTGAAGCAAGAGTGGCCATAACATCAGTTTCTTTATTGTCTACCCTTGGAATTTTCTGGAAAGAAATATGTGCAAAATACTATTTGAGATCATCCACCATCCTTTTGTAAGGTACTAGCTTGTCATCTTTTGTTTGGTAAACATCATTGACTTGGTTGATGATTAACTGAGAGTCTCCAAAGACATTGAGCTCATCCACATGCCATTCAATGGCTATCTTCATACCATTAATGAGAGCTTCATATTCAGCGATGTTTTTTGTGTAGGGAAACAACATTTTGTAAGCTTTGGGTAATGAGTATCTTTGAGGTGTTATAAACATAATGCCTGCACCTGATCCTTGCTGAGTGAATGATCCATCAAAGAACATGCTCTAAGATTGGTATGTAAGAAGCATGATAGATTCATCTGGGAATTCAATGCTTAATGGCTAGTGATCTTTTAGAGGAGCTTCTACCAGCTAATCAAAAATTACTTGTCCTTTAATAGCTTTTCTTTCGACATACTCAATGCCAAATTCACTAAGTATCATCACCCATTTTGCTAACCTACCTGTGAGGGCAGCCTTGCTCAATAAATACTTTAGTGGATCAATTTTTGCAATAAGCCTTGTAGTATGAGTGAGTGTATAATGTCACAACTTTTGAGAAGCAAACACTACTGCTAGATAAGCTTTCTCAATGAAAGAATAATTCATCTCATACAAAACCAATGTTCTACTGATATAGTATATGGCTCTCTCTTTGGTGTTTTGATCTTCTTGAGCTAGGAGAGCACCCAAAGATGTATTCGTGGCCAAGATGTATAGTATAAAAGGCTTCCCATGAATAGGAGGCATCAAAATTGGTGGATTATCAAGATACTATTTAATCTGAGTGAGTCCCCTATCACATTCTTCATTCCATTCATAAGTCACACCCTTATGCAAGGTTTTAGTGAACGGTTGTGACTTGTTGGCCAACTGTGAAATGAAGCACCAGATAGATTGTAGCCTTCCCTTTAATCCTCTCATTTGACTAATATTCTTGGGTGGAGGCATGTCCATAATAGCTTGCACTTTTTTAGGATCCACTTCTATGCCTTTAGCTAGAATGATATAACTCAAGAGTTTCCCAGAAGTGACACCGAATGCAAATTTTTTTGGATTAAGTCTGAGACTAAATTTTTCCATGCGGTCAAGTATGGGACCCAAATCTATAAGATGATTTCTTCACTACATGCTTTTGGCTAAACTATCATCCACATAATCCTCCATTGTTTTATGCATCATATCATGGAAAATAGAAGTGGCAGCTCTCTGATATGTTGCTCTAGCATTCTTAAGCCCAAAAGGCATGACATTCCAGCATAAGGTGCCCTAGGCACATGTGAAAGTGGTCTTTTCTTGATCTTCTAGCACAATTTTTATTTTCTTATAGCCAGAAAAATGATCCATCAAGGAATACATCTCATATCATGTTGTCATGTCCATTATCATATCAATATTAGGCAGTGGGAAGTCATCTTTTGGACATGCCTTATTTAGATCCCTGAAGTCTATACACACATGAATGGATTTATCATGTTTGGTGACTAGGAAAATATTTGAAATCCATTCTTCATAATCAATAGTTCTTATGAAACCAGCCTTGAGAAGCTTTTCTAGCTCTGCTTTGACCAAAAGTGCTACGTGTGGATGCATCTTTCGCAACTTCTGTTTAATAGGTTTAATACCTGGTGCAATGGACAAATGGTGCATGATTAGATTGGGGTCTAACCTAGGCATGTTAGATTAAATCCATGCAAATTTTATTTTCTTTCTCTAAAAGAAGTTACTAAACTCTTCTTTTTCTTTTGCAGACAATGATTGTGCTAGATGAATAATCTGTGGAGCAACCTCTGTAACCAAATTTACCGGTTGTGTCAGCTCAATCAATACTAACGACCTCTCTTGAAAGTGGCTCAGAAGCATATCAAGTATTTCATCCTTGGGTGCCTCAAATATTTTTTCACCCTTGGATACATCTTTTATTTTTACTATTTTTGGCTCTAATACTGCCACAAAGTGGTTTTCACCGTCAGAGGATCTATTTTTTCTTCTTTTAATTTTTTGACTAAGATACTTGATATCCACCTCTTTCATGCTAACACTACTTTTTCTGGTGGAGGACATCACAAGTTCAATAGCATGGAGGTAACAAGCTATATCATAATCATTCTGGAATGTTAGGACTTCATTGGATGTGGAAGAGGAGTTCCAGTTTATCAGATTGGGATGGCAGAGTGAAAGGGAATTAGTGATTGGTTCAATCACATTCATGGTATAACCATCAAAAGCATGGATGAGCAAGTCAAGACCTAGAGAAATCTCATCCAAAGGAGCATTTGAATCCCTATAAGACCTTATGTCAGAAGTAGAGGACAAGTTAACATCGATGGTGTCTAATTCATGTGGCCTAGCGCTAGACCCTTCACCTACTTTGAGGAGTCTTTCATACACACGAACAGTATCTATTTCTACATCATAAGTAGCATCAAACAAAGATTCAAACTCATATTCATGTGAGTCAGTACTTGATGTAGGAATTTCATTAGTACTAACTGTATCACCTGACTCATCTTCATTCCTTGTGGCATTAATGGTTTTCTAGAGTTGTTCTTGTTCAAGATACTTTTGAAAATATGGTGGCCTATATTGTTCACCTGTAAAATTGGGATCATCATTTAGTGTTGCTTTCCATTGCTCATATGTGAATTGATGCACTGAAGAGGTTTTATCAGAATCAGTATCAGTATCAGTATCAATCTCTACCATATGGATAGGTATGATAGGCTCATCAGGTTCTGCAAAGAGTGTAGCAAGTTCTGGAGGAATAGAATATGGAAATGTGTCTTCATCAGAGCTAGCCTTTGGGTTTACCTCTTGAGTGGCATCTTCAATTTCTTGTCCAGGTTTAGGTTCAGGTTCCAGCACAAACTTGTTAATCCCTAAATGAAAGGGGATCTTCTTGAAGCCTAAGCTAGTAGTATCCTTTGTGCTACGACTTGTAGCTTCAATGGGCTTCAGTAGACCATTATCATTCTTTCCTATAGGACCACTCCTCTTGTAGCCAAAGTGCTTCATGATCTTGAAGGCCTCACTGTATGGTTCTTTCTCTAAATCTAGAGGTGGAGGAGTTGTTTCAACTATCTCTTTTCCTTTATAGATCCAGGATGTGATAGCCCTCTCTTCATCCTCATCTTCTAAAGATGTAGAAGCCCACACAAAGGTGTCATCATAAACTATTTGAGGAGAAGCATTAGAAAGTTTGTTATTTTTGGAAGGTCTCCCATAAGAGTGTGGAGACAGAGGAAGAGCAGCCAGTCATAGCACAGGTTCAATTTGGTATTCTCCCATGCTTGTATCCTTAAGTCTAAAAGTTTGTTCCATTTCCTTTAGCTTGGCATCATTGAACTCAGTGGATTCTCTATTTTCTAGAACAAAGCTATCGGCAGACTGATTGAGTGTGTTATAGGAGAAATTGGTATTATTAGGTACAGTGACTTCCACCCCATGAAATGGAAACTTAATGCATTGATGGTACATAGATGGAACAGCCTACATCTCATGAATCCAAGGCCTACCCAACAAGATATTGTAGGAAAGAGGAATGTCAAGAACTTGAAAAGTAACATATCCTCAACAAGTCCTACATGGATAGGTAGCACAACTAAGCCTTGGGACTTGCATTCTTCCTCATCATAAGCTTTGATGGTAATATTTTTGTGGGAGTCTACACAATTCTTATCATAACCTAGCTAATTAAGCAGCTTAGTGGAAAAAATATTAAGACTAGCACCATTGTCTATGAGCACTCAGCGGATGTGCTTAGGACCTATCATGACCTCTATATGCCAGGGAGCATTATGTGGATGACTCAAAGAGTGATCATCTTCTTCAGAGAAGGATAGAAAGTGAAGCAAGGTCAAATGACCCACCATAGATTGGAACTGATTGAGATCAAGATCCTTGGGAATGTTTGCCTCGGTGAGGGCTTTATCCAAAATCTACCTGTGAGCAGGCAAGATCTTCAACAACTCAAAAATGGTAATCTAAGCATTGGTTCACTGGAGTTGATCTAAGATTCTATAACTAGTCAAGCTAGCTGTAGGGATAGGTTTCATGTTCTTGTTGGCAAGGCCAACAGTAGTCTTATCTGCAATTTGTTTCAGAGCATCCTTATCCATAGTTTGTTTTGGAGGATCAGGACCTTTCAAAATAACTCTTCCACATGATTGAGTGACAACATTAGCACAATCTTGAGGTTGTTCAGATTCAAATGAATGAGATGTAGAACTATGCAAGATGAAAGGAGTCTTAGGTTTGGGAGCATCACCACTCCCTTTAATGGTAATCACATCGCAGTACTATACTCCAACAGGTTTGATCATACCAATAACATTGTCATCATTAGTGTATGTGTAATTGACTTTAGCATTGGTATTCTTAGCATTTGAAGACTCACCCTTCTCATGAGGAGGGAAGGGATCCTTAAATTCTTGTTATGGCCATCCACAACAATGTCACCATTATCAATCAAATCTTGGACCTTATGTTTCAGTTGAAGACAAGTAGAAGTCTTATGACCCTTATTCTGGTGATAGTCACAATAGACATTCTCATTCCACCAATGAGGTCATGGTTGTGGGTCATAGAGATGCTTCTCCAAAGGAGTAAGAATCTGATTCTACACAAGAGTTTTATAGACCACATCAAGTGGTTCTCCCAAGGAACTGAATTCGCACTTGGGTCAAGATGCCCAAGCTTTGTTTCTAGAAAACCTCAAAGGTTGCTGATTTTCCACCACAGGCTTTTTAGTCACTTTAACCACTTGTATGGTGGAAGAGAGATTAAAAACAAACTTAGCAGGTTTCAAGGTCACATTGTTGACCACTCCATCATCCACAAAGTCTCTATTCTTGTTAACAAACTTCCCTTTATCCTTATTTGAGTTTGAAGATCCCTGTTTGTTGTCTTTACTCAAAGTCAATTCACCTTTCTTGATCATAAAGGCCTCTATTCCCACTACTTGTTTGATCACGCTATCAAAAGTTAGAGGACCTTGTAATTTCACTTGGTATCTAAAGTCTAGGACGAGATTGTCCAAGAAAATGTCGAGTCTCTCAGACTCTAGTAGCTTGTGAGGACACCTTGTACATAATTGTATCCACCTTTGGAGGAATGTTAGGAAAGATTCTCCTTGTTTCTATTTTAAATTGTAAAGATCTTAGATGTTGACCAAATGTTGAATATTATGGGAGTAATGTTGAAAAAAAAGATTATCCATTTTGTCAAAAGTCTTAATGCCAGTGGGCAATCTAGAGAACCATTCCATAGCTGGTCCACCCAAACTATGAGGAAATAAGCACATAAGATAGGTTTGATCGTGCATAAATTCCATAGATTATGCACCAAACTCTCTCAAGTGATCTTGGGGATCGGTTGCACCCAAGTATTTGTTATATTTAGGGAGTTCTAGACCTCTGGGAAAAGGTGGCATATGAAGACTTCTATCAAAAGGGAAAGGAAAAATACTTTCCATTATGAATTGTCAAGCAAGTTTGTCCTTATTCCTCGCAAATTGAATAATCTTATTTTGCATGTCTTGGACCATCTTTTGCAACTTTGTAGTCTCAGTTTCTTCTTCCTTGGCCACAAGTGTTTCAACTTGATAGTCTGGGGATAACTTGGCCCCTTGTTTAGCTAACTCAAGGAAGAATTTATCCTTCTCCTCTAGAAGGAGGATCTCCATCATTTTAATAAGACTCTTATTAGCTTTGGCAATGTCTATATCATGTTGAGTTATCACATCATTTTCATTCCCAAGGATCTCATAAATGCTCAGAATCTGATCTTGTTGCTGATCATCTTGGTTTTGATCGAATGGAGGAGGGTGATAGAAATATGCGGGTTGTTGATCACCTTGAGGTTTGTTTTGAGATTGATCATCATTGTGGGACTGATTTTGGTCATGTTGAGATTGGCCATGAGGCTGCTCATTTTGAGGTTGAGCATTACGTGGGTCATTAGAGGATTGACCATGATACTAATTATTTTGAGATTGGTCATAATTTTGACTATACTTTCCTAATTGGAAATCAAGTGGATCTCCCATCTTGTTAATGTAGGACTATGTAGCAATTGAAGCTTCAATAAAGTGATATGAATGATGTTGATGGGGCATAGATAAGGTAGCTTTTGGTGAATGAGCAGGGTCAAAAGATTTAACAAATTCAGGTGGGAAGATATCGTGATCAGTATCAACAGATTCAATAAAAGGAGAAGTTTGAGGGAGTGGTCTTCCAAAGTTATGAAACAATGATTTTTCTTGGAAGAATGAGTTGTCTTACTCTTGAAATGAGAAACCAAGTTGTGATTCAAACAGTGGATTAAAACACTCCTGGAACACCAGAGGTGATAGTTGAGACGGACTATCTTTTGAAGTACTCAATAAGGAACTCAAGGATCTCTCACAAAGTTCAAATTTTGCAACAGATTCAAGATGATCTATTTCTTGATTAGGAGGTTCGCTTCTACCTTGACCCATATTCTGAATGGGATAATTTTTTCCACTTCTAGTTGTAATAGTCGTAGATGAAGATGTGATGAGAGAAGACTCAGGATAATGCTAGACTCTATCTCTAAGATAATGGAAAGGAGATAAATGGCTAGAATAGCCAAGATGTGAGATGGACCTGGTACAAATCATCAAAAGAGGTGGTTAGAATAGCTGAGATAAGACTATCACAACATGAGGTACATAAGGTATAAAGAGATAAGGTACACCAATGAGAGAAAACATGAGTCAAAGAAAAGATCAATCGATTCCCAACTCGAGACAACCAATTTTTGATAGTGAACAATAGGAAAATAGAAAAATTGAGCTCAAACAAAAAGCAGATCAAGAAAAAGTTTGACTAGTCAACAGGAATTTAGTCTCTATTTTTTAAAATTGGGCTACAATTTCATACGAGAGAATACCAGGCTGCATGAGAGAATACCAAACTTCATGAGAAAGAACAAAGTCTCACATGAGAAAGTGCTCTAAAAAGTGAAACTTCACAAGGGAAAAATCCAAAGTCTAATAGTTCAACACAATTTTCAAGGTAAAAGTTGAATTCTGAGATACAACCTGAATTGATGTTTGATAGAAAATCTAGTTTCCTGACAGGTTTGGAAAATAGTTTAGTCAACAATCTCATTTTGAGGTTTCAAGCATTCGTTTAAAGACACAAAGGTTTAGACAAAGCAGTTGTGATACAAGAAGTAGTCGTTAACAGACCTATCAAGGACAAAGCAACTTGATAGTATCAGGGGAGTCTTTGTTTGATCATGATTGGACAATGTTTAAGACTTGATAACAAACACATAGCTATCCCTACCAAAAAAAATTATGAGAAGACAAAACCTTTGCCCCACTGCTTATGCGCATACATGCACCTCAGACAGTCATGTCACCCCCTAGAGGGCACCCATGTTTTTGGTGTTTCCAAGGACTCAACAGTATACATTCAAAGGTTACCCTTGTGGTAGGGGCTAGTGTCGTATACCACCTTCAAGCATCTAGGTGTATGCCTATGGTGGGAATCTACAGGAGAGATTCTTCCCCCTCCCTGGGCAAAGATTATGCCTCCTTTCGGAGGTGAACTAGGTAGGCCACTAGCTAAGGAAATTTTTTTAATATGCTTCCATTCATACTAACCTCTAGTGCCCTTGATATAGGGCTAGGGCCTTGCAGCCACACCAACACTTGAAAGTCGTACACCCCCACAAGCAGGGCTAGGAGTGGTGCTGCTCAGTACAACAAACAAGGCCTTCTCAAGATGATAGTCAAAATCCTAAGAAGGAAGCTAATATGGCTTTGGATTCTTTAGACTCAACAAAGAGTTCTTTATTAAAGTGAGGTGGAATCACCGGTGAAAGGTGTCTACTCACTTGGGTCATTCCCAAAGGTTCAACTTCCGGCAGGCCCTCTAAAGGTGACACAACTTGGCTTAGATCTAAGGGTTTGATTTTCTATTTCTCTCAAAGAGAGAAGAGAATACTTCTCTACCTCATCACTTCACCCAAACACATCAAGAAAATTCATCACCGAGTTAGCTTCACTTCACCAAATCTACAAGCTTTTGGGTTTCTAGTTCTCTTAGAGAGAGAAGAGCATAATCCCCTAGCAAGTAGAAGTGTTAAAGATTCACTACCTTTCTCCACTTCCCCAAGAATCTATCATATTAGTAGGATCATTGAGTTTTTAGGTTCATTCATGGTCATCACCTCCATGTAATGAAGAGCCAAATTCCCTAGCCCACTATCAAAATTCTCAAGAAATTTTAATGGAGCCCTAATTAGACTATGTGAATGAAAGCAAGAAACAAACACAACATTTTTATGAGATCTTTGACTATCATCCTGCAATCAAACCATTAGCATGTTTTATATTCTTTGACAAATGTCTTGCAAAAAATTGTTATGTTGTGGAAAGAACAGAAAAATGGAAATTAACAACAAATAGAAACTGTTAGAAATCTAGAACAGAAAAGATAGAGACTGAAAATTTTTAAAAATTGGAACCAAATCTCGTGCGAGGAAGTACTCCATAGCATGTGAGAAAGCACAAAATGTTGTGTGAGGATGCGAAAGTTCATGCGAGAGAGTGCTACTGAGAGTGAAACTTCACACGGTATGCTCTAGATTCTCGTGTGAGAATCTGTACATAGGAACGTACAAACACATAGCAGAGCTCAAATTTCCTATCAAAAAAATCAAGAATGAGGCCAAAAATTGATCTTTTCTACCCCACGATGGGTGCCAAAATGTATGTGGTTGAATGTGGACCTCTAATCCAACTACACATGCAACATAGTCATTACTCACACAATCGAATTACAAGAATGAGTATGGATTACTCAATTCAAAATTCATGGTGAAGCGACCTATTGCCTCCTAATTAATCAGGGTGTTTAATTACTCTCAGATTGGAGAGCCGACAACCATAAGACCAAGTTAATATGGAGGATTTGAAAACTAGAATGATAAGCAAAATACAATTAATCTAAGATGAAAATGCAGTTTGTAATCTAGAATGAAGTGCAAATTTTAATCTAAGAGCTTGAAAATAAAAATGAAATGCAGATTTACTCTAAAGAACTTGAAATAAAGATGTAAACTAAGCTAAGAGAAAATAAGCAAAATTAATCTATTATGAAATGCAATTACACTAAATGAAGATTAATCTAATAATGCAATAAAAGCTTGAAAAATATGAATAAAAGTGAGATAGAATTTCGCTATAGTTTATGTGCTCTCAAAATTGCTCTCTTTCGAATGAAGAATGAGGTTCAAGATATAGGCAAGCTTGGAAGAGGAACAAAGAGTTTCTTGATTTGAAATGGTGGACTCTTCATTTCTAATGGAGGAGAAAGAGACAAATATTAGAGAATTACTTAATTAAAGAAATGGATTATTGCCACATGGGTGACTCTCTGAATATTTGATTTATTAAATGCAAATATGATAATCCATTCAAATAACCAAGTAATTTATTAATTCCTTTTATGGGTATTTAGCTAAAGGGGTGAGTTTAATTTAATTTAAAGCATTTAGGACTTTAGAATTAAATTTATTTATCATAGGGGTAATTTAGCTAATAAAAGTTGAAGACTTTAGGAATTAATTATAATATTTGATTAATGCAATTTAGGGTTTTTGCAATTGACATCAAGTCAAATAAAGTCAGGTAAGAGAGAGAAAATTGCCTAGCAAAGTAGGACTTCGATGATGCAAAAATTTGAGGAATGCGCCAAAATTGATTGAAATTGATAGGTGCCAATTTTGGGGTATTACAGGTTTAGGATCAAGAAGAGTCCTAGAAATAAGTTGGTTTAGGGGAATTAGACCCTAAAATTGATTGGTAGCTACATACTTTGCATCAAGTGGTATCAGATCCTCTAATATCCTAATTGGAAGGTAGGAGTGAGGCAATATGTTAGAGAATGAAGAAGGGGAGAGGGAGATCCCTTTAAGAATCACCAATGTGGAGTTGGCCAAATTGGTCAAGGAGAAAATGGCAGAAGGTAGAGCCATAAGATAAGAGAATAGAACCCTGAAAAGAGAGATGGACAAGTTGAAGGGAAAGATGGGTAGGGAAACCCAAGAAGACTCTGAAGAAGAAAGAGATGATGAGGAAGAGAGAGAGTAACCCTGGCAGGAAAGGCTAGGGATAGATGCAAATCAAAGGATATTTTTAGAAGTCCTTGAGAAGGTGGGAAGAAGAGACACCAAGGCAGATGTGCCTACCTTTTGGGGAAAATTAAACCCTGAAGATTGCGTTGACTAGATAGAGGTAATGGACAATCATTTTGATTGTGAAAGTGTGTTAGAAAAGCAAAAATTCAAATTGGCCATATCCAAAATGAAGATCCCTACCCTCAGTTGGTGGAACTTCCTTTAGAGTGAAAGGATGGATGAGGGAAAGAGCCAAATATCAACATGGAGGAGGATGAGATACAGAGGTAATTCGTACCTAAGGACTATGAAGTCACCATGCACAAGAAGTTGCAGAGCCTAAGGCAGAAGGACTTGGATGTAGATGCATATACAGAGGAGTTTCACAAACTCACTCTAAGGGCCAAGGTACCTGAGAATGAGAAGAAGAAATTGGCTAGATACTTGAATGGGCTCAAGCATTCTATCCAAGATGAACTAACTTTATTCAATCCCAAGTCAGTGCACTCATGTTTCCAAATGGCATAGAAGATTGAGGAAAGACAAAGGAGGAAGAATGAATCCCAAGGTAAAGGGAGAGGAACAAATAACAAGGGCAGAGGAAGATTCAATGGAAGAGGATCATTCAATAGATTCCAAGGGGAATCTAGTAACTAGGAAATCTAAGAAGGAGATGTCAGTCCTAGAGGAGGATATAGAAGGAGAAGGGGTAATAGTAGAGGAAGATGAGGAGGAATGAATCTAGGGGTGTTCACTAGGAGGTGCTTTAATTGAAACTGAGTAGGACACCAAGCCTCAAGGTGCCCTGACAAACAAGGGAACAACCATTAAGGAGGAGATAGGAGGGTTCACCTAGCACAAGAAGATGACACATAGAGTATACAGGGGAAAATAGGTAATGTAGACTCAAATAAAGGAGAGTTCCTCATGTTCAATAGGACCCTATTGAATAACCCTGCAAGCAAGGAGCCACCACAGAGGAAGACCTTATTCAGGACAACATGCAAGGTGAAAGGTAAAGTGTGTAAAGTAATAGTGGATTCTGGTTCTACTAATAATTTTTCATCCATTTATATGGTTGATAAGATTTTTTTAAAGAAGATACTTCACCCTAACCCCTATAAATTATCCTAGTTAAACAAAGAGCAACAAGCCTTGGTTAATGAATAGGTGCATGTGGAGTTTCAGATTGGAGACTACCATGACAACATCCTATGTGATGTAACTGACATGGATGTTTGTCATCTGCTGCTAGGAAGGCCTTGGTAGTATGATGTGAGTTCACATCATAATGGAAAAACCAATGTCTTTGAGATCACTAAAGGAGGAATATAGTTCACTATGCGACCCCTGTCTGATGATGGAAAGGAGACTTCCTAAGAAAATAGTATGCTAGTTGTAGGAGAGAAAGAATTCTTGAAGACACTGAAGGTGAAAGACACTCCATGCTTTTCCATTATGATGAAGCCCAAGAAATAAAATGAGGAATGGAGATAGTAATTTAAGGGGCCACTAAAGATTTTGGGTCCCAAGGAGGTGCAAGAGCTATTGCGGAGATATAAGGATGTGATTGCAGATGGTAAGACATAGACTCTACCACTAGTTAGAGATGTAAGTCACTGTATTGACTTTATACCTGGTTCTACACTCCCTAACAAAGCATCATACAAACTTACCCCTGATTAGAATGAGGAGTTAGAAAGACAAGTGGAAGAACTCTTGAGCAAAGGGTTCATAAGGAGGAGCATCAGTCCTTGTGCGGTGCCAACCCTATTGGCCCCAAAGAAGGAGGCTACATGGAGGTTATGTACTAACTCCTGGGCTATTAAAAAAATAATCATAAGATATAGATTTACTATGGCAAGGATGGAAGACCTAATGGATTTCCTATGAGGGGAAAGGTACTACTCCAAAATGGACTTGAAGAGTGGGTACCACCAGATAAGAGTGAGAGAAGGAGATGAATGGAAAACTGCATTCAAGACCAGTGAAGGGCTATTTGAGTGGATGGTGATTCCCTTTGGTCTCTCAAATGAACCAAGCACATTCATGAGACTCATGAATGAAGTGCTTAATCCATTCATCAACCATTTTTTTTTGGTCTACCTAGATGACATACTCATCTTCAGTAGAGACAAGGAGGAGCATCTAGTGCATGTAGAACAAGTCTTGAAGAAGTTGCAGGAGGAGCACCTAAGAATCAACTTGGAGAAATGTGTTTTCTTGTAGGAGGAACTGATATTCCAAGGCTTTGTCATCTCAAGAGGGAATCTCAAAATGGATCCATCTAAGGTGGATGCCATACTAGACTGGCCAACCCCAAGGACTACAAGTGAGGTAAAAAATTTCCATGGCCTGGCAAGTTTTTATAGGAAATCTATTAGGGGCTTTATTAATGTGAGTGATCCTATGATTAATAATATAAAGGGGGGTAAGAAATTTCATTTTGTGTGGATTCAAGAAGCTGATAGGGCTTTTGAATTCTTAAAAAGAAAAGTTGCAAAACAACCCATACTAGTTTTGCCAGACTTTAATAAAGTATTTACAATTAAGTGTGATACTAGTAATATGGCCATAGGTGGAGTCCTAAGCCAAGAAGGAAACCCTGTAGCCTTCTTTAGTGAGAATCTAAATGAGGAAAAGAAGAGATACTCCACCTATAATTTAGAGATGTATGCAATGGTGCAGTCTTGGAGGAAATGGATGCACTACTTGTTGCCTAAAGAGTTTTTTGTATATACAGATAATCATGCACTGAGCTTACTGAATAGGAAGGAAAAGATAAACAAGTGGATGGAGTACCTCCAATCATACACTTTCATAATAAATCATAAGAAAGGGTTAGAAAATAAAGTTTTTGATGCCCTCAATAGGAGAAATCTAACCATTCAAGAGATGAGTTTGGAAAGCATGGGAATCTAGCCTCTAAGGAAAATGTATGAATAGGATGAGGATTTAAAAGAAGCCTACCCAATGTGTAAGACAATGACAGGTCAGTATCACAGTGTATTTTTAGATTATATGTTACAGGAGGGGTTACTCTTTAAAGGAAGTCAGTTGTGTATTCTTGGGGGATCACTCAGAGACAAAATTGTGAAGGAGAAATATTGTGGGGGCTTCGGAGGCCATTTTGGGCTTGACAAGACTTTGGAGTTGGTGAGAAGGTCTCATTATTGGCCCAAGATGCCAACTAATTTTTGGAAGTTTGTGGAGCTACATGGTGTGTCAAAGAGCCAAGGAGAGGATTTCTAATGTAGGCCTTTACACTCCTTTACCCATCCCAAATAGACCATGGGATTCAGTGAGCATGGATTTTGTGCTTGGGCTTTCTAGAACCAAGCAAGGATATGATAGTGTATGTATTGTGGTGGATAGGTTCTCAAAGATGGCCCATTTGCTACCTTGTAAGACAAGCCATGATTCCTCACATGTAGAAGGGATATTCTTCAAGGAGATCATAAGACTACATGGATTACCTTAATCCATAGTCTGAGACAGAGATTCCAAATTCCTTGGTAACTTTTGGAGGACCCTTTGGAAGAAGCTTGGAACACGCTTTTCCTATTCATCTACCTACTAGCCCCAATTAGATGGTTAAACAGAGGTTGTTAATAGGTCCCTTGGTAACATATTAAGGTGTCTAACAAAGGATTATGGCACTACATGGGATTCAGTGATTTCCTAGGCATAAATTTTCCTATAATGACTCGGTGAGAAGAAGCATAGGGCAAAGTCCTTTTCAAATAGTTTATGGTACACACCCTAGGGGTGTGATGGAGTTGAGGGAAGTTAGGTCCTTACAGAGGAACAGTGCTCAAGCAAGTGACTTAGCAGAAGTTATGAGAGACATCCACAAGGAAGTGAAGAGCATATTGGAGAAGACAATAGAGAAATACAAGGATGTTGTAGACAGTAAAAGAGGAGATGTGAAATTCTCTATAGTAGATATGGTGATGATTCATCTCAAAAAAGAGAGATTTCCCAAAAGAAAACATAGCAAAATCATGATGAGAAAGATATGCCCATTCAAGATTCTATAGAAATATGGCACAAATTCCTATAAGGTTGACTTGCCACCAGGCATTGGATTATCTAATACCTTCAATGTCTCAGATCTATATGCCTATAAAGGCCCGAAGATGTTGGATACAAATGGAGATGAAATACCCAAGGATAACACCATCAATATCCTTCCTAAATACAAACAACCAGAGATTGAATATATCCTTGGTAAATGGGAGAGTCAAAAGACTAGAAGATAAACCTACCATGAATATCTCATCAAGTGGAAAGGGAAACCAATAGAAGATGCTACTTGGCTGACAGAAGCAGCAATTGAGCAGTTGGGTTACAAGGTATCAGATTTTCCAACTCAAGAGACTAGAGTTTTATTGGCCTAGGGAGTATTGTGCAGGGCACCCAAGGCCCTTCCATGGAGTAAAAAATAGGACTCATAGGGGTAGGTAGTTAATAGGATCCATGTGGATCTTTTGAGTTGTAATAAAGACCATTGTAAGGTCAATTGGCTCTAAGGTGAAGTTATGAACCTAGAGACCTAATTGTACCAAGGGTCTCAAATGCTTAGAATAGATGATTTTTAGGTGGATAAGATAGTATTAGGTATTATTTGGGTGGATTTGATCCATTTAGGCCTTGGAAAGGTCCAATAGAGGCCTAGGAGAAAAAATCACAAAGTTGCATGTAACTTTTGAAAGTTGCTTGACAACTTTTCAAAAGTTGCTCGACAACTTTTGAAAAGTTGCTCATGAGTTGTAAATCCATTTGAAAACCCTAAAAAGGTGGTTATAACCATTGGGAGAGGATTTTAAAATCCAAAAATGTGATCATACATCTAGTTGGATGAATTTGTGTATGGGGGCTTGAAGAGATTAATAAAAAAACCTTGAAATTCTGGAAAAAACCCCCTCTTGGAGTGAATTGTATGATCTAGTATACACCTGTGATGATTGGATAATGTATGTTATGTATTAAGGTGTAGTTCATTGTTCAAATTCAAGTGATTTGAATCAAATTTGTGACACATAGTAGGAGTTATAGTTGTTTATCTTTGAACTAGTCTGAATAACCCTGAATTTGAGGGTTTTGTGGAGATGGACTCCTAACTTGGCATCCCAATGGTGGATTATCATGGCCCTTAGGGGAATGAAATTTAGGAGTGCCTTATAAAATATTCAAGAGGCTCAAGGCATGAAGAATTGGTCTGGTCAAGTTTCTAGTCGACCCTAGGCTAAACATCCCTATGTGTTTAGCCAGGAAAGAAGCAAACTGGTGGGGACAGTCAGAATGTAGGCCCAAGTAGACTTGGTAGAGAGTTTTTTGTGAGAACCTTTGATGTATTAAGGATTTAAGAGAGGTTTGGAGGATTCTAAGAACCAATATTCTTCCAATTTCTTGTGTTCCTAGTCTAATCTAGCCAATTAGGCTTGTTGACCTAGTGAGTATTTGGGGGTGCAGGATTAGAATCAACCCAAGATCTCTTAGGATCCTTAGGGGATTGGAAAAGGGTGCTTGAAAATTTGGATAATTACCCAATTTTTTTAGGATTTTTCCAAGTTAGGTGTAAAAAATTGGGTGATCAAGGCTACAAGGATTGTAAGCCTGTCTTGGAGATAGTGTGTTGTGGGCATTGGAGACTCCTAAGGGGTATTGATCCTAGTTGGTTAGGGTCTCCTAAGATTGTCTTCACTATTGGTTGGATTTAATTTATGGTGTGGGATGAAGATCCCTTAGCGGGCTCACTGAGTACTTGTTCCTAAGGGGTGGGTTTAGGCTCAAGAAGAGTCCTAGAAACAAGTGCAATTTTGTTTAGGGAAACTAGACTCTAAAATTGGTTGGTATTTGCATTCTCTCTCTCTCTCTCTAACATAGAGCTCTCCCCTATTTAGGCAACTCAGTAAGTGTTGAGACCTTCATTGCCTTTGTGAACCCAAAGTGGTTTTAGAAGAGTGCTCTACACCTTTAGAAGATCCTACAATAAACACAAATCCCCTATCCTCACAGGAGGATTCTATTTCTTTTACTAGATTTTTCTCCCCCAGGCTTGTCTGACACTTGGTTCCCTCTTTGACCGAGTCAACTCAATTTATACTCAATGCCTTTTTTAACTGAGTGGGCTCGGTTGATTCACCAAGTTATTTCTTCACGCATGGTAATTTCTACTATGTAGTGTCCCCTAGTGTCTTTGACTTAGTAGTAAGAACCTTTATATTGGGAATGGGATGGAAAGGTTCCACGCTCACTATATGTCTCTTATGGGAGTGATTTCCACACCTTTTATGTTTTGGATAACAATTTCTAGGTTTTAGGCCTTTCGGGCTTGTAGCCCTCTGAGTGAGGTTCTAGGGACTTAGTTCTAGATTCTTACAAAGAACCTACAAAAAAATTGTATATTTGGACACCCTTTATTGATTTATATCAAACCTCTATATCACAAGATCCCAACCAATATGGATAATACCTAACACTTCCTGATCTACTAGTCCTAATAGAGATAATTGGCTCAGTTACTTAAGGAAAATTTTACCAGTAGATTTTCCAAGGTAAACCCTTGATTGGAATGATGTTAAGAATCCCAATGAGACAAAAATATGTCATCATATTTCTTTTATCCACCCCCAAAGTGCTACTATCACTTCACTCTTCCATATTCAGAACCAAGCACATAGAGATGCTTGGCCTAGAGCCTGCAAGAAGACTTCTCAAAGAAATCCCCTTTCTTTAGTGGCTTTGAGGATCTAAAATAAATTAACCCTACTTGCATTTCCCCACTTTTCATGGGAATCCCATGAAGGAAAAGCAAGTTAGGGCATTGTTTGTTAAAAATCTGCTTCAAGAGGGTTTCCTAAAAACTCGATAAATAAATTCTGCTATCTCTCGACTCCAATCTCCAAACTAACTCAATCCAAATTCATTGGAGTCCTAATTCATGTTAGAATCCAAATTGATCAATCTACTTCTTCTTACTTTTGTACCTATCCGTACACGTACTGGTTACAGTCCATAATGTAGACAAACATAAGGGATTTTTATTGATTGAATGAAAAATTACATATTTATTTTCCCCATCTATCTTCCACCCACCTAAAAGGGCTATTGAAGACCTTTCCCAATGAATCCAACCATTTTTCAAAGGTTTTGACCGTTGGGAAGTTTTTACAAGTCAATAGAAAGTTTTCAAAAAAGTTGTCAAGCAATATTTCTTGCATTTTGTAACTTTTTTGCAAAATGTTGCATTCTTTCTCCTAATGAGCATATAGAGCCTAAGCCTTGGATCCTAAGGATCCCAAAAATTATTACAATAACCTAAAAGACACCTTAGAAAATTTAGACACCTAAATGTGCCTTTGGACCATAGTCAAAAACCCATGGCTTATAACCACACCCAGGGTGACTAGGCCTTACAATTAGGCTATTAAGTAAATCTATGATGTTGGCTCCTAATGGAGATCTAGCATTGAAGGATGTAGGGAGGTGCCCCTACACCACACTCCCCTATTTTTAAAACTCAAGGTCCACTTGAGATCAATTGTTGAAGAGATGTTCCATGTTTATTTATACATTCTTCATTCATCCATGTGGCATCAATGTCAGGTAGCCCCTTCCATTTGAGTAAGTAATCAGTGTATGTTCTCTTTCGGGTCCATTTCACAACCTTGGAATCAAGAATATTTTCCAACTGTAATGGTTAACTTGGTGGTAAGTATTTTATCCATTATGTTTGTGTATCTTTGGCATCTTGAAAGGAATTAGTAGACCATACATCAGCTTTATAAGGAGTGAGATCACAAACATTAAAAATGGGAGAAATAGCATGTTAGCACCTACAAAAAAATTTCATGGCTTTACCAATTTTCCTTTGGTCTTTGCAAACCTTTTTTCCATGTTTCTGGCTCAAGCCCTAGTCAAAATTTCAAAAATATAGTCATTGCATGTAAAAAAAACCCTAAGTTTGCCCTGGCCCTATTCTAATCTTTCATTACCTTTTTAGGCCACTTAAGTCTTGTTAAATGCATGTGCGCATTTCTTTCCCAGCTAGTCACTTATTCACATGATGCCTAGTGGTCACATCTTTTTATTTGGAGAATTGGTGATTACTTGCTTTTCACTAGTTTTCCAGGTTTCCCGGCAGTTAGCCTTTTCTTTCAGCGATTGGGTGAACACTGTGGTCGCGTATTCTCATGTTCCTGGCAATTTAGCCCTTAATTGTTTGTGACTTGGCATGGTGGTTTCCTTTTCTTTGGTCATGTGTTCACATGGTCTTCAAGCATAGGCTTTTTAATAGAATCTCAATCTAATGGTTGGCGTATCTTTGCAAGGGATGTGTTAGAGGCTTGCGATCTTAAGATGACCATTGATTCTCCTTTATGACGTAGCCTTTCAATACAGCGGGTCCACTGCCAGGTGTGCACAGTTGGCATTTCCTTATTGATCCACAAAGTGATGTGATGGAGTTTTTTAGTGGGACCTAGTTGCCAGCGTGTCCTTGTGGGCTCTGACAATTGCAGAGGATCAACGGTTGGTGCATAATCTCATGGGTTGTGTCAGAGCCATGAGATCTTGCGCCAGCCGTCGATTTTACTTTTTACTCAGGCAACTAAACAAGGTGGGTCCTCTGATAGTTGGAGCTAACATGCTTGATTTCTATTGGCTAAGTGATGATCCAAGTGGACATAATGTTAGAAGGCTCTGAGGTGGAATTTGTCGGCAGACCCAAGGTTATCAAATGATTCAATGAACTGGTGAATAAAGGAGCTTCGTGCATTCACAGAGTATAACTGAGGATTAAGAAAGGACTCGATGATTCAGCGAAAATCTTTGTTCACTGAATTGTTTGACTAGACTGTAGTTAAAGAAAGCATTAAGCAACTTAGAGATCCCTTTGGTCACGTATTCGCCAAATGGATAAAAGGTTAAAGACTTGTTGAGGGAAGTGGGACCGTCTGCCACCATGTTGCTGGTGTGTCATTTTTTGATTTGCCAAGCTGTATGATCATGAAGACATGTCAATGGGCCTGAAGGATTCAAGTGAGATGCCTGTATGGAGGATCTGACGGATGGTGTAAGATCTCATAGGGTCTGTCAGAGCTATGAGACCATGCACCAACCGTCTAATCTAGAGCTTGTAAAAAGTGGGTCTAACATGTCATTTCTTTATCGATGTGCTTGTTTTTCATTGGACAAGAATGAATGATGTGGATATGTGTTAGTGGGGCCAGATTCTTCAAGCAGTAGAGGGAAGAGATCGATGACGGGCATATAATCTGATAGAATCTTTTAAGCTCATGAGGGCTTGAGACTAGCTGTTGATTTGGAATCTGAGTCTCAGTGATGCAGAGCTATTTGTGGGTCCTATGTCAGTGGTGACTGGGTGGATACAAC
This sequence comes from Chamaecyparis obtusa, assembly GCA_027943335.1. NCBI lineage: Eukaryota > Viridiplantae > Streptophyta > Pinopsida > Cupressales > Cupressaceae > Chamaecyparis > Chamaecyparis obtusa. Next base: position 1,327,685 of record BSBK01002923.1, read on the forward strand.
GAATGATATGATGACAGGTGGCACAGTGCAGGCCCATGTGTGGGTCTAAGGTTTAGAAGTTCTGATAAGATGGTTAGCGGCCCTAACAATTTTCCTCTTGTCCACTTATTCACACAATAAAGTGGTGATGCTCTAAAAGACTTAGCGGTTTCGTGAAGGAGTGTTCGCATAGTCTCTAAATAAATTGGTGGTAACCCGAAACATTCAGTGAATGGGAGATAGCTTTCGGTCGCTAGTTAGCCAACTATGGCTGGGGTTTATTATTTTGTTTGATTCATCGAGTCGCTAAGTTGATGATGGGTTAAGGTTTCCATTATGTGAATAGGAAAAGCCCTTTGTCATGTATTCACCGAATGCTAACCCAGGGATATCTGTTGAGTTAGATTTTAAAGCTTGGGAAGTATGAAGATCTGACGGCCGCGATATACAGTTGATTCAAGTTTGAATATTGACTGTCGATTTGCTACTGGCGCTATGAAAATAGCCATTTAAATTCAAATTCAAATTTTCAAAGGGTTTCCAAGTGACAGAAAGGACTAAAATTAAATGTTTAAGCAGCTGGGTTTGGTGAAATTGGTTTTGTCGACTGTTGCAGTGTGATCCAGGGTGTTCCATGATTGATTGCAAGGTGTTTGTACCGTGAGGAAATGGATAAATTTGTGGCTCAGGGCATGTTGTAGGCATCTAATCAAGTTGATAATGCATGGTGAATTCATGGTTTTCAGTACTTTCTCAGGGATTACCATGATTACAGATCATTCTTGGATCTGCTTTCTCTAGGCTGCTTGGTTTTTCCCCTGACTGTAACAAATTCCTAATTGATTCTAGTTGGTTGGGTGGGTGAAACCCTAACCCTAGTCATCTGTAGCTTGTTGCATCTTGTTTTGGGATCCCAAGATGACTAGGGATATATATTTCAGAAGTCTTTCTGTATTAGGTGGTTGATGATGTATATTGAAAGTCAATGTAAAGACTAAACAAGGAGAGCTTGGATTTAGGGTTTGTTTCCTAGCATTTTGTTATGGTAATGTATTGATTCTACAAATTTTAATGAGAATACACTTGGATTCTGATCTTATATTTGTGTATGTCTTCTTATTTTTTCTTGGGCTCATATATGTTAATGTCACAAGGTGAGTTAGCATATGTTAAACAAAGAGTATTGTGGAGTCATCCTTGGGTTCCTAACAAAGTTAGGATTAAAGTCTTTAAGGTGATTTTAGTGAGTTCATGGCTAGATAAGAATTTGATGTCCAGGTATGTGAGGGAGAGGAATAATAGGCAAAGCACTTATTCTAAGTCCATGAGTGTTTGAGTTGGGGTTTTCAGTTGATATGCATTTTTTGTGACTCTATGCCCTTGGTTAAAGCACTGGTCCATTCTCTGGAAGTGGTTCATCATCATCAATCACACACACAATATAAATGATAAAATCTTTCAATCAGTTTGTAAAGGGTATAATGCATAACATTTTGTGATTCCTTTCAAGAAGTGAATCAAAGGTACACCCACCTTAGCATACAAGCTCAAAGTGTAGGAGGATCTCTTTGATCCTTGTTAATTGGCCCTTTTCCTTGCAGACTTTGGAGTGGTGATAGAGTTAGTGACATAGATTTGTCAATAATAGTGTAAACTTGCAAGTAGAAAGAGAAGGAACCAACAAAATGGTGACTCTACTGGGGAGAGTCTAGAGATAAAAGTTATTAAGTGGAATCTTGTTTTCCTTTTGTATTCAGTTAAAAGATTTCCCACTTTGCTGGGTGGCGACTCAAAAAGGTTAGAACTAGTGCTATAGATTGCAAATCATGGAAAAAAGAAGGAATACTAGGTCCTTTGTCAAGAAAAATCTAGAGGTTACTCTGGAACAATTGCCTAGATAGGAAAAGAAGAGTTGGATCAGAAGAAATGGTGAGTCTACTAGTGCTCCCATGAGATAATAATGAAATACCAGAAATAGAGCAGCACATGTTTCCTCAAGTGAGGAAGGTTCACAAGATAGAAGTTCTAGATTAGATGGTGGTCACTCTGAAGATAAATTTTATGATACCCCAAAGGCTGTATTTCAAGACAAGGGTTCATTTCCTGCAAGACAGGATGAAAAAGCTAGAGAAAGAGGTTTTCAACTAGATTTAGATCTTGATGAGGATATATTCATAAGGCAACCCATGAGACCAAGACAAGTCCATTTCCCATATCAAAATCTCACTAATATGGATGTGTCATCAGGTTCTGATGACATTATGATAGACCCAGATGATTTAAATGCACTAAGGTTACAGTTGGCAGAGCGGGATGCCATACATAAGAGGTTACAAAAGGAGAGAGAAGCTGAAAAAGTGAATGCCTTAATAGAAAGAGAGTCTCTTCTTAGAAAGATTAATGAAATGAAGGAGAGAAACAAGATGCTTGCTTCTCCTAAGATTTTGTAGCATGATGTCTTTGGTGATCTTGATGCATTGAGAAGTGAGCAGGAGCGCTTGTTGCAAGATCATGAGTTTGATAAAGAGGGCCCTGTGGTTAGACAGGTTCAAAGTTATGCTTCCCTCCCTAAAGATAAAGATGGGCATGAGATCATTAGGCCTGTTGTTGCCACTGGTGAGAAAGGAAAGCAAAAGATGGTGGGACATCAAACAAGCAAATCATTGACAATATCATGGGTCCCACCACCCAATTCAAATAAAGACATGGAGATAGAGAGAAGAAGAAAAGAAGATGAGGACCTTGCAAGAGAATTAGAAAAAGTTGAAATTGAAGCCTCCATTGTAGAAAAGAGAAGAAAGATCCAGTTCTTAAGGGCTTCATCGACCAATGCTCTTGGCCCATCTGTTGATGAACTAGGTATGCCATCTATGACTATTATTGTTCCTCTTAGCAATGCTACTACTAGTTCAATTCCTTCTTCATCTGCTAAGATAAATGTTGATCCTAGACAACAGTCAAATGCACAAGTAGATGGAAATGTAAATATAAATGTTGATCCTAGGGTTAACACTAGTTCAAGTTTTCAAAGAAGACCTATGCAATTAGAAGGCTATAGGAAAATTAGCTTTGATGGAATTCCTGGCTACCCAAATGCTTTTCCAACTGATATAAGAGATAAGGTACCTAAGTTTACAGGTAACAATGCTATTAGTTGTGAGGAACATCTTAGGTTATTTGTTGATATGCTAAATGATTATGAGGTAGAGCATGAGGATGTAGTCATGAAATTGTTTATTCAATCTTTGGTGGAGGATGCTAGAGATTGGTTTAAGAGACTCCCTGATAGATGTATTGACACTTGGGATTCTTTTGAGAGATGTTTCAAAGAACAATATGGTGATAGGCCTAATGCTAGTTTCATGTTGAATGAGTTCAACACCATAAGGAAAAATCAAAATGAATCTGCAACTGAGTTCAATATGAGATTTCAAAAGGGTATGCATAAGTTGCTTCAAGTTATGTGGTTAGATGAAAATGTTTGTTTGACCACATACTTCAATGCTTTTGATGGAAAGATGGGATACTTGTTGAGGGAAAAGGAACCAAGAACTCTTAGAGATTCTTTTAGGATTGATGTCAATATTGAAAACAATATGAAAATATCAAGAAAATTGGGTGGAAAAAGAGATGATCCAAAGTTGTTTGGAGACAGAAAATATAAAAGGGATAATGAAAGAAATGTTGGAAATAAGAAACAAGAGGAAGATAAATTGGATAAGGTGTTGAATGCATTGAAGGATTTAAAAGCACCTGCTAATAGAATTAATAATGCTCCTACCAATGAAAAGCCTCAATTTAACAATAATTTCAGTAGGCAGAATAGATTGCAGAATTATCCCTACAACACTCAATGGAAGGATGGCAAGCCTGTTGTCCCTACTGTAAGAGGAAATAATGATAGAGTTGTCCCTAATACTTTACAAAGGTCCTTTTTAAATGTCATGGAGGACACACCATGGTGTGTTGCATGCCAATCCCCTCATTCTATAGAGCATTGTGTGGTTGCACAATCCTTGGCTGCAGATCAAAATGATAATGATGAGGAATTAGATCGGGAAGAAACTCATGATGATGTTGGATGCAACATGGCAACTTCATATTTAGGATATGAAGATGATTCTGATATTAATGAAGAAGCATATGTGTGTTTGAAAAGACACAATAGGACACTTTTCCATCAGGACCATTTTTCTGACAGTGAAGACATGTAACATGATTTCTTCCATGGAAATAGTAAATTTGAGAAGACCTTCAAAGGAGGAAATGGATAGAATTACTGCAGCAATGATTGCCCAAGTGCAAACTAGAGGCATGGCTGCAAGGGATACAAATGAGAAAGCTACAGGAATGTTTATAAAAAACACCAACTCTGGGGAATTCAGTGAAAATAAGTCAAAAAATGACCACTCGATGAGGTTCAAAAATGTAAAAGGTAATAAGTGGGAACCTAAGGGGGTTGGAGTTAAAAAAGTTTCTAATGAAATAGAAAAGCCAGTTGGAAAAATAGCTAAAGTTGAAAGGTCACAGATACAACCAATATATCAGATAAGCAAAAGGACATTAAAGCAATGCAGATTGATTTTCCTCCCTCTGCTCCTATTGATATGCTCACTGTATTATCCTAGATAACTGTCAAGGTTCCATTGTCAGAATTGTTAAGGATCCCTGAACATAAAGATAGGGCTATTGCATGGGTAGATAATGTTCATAATAATGATGTTGCATGCAATGAACCTTAGGATGAAGTTTTGAAAGAAGTGGAGGTCCAAGGGTTGGTATCTCATATACCACCTATTTACTTGGATAAATCTATCAATGCTAGCCTTGAAAATATAGACCCATTGTTTTTTAGTATCATTGTGAATGGGATGAAGTTGAGAAATTTTATGATTGATTCTGGTGCTTCTAATACTGTCATGCCTTTCAAAATTATGGAAAAGTTAGGTCTCAAAGTTGATACAGATCAAGGCAGATGTTGGGCAATGGACCAGAGGGAAGTACCAGTTATTGGGACTATAAATGCAATGCCATACAAATTGGCAGCCTATCCAGAGAAAGAATTGATTATGAGTGTCTTGGTTATAGACATTCCACCCCATTATGGTATGCTATTATCTAGGAAATGGAGTGCTTCCATGGGTGGGTGTTTGTAGTGTGATCTCTCTTCTACAACCTTCAAGATTGATGATCAGTTTGTTAAGATTGAAAGAGAACCAAGGGTAACCTATATGATTAAAAAGAATATTGATAATGAGGTTACCTGCTTTGTAGATACTGATGTCAATGCTTTTAGAGCTTAGGTCACTGTACTTGAAAAGGAGCCTGTATTGCCATGTATTGTTGAAGAGGTTGGTTCTAGGCCTATGAAGGGTGATTTGTGGGTGATGTACTTTGATGGTGCTAGCTACAAAGATGGAGCAGGAGTAGGTATTTTACTCATTTCTCCTAAGGGGAGCACCTACAAGTTCTCTTTCACATTGAATTTCTTTTGTACCAATAATATAGTAGAATATGAAGCATTATTGCTAGGATTGAGATTGGCACAAAAGCATGGAATTGAATGTATAAAAGTTATTGGAGATTTTGAATTGGTGGTGTCTCAAGTCAGGTCAGTATATGCTTCCAAGAACAAAAAGTTGAAACCATACAGAAATGTTGTGTGGGATTTGATTGAGTGTTTTGATGCCTTCAATATTGAGTGGAAGGATAGAAGTAATAACAAGATGGCTGATTTGTTAGCCAATATTGCAATCAATCCCAGTGATATTACTTTTGCTAGCCTCTCCAAAGTTGAAATTCAAACTAGGCCTAGTATACCAGATAATGTTGAGAATTGGAAAGTTTTTGAAGATGACCAGGATATCTTGAGATTTTTGAATTGTGAAGATCAGTATCATGGTCAGGAGCTAGATTGTTCAGCCTTGGTTGAGATTGCAAAAGGAAAAGAGGTTGTCTTTGGCAATGAAGTTATTCAACTTAAGACTAACAAGGTTCCTAAGGGACTTGTTGTTCTAGAAACTGTATTTGATAATCAAGACAGAGTTCAAAAGGATATTAAAAGGGAAGATCATATAAATTTGGATGAGATAAATCTTGGAACACAAGAAGCACCTAAGAAGGTTTATATTGGTAAAGAGATGTCTCATAAAGTTAAGAAATCTTTGATTGAATCGTTGAGAAAATTCAGGCATGTTTTTGCATGGTCATACGATGACCTAAAGGTTTATAAGGAAGACTTGTTCCAGCATGTTATTCCTTTGAAAGAAGATGCCAAACCTTTTAGGTAGAAACAAAGGCCTGTAAATCCTACTTTGACACCTAAGACGCAAGAAGAATTAATGAAGCTAAGAGATGTTGGAATTATCAAGCCTATTAGGCATTCTTCTTGGGTGTCAAATTTGGTCCCTGTTAGGAAGAAAAATGGTGACATCAAACTTTGTGTGGATTTTAGGAATTTGAACATCAGTTCATTAAAGGATAACTATTGTCTACCCAATATGGAGTCTTTGTTGCAGAGAGTGACTAGATCTGAATTAATGTCTATGATGGATGGTTTCTCTGGTTACAACCAAGTAATTGTGAAAGAATCAGAACAATTTAAGACAACTTTCACTACACCTTGGGGGACATATGTTTATGTGAGAAAGCCTTTTGGTCTCACAAATGCTAGTGCAACTTTTTAGAGGGCAATGGATGTTGCCTTTTTAGATTTTATCAATGATTTCCTTGTTTTTTACCAAGATGATTTAACTGCTTATTCCAAGAAGGAAGAAGACCATTGTACTCACCTAGAAAAAATATTTGTGAGGGCTTTGGAATATGGAATTTCATTAAACCCAAGGAAATGTTCATTTGGTGTCACAGAGGGTAGGTTGCTTGGCCACTTAGTTGGGAAGCAAGGAGTTAGAATTGATCCTAAGAGGGTAGCAGCCATTGACAAGATTCAAAGGCCAAAAAATGTTAAAGGAATTTAGTCTTTCTTTGGTTAGGTGAATTTCTTGAGAAGATTTGTTACAAACTTTGCTGAGGTTACCAGGCCAATATCCAAGATGTTGAGGAAGGGATCTGAGATTAAATGGGAGGGTGAGCCTGATGAAGCTTTCAAGAATATCAAGCAGGCTATCAAAGATGCACCTGTGCTCAAGGCACCTGATTACAATATCCCAATGCATATCTTTTCCTTTGCATCTTTTCAAACTATTGTTGCAGTTTTGTTGCAGAAAAATAGTGAAGGTTATGAGCAACCTATTGCTTTTTTCAATAAATCTTTGCAGGCTGCTGAATTGAAATATGATATCAATGAAAAACAAGCTTATGCACTTGTGAAGGTTGTTAAAGCTTTTAGGTGTTATTTGATGGGAGCAATTGTGATTGCTTTTGTACCAAGTGCAGCAGTTAAGGATATATTTTCATAGCAAGAGGTGTCTGGAAGGAGATGTAGATGGATAAATAGGATTTAAGAATTCAATATTGATATCCAGATTACCAAATTGATCAGAGGAAAAGGATTGGAAAAACTAATGGCTCAATCCAATCTTGATGCAAACCAGATAAATCAAGCTAAGGTTGATTATACATGTGATATGGACGATTGTATTTGGTATCAAGATGTTATATTTTACTTAAGGAACATGAAATGTCTAGTAGGAATGAATGATAATCAAAAGAGGACATTGAAATTACAGGCCATCAAGTATGTGATTGTAAAATGCAAATTATATAGGAAGAATTTGGATTGCATACTCATGAAATGTGTTGATGAGAATCAAGCTGACAAGTTGTTGAAAGAAATGCATGAGGGAGTTTGTGGAGGACATTACATGGGTAAAACTACTGCTCACAAGATTTTGAGAGCAGGATTCTGGTGGCCCACAATCTTCAAGGATGTAGAGCAGTTGGTAAGGAGATGTGATGTTTTTCAAAGGGTCTCTGGTAAACTTAAGTTTTTAGGCAATATGCCCTTAAGGCCAGTTGAAGTACAGGCTCCTTTCCAGTAATGGGGAATAGATTTCATAGGAGAAATACCAAACAAGTCTAGTGGGGGACATTCATGGATATTAGTTGCCACTAATTATTTTACAAAGTGGGTAGAGGCTATCCTTACAAGGAATTCAACTAGTAAGGTGGTGACTAATTTCTTATTGAACAATATTGTTACAAGGTTTGGTTTCCCTAAGAGGATAGTCAGCGATAATGCAATGTGTTTTAGGTCTGTTGAATACAAGGAATTCTACCGAGGTTTAGGAATTTAGATGTCATATTCCTCACCCTATCATCCACAAGGTAGTGGACAGGCAGAATCAACAAATAAGAGCTTGATAAAAATCCTTAAGAGGATCCTTGACAAGAATAAAAGAGCATGGAGTTCAAAATTGCCATTAGTTGTATGGGCTGACAGGGTAACTATGAAGAAGGCAATTGGTTGTGCACCATTTGACTTAGTGTATGGGATACATGCAAGGATGCCTCAGAACAACTTATTGGAAATGTATAAGTTTGTTCAATTATATGATGATGATATAGAGGAAATGTAGTTGAGGATTGAGGACCTCATCAGGCTGGATGAAATTAGAAGAGAATCAATTGCAAAAAATGCCAGGTTGTAGTTGTAGGTCAAGAATTTGTATGACAAAAGGACTGTTGACAAGAAGTTTGAGCTTGGTGACTTGGTATTAATTTGGAATCCTAGATTGGAGGATAAAGGGAAACATGGAAAATTTGATCCAATCTAGCTAGGGCCATATCTAATTCATGAGAAATGGGGCCAAGATTCATACATTGTAAAAGAACTAAATGGTGATGTTCAGGAATTGTCAGTTCAGAGCCACTGTTAGCACCTGCAAAAAAATTTCATGGCTTTACCAATTTTCCTTTGGTCTCTGCAAACCTTTTTTCCATGTTTTTCGCTCAAGGCCTAGTCAAAATTTCAAAAATCTAGTTGTTGCATGTAAAAAAAACCCTAAGTTTGCCCTGGCCTTGTTCTAATCTTTCATTACCTTTTCGGGCCACTTAAGTCTTGTTAAATGCATGTGCACATTTCTTTCCCAGCTAGTCACTTATTCACATGATGCCTAGTGGTCACATCTTTTTATTTGATGAACTGGTGATTAATTGCTTGTCGCTAGTTCTCCAAGTTTCCTGGTAGTTAGCCTTTTCTTTCAGTGATTGGGAAAACACTGTGGTAGTGTATTCTCATGTTCTTAGCGGTTTAGCCCTTAATTGTTTGTGACTTGGCATGGTAGTTTCCTTTTCTTTGGTCATGTGTTCACATGGTCTTCGGGCCTAGGCTTTCTGATAGCATCTCAATCTAACAGTTGGCGTATCTTCACAAGGGATGTGTCAGAGGCTTGTGATCTTAAGATGGTCATTGATTATCCTTTTTGATGTAGCCTTTCAATAAAGTGGGTCCACTACCAGGTGTGCACAGTTGGCATTTCCTTATTGGTCCATGAAGTGATGTGATGGAGTTTATCAGTGGGACCTAGTTTCCGGCGTGTCCTTGTGGGCTCTGACAATTTCAGAGGATCAACAGTTGGCACATAATCTCATGGGTTGTGTCAGAGCCATGAGATCTTGCGCCAGCCGTCGATTTTACTTTTTCCTCAGGCAACTAAAGAAGGTGGGTCCTTTGATAGTTGGAGCTGACATGCTTGATTTCTATTGGCTGAGTGATGATCTAGGTGGACATAATGTCAAAAGGCTCTGAGGTGGAATTTGTCAGCGGGCCCAAGCTTATCAAATGATTCAACGAACTGGTGAATAAAGGAGCTTCGTGCATTCGCAGAGTATAATCGGGGGTTAAGAAAGGACTTGGTGATTCAGTGAAAAGTTTTGTTTGCTAAATCATTTGACTGGACCACAGTTAAAGAAAGAATTAAGTGACTTAGAGATCCCTTTGGTCACATATTCACCAAATGGATAAAAGGTTAAAGACTTGTTGAGGGAAGTGGGACCGTCTACCACCATGTTGCTAGTGTGTCATTTTTTGATTTTTTGAGTTGTATGATGATGAAGACATGTTAGTGGGCCTGAAGGATTCAAGTGAGATGCCTGTATGGAGGATCTAACAAATGGCATAAGATCTCATAGGGTCTGTCAGAGCTATGAGATCATGCGCTAACCGTCCGATCTAGAGCTTGTAAAAAGTGGGTCCAACGTGTCATTTCTTTGCTGACATGCTTGTTTTTCATTGGATGAGAATGAATGATGTGGATATGTGTCCGTGGGGCTAGATTCTTCAAGCAGTAGAGGGAAGAGATTGATGGCGGGCGTATAATCTGATAGAATCTTTTAAGCTCATGAGGGCTTGAGACTAGCCGTCGATTTGGAATCTGAGTCTCAGTGATGCAGAGCTATTTGTGGGTCTTGTGTTAGTGGTGACTAGGTGGATACAGTGAATGATATGATGATAGGTGGCATAGTGCAGGCCCATGTGTGGGTCTAAGGTTTAGTAGTTTTGATAAGATGGTTAGCGACCCCAACAATTTTCCTCTTGTCTGCTTATTCATGCAATAAAGTGGTGATGCTCTAAAAGACTTAATGGTTTGGTGAAGGAGTGTTCGCATAGTCTCTAAATAAATTGGTGGTAACCCAAAACATTCATCAAATGGGAGATAGCTTTCGGTCGCTAGTTCACCAAATATGGTCGGGGTTGATTATTTTGTTTGATTCACTGATTTGTTGAGTTGATGATGGGTTAAGGTTTCCATTTTGTGAATAGGAAAAGGCCTTTGTCATGTATTCACTGCATGCTAACCTGGGGATATCTGTTGAGTTAGATTTTAAAGCCCAAGAAGTATGAAGATCTGACGATTGCAATATAAAGTTGATTCAAGTTTGAATATTGACCCCCGATTTGCTACTGGTGCTATGAAACTAGCTGTTTAAATTCAAATTCAAATTTTTAGAGGGTTTCCAAGCGACAGAAAGGACTGAAATTAAATGTTTAAGTGGCTAGGTTTGGTGAAATTGGTTTTGCCGACTATTGCAGTGTGATCCAGGGTGTTCCATGATTGATTGCAGGGTGTCTGTACCATGAGGAAATAGATAAATTTGTGGCTCAGGGCATGTTGTAGGTGTCTAATCAGGTTAATAATGCATGGTTAATTCATGGTTTTTAGTACTTTCTTAGGGATTACCATGATTACAGATCATTCTTGGATCTGCTTTCTCTAGGCTGCTTGGTTTTTCCCCCGACTGTAATAAATTCTTGATTGATTCTAGTTGGTTGGGTGGGTGAAACCCTAACCCTAGTCATTCGTAGCTTGTTGCATCCTATTTTGGGATCCCAAGATGACTATGGATATATATTGTAGAAGTCTTTCTATATTAGGTGGTTGATGATGTATACTGAAAGTCAATGTAAAGACTAAACAAGGAGAGCTTGGATTTAGGGTTTGTTTCCTAGCATTTTGTTATGGTAATGTATTGATTCTGCAAATTTTAATGAGAATACACTTGGATTCTAATCTTATATTTGTGTATGTCTTCTTATTTTTTTCTTGGGCTCATATATATTAATGTCACAAGGTGAGTTAGCATATGGTAAACAAAGAGTATTGTGGAGTCATGCTTGAGTTCCTAACAAAGTTAGGATTAAAGTCTTTAAGGTGATTTCAGTGAGTTCATGGCTAGATAAGAATTTGATGTCTAGGTATGTGAGGGAGAGGAATAATAGGCAAAGCACTTATTCTGAGTCCATGAGTGTTTGAGTTGGGGTTTTCAGTTGATATGCATTGTTGGTGACTCTATGCCCTTGGTTAAGGCACTGGTCCATTCTTGGGAAGCAGTTCATCATCATCAATCACACAAACAATATAAATGATAAAATCTTTCAATTAGTTTGTAAAGGGTATAATGCATAACATTTTGTGATTCCTTTCAAGAAGTGAATCAAAGGTACACCCACTTGAGCATACAAGCTCAAAGTGTAGGAGGGTCTCTTTGATCCTTGTTAATTGGCCCTTTTCCTTGCAAACTTTGGAGTGGTGATAGAGTCAGTGACATAGATTTGTCAATAATAGTGTAAACTTGCAAGTAGAAAGAGAAGTAAAAATGGGCTATAAGTTCATTAACCTCCTATATCGACACATCGAATAAAATCGACATCAAAGTCCTAACCAAAGGCACATCGGCACATCATCAAATCCTAATTGATTATCCTAAATTCTGCATCGGGGAAAATTCCTAGTAATATTCCTAATTATCTTAATTATCTTTAATTTTATAATTATTTGGCAATAAATCATATTTATCCTAAAGTTTGATTAATTGAATATTTTGAATATTTAATTAATTAAATTTAATTTGGCCACTTAATTATTTAATTGAATTTAATTCCATTATTCCTAATTATGATATTTAATTTTGACAATAAATCCAAAATCTTACAAATAATTGATTAAATATTTTATTTAATTAATTAAATCATTTTGTCAATTTTTAATATTGTAATTTTGAATAAAAGTTTGATTAAATGATTGGTTAACCCATAAATCAATTGTTTTATTTTTCAAAAATCAGTTAAGTTGAGAATAAATCACTTTATTTATTTATTAATTCATAATTATCAATGTGCACAATCAAAGAGCAGTTAAACTCCAAATCAGAAAATCAATGCAAGTTATTGACTTTTTGGAACTCAACATCATTTTTGAGTTTTAAAGTTGATCTAAAACTTCTAATTTGAGTTAAACTCTGATTTTCATGTTTTTGTGAATTAAATTATCTTTATTTAAAAATAACTCAAAAATCAACCTGAGTTATTTGAGTGATTTATGGCTTTTATTCATGCACCTCTAAAGCCCTGGATTTCTATAAATTAAGGCTTCAGCTCATCTCAAATCATCTCATAATTTTGCATAATCATGCTGAAGAATTGCTGTCTGAAGAATCAAAGCTTATTGTGAATCAAGGCTATTGTGAGATTAATTTGGTTGTTACATTAATTTAGTTTTTCATATCATATCATTGTTAGATCAATTCATAGCATATCAATTTTTACATATCATAGATTTCATATCATTTTTCATATTATTGCATCTAAAATCAAAAAAAATAGCTTAATTGCATTCAATTCATATCTAGATCAGTTGCATTCAAATCCTTCATTTAGGTGTCGTCAAGGTCACTGATCTCGATAACAATCTGAGAACATCATACTCGCACCTATTAGAAGGCATTAAATCACTTGGTTAGATTAGATTTTAATTTTGCACGATTTCAATTTCAACTAACCTCTAATGTTTTACTAAAGTGTTGTGTATATAGATCAAGTACAATTTTCACACACACACACAGCAATTGTGGGAGGTAAGGAAATTTCATAAGCATTGTCTCCAAACTTGTGGAGTATTTGATAGGGACCAATTTTTCTCATCTGGAGTTTGGTGTGCCCCCTAGGTAGCCTTGCCTTGTTCAAATATGCCCATACTTGATCTCCTTGTTTGAAAGTAACATGGCTTTTCTTATTATCTATCTGTTCTTTGTACTTTGTAGTATTCTGTTGCAATGTATCTCAAACTTGATCATGAATCATTTTAATCCATGCAGATAATTCTTCTCCCTATGCACTAAATTTAAAGTTAGTTGGTAACTCTCTCAACAACATGAATCCTCTTGGATGTATTCCATAGTTCACTTGGAATGGTGTCTTCCTTATTGACCTATTTATTCAATCATTGAAAGAAAATTCTGCTTCAGGAAGGATAGCATCCCAAGTCTATCCACATTGTTTTGTTAGACACCTTAGAAGGTTGCCTAATGACCTATTTACAACTTCAATATGCCCATCTATTTGTGGATGGTATAAAAAACTGAATGACAATTTTATCCCCAACTTTTTCCAAAGGGTTCTCCAAAAATGCCCTTGGAACTGTTGGAAACTGCAATTGAAACAATTGTTGTATTGTCATTGATGTAAAACCTTAACTGGTAAGATAGTTTCTATCTAAGAAAATACTATATCTTTTGGTTGATGCAAAGGATTAGGGAAAGGGAGATAACAATAGCACCTAAGGAAAGGTTGAGTTATTTAATACTTCAATGAGGACTTCATTATTCACCACTATGATGAGATAATGTATTGTTTATCTAAGTAAGAAGAAAGACTGAAGAAGCCAACTTAACCAACCAAAAGTGAAGAAATCTAGTTTAAGCCAAGTGATGTTAGTGTCAACAAAGCACTAGTATATTCTAAGTATGGTGCAGTCAAGGTTGGTGGATCCAATTAAGGACTGACCAACCTTGCAGCCAAACCAATATGCAGTGGAAATACACAAAATCAACAATAGATCTAAAATGAAATAGAAGTCTTTATTCATCAATTTACCGATTACATGCAATGTGTCAGGCTGTAAGGCCTTCCTGATTATGGAAAATTACAATGCAAGTAACAGTCTACAAGATCTCGCAACATCCAAATATTTTCCCCAACATCAGCATTTAGCTAGCCCAATTTTGTAACACGCAGCACACTGGTAGGAACCCAGGAAAGATCTAAACTTGTACTCAAACTTCCAAGCAATCTTCTTGCTCCTAAGTTCGCAGGCTACTAAACTTCCCACAATCTAATTCCTAAACATCTACCCAAGCATCCTATAAATACTGATTCCTAGCCACAAGTTGGCTGATGAAATAATTAACCCTTACAAACAAATATTAAATGCTAAAACATCAGTCGGCTCTCACATAGCCTTACAAAATAAATAAACTCTCAAAAATGGCCCCAAACAGTCATTAGATCTGCATAGAAGAATGCAACACACCAGACCTAGGTCCCCACACGTCCAACGATCAATCCACAACTCAAGGAGCATGACCCAAATTAAATGCACCAGTCAGCCTAGCCGATCTAACAAAATAATCTAGTCGGTAAGCAAGAACACCAAGCAACAAAAGAGATAACTGAGCACCAGTCGACTGACCATGCCAAGCATGACCAAGAAATGTAGTTATCACCAAGCACCGATGAATCAATGCCTTCAATCACTGAGCATTCTTCAAAGATCGAGCACCCTAGTAACCACATAAACTAAGTAACCAGTCTCCCAAACCAAGCAAGAACTCCACCAAACCAAGATCAAAAATAACAATCTACCTTCAAACACAAACATATTTTTGGTTGATACGGGATTGCCAAGAATCCTAGGATGCTCCTGCATCAAACACCCCAGGTAAGAAAGATTTTCTCATAAGGAAATTAGGAATGTTTCAAAGGAATCAGAATAGGTATGCCAAATTTGTTATTCACCCATATCTCTTCTTGTCCTTCATCCCAAGTAGTCTTCACTTCATTCACTATCTCATGCAGAAAGTCCTTCTGCTTTCCACTTTGTTTACCCCTCCGATTGGCAATTGATAGAAACTGACTCTAACCACTACTGATCACCTCAATGCCTTGGTAAGGTTCATCCTCTCAAGACTCCTCACTCAACTCAGTATCATCTACATCTCTCTGTGTCACAAATGTCACCATCTATTGTACCATCTTTTCCAGCAAAACCATCTGTCTCTTAATCTCAACAAACTCTTTAGAGATATCATTCTCCTTCCCCTTCAAACTAGACTTAATAGGGATAGGTTCATCAATCTTCTACTCCTAACATTTTTCATAAGGACAACACCTGATAACTCCACATCCCTTAACCCCTATCTCCTATAAAGGTATCATCTTATGTCGAGATCCTTCATGCCTAACCACATAGGTATTAGCATGACCATCAAACAAAACATTTATGTCAAACTTTTAGGGTCTACCAAGCAATAGATGACAAGCATCCATAGGCAATATATCACACAATATCTCATCAAGGTAAGATCCAATCTGAAATGTAACCAAGCATTGTTCTTCAACTATCACCTTAGAAACATCTTGTATCCAACTAATCTGATAAGGACTAGGATGTTTCCTTTTTTCCAAATTCAACTTACTAACCATTTCATCTGAAACAAAGTTCTCAGAACTGCCACCATCAACTATGACATTACATACCTTATCCTTGCACTTACATCTGGTTCTGAAAAAATTTCTCCTTTGCACCGGTTCATGAACACAAGAAACTAACCGCCTAGTAACAAGACATTCACCTTTCTCTGGAACATTCTCAATGTCTTCTTTAGTAGTTAATGCAACTCTTTTCTTAGGACACTGCCAACTTCTATGACCAGCTTCACCATAGTTATAACAAGTATCAGTGAACTCATTCTTCCACCTTCCTCTCTATCTAGCTTTCTTAGTAACTTGACCACTACCAGATCCCACATCAGGCTTAGGATTCTCTGTCACATTACTTTTAGCAACTACCTCACCAGTTTTACCACCTCAGTTCCTATTCATACATTATACTTCCTATTTAGCTTCTTTTAAATCTTTAATGCCATCTAATAAGCATCACTGATTGTTGTCATCTACATAGTAAGTAATTCTTCTTGAATAATAGGTCTCAAACCATAGACATACCTAGCAACCTTCTCTTTATCAGCTTCAGAATGACCAATCCTAATTAACATTCTATAAAATTCCTTGGTATACTCCTATACTGATTTGTTAGTCTGCTTCAAAGCTTGCATCTTCTTAAACATGTCCAATTAATAATCCACCAGAATGAATTGTTTCTTCAATTTGTCAACCATTCGGTTCCACTTAGTGATCTTTTCTTTTCCTCTTCTACCTCTTTCCAACTGAACTTCTCTCCACCAAATATTTGCATGATCTTTCAAATTAGTCTTTGCAAATCTAACCCTATCAAGATCTTCTATTTCTTCATACTCAAAGTACTCATCAATCTCATTGATCCAATCAATCAACTCTTTAGGCCTAAGGCTTCCAGCAAATGCAAAAACTTCAATCTTAGGTCTTTTCCCAATCTTAGACATAGCTTTCAGAATTTGATTCTCTTTAGAATCTCTAGCTTCCTTGACAACTTCTTCAAAATGATCTTCCTCAGATTCATCATCACTATCCTCCTTCAAGGTAGGCTTCTTCTTTCTCAATTCTTCTTTTAATTCTTGCACTTGTTTTCACAAAGCCCTAAAATCATCAAGATAGAATTCACCAGAAGTTTCTTCTTCTTCAGAGATCTCACGATTTCTCCTCAGAGGCATCTTCAAATCAAGATCTAAACACAAACACACAAGATCCACTTGGCTCCAATAGGAACAAACTTTTCTCAAATAGGAACAAACTTTCCTCTGATACCAACTGGTGTAGTCAAGGCTGGTGGATCCAATTAAGGAATGACCGACCTTGCATCCAAACCAATATGCAGTGGAAATACATAAAATCAACAATAGATCTAAAATGAAACAAAAGTCTTTATTCATCAATTTATCGATTACATTCAATGTGCCAGGCTGTAAGGCCTTCCCAGTTATGGAAAATTACAATGCAAGTAATAGTCTACAAGATCTAGTAGGATCCAAATATTTTCCCCAACATCAGCTTTTATCTAGCCCAAGTCTGTAACATAGCACACTGGTAGGTGCCCAGGAAAGATCTAAACTTGTATTCAAACTTCCAAGCAATCTTCCTGCTCCTAAGCTCACAGTCTACTAACCTTCCTCCCCATAATCTGATGCCTAAACATCTACCCAAGCATCCTATAAATATTAATTCCTAGCCACAAGTTGGCTAATGAAACAATTAACCCTTACAAACAAATATTAAATGCTAAAACATCAGTCATCTCTCACATAGCCTTACAAAATAAATAAAATCTCAAAGATGGCCCCAAACGATCATCAGATCTGCATAGAAGAATGAAACATGCCAGACCTAGGTCCCCACATGTATAATGATCAATCCATAACTTGAGGAGCGCAACCCAAATTAAATGCGCCAGTCGGCCAAGCCGATCTAACAAAACAATCCAGTCGGTAAGCAAGAACACCGAGCAACAAAAGAGATAACTGAGCACCAGTCGACTGACCATGCCAAGCATGACCAAGTAACACAATTATCATCAAGTGCCAGTGAATCAATGCCTTCAGTCATCGAGCATTCTTCGGAGACCGAGCACCCCGATAACCACATAAACCAAGCAACCAGTCTCCCAAACTGAGCAACAACTCCACAAAACCAAGATCAAAACTAACAATCTACCTTCAAAGACAAACATATTTTTGGTTGATATAGGATTGCCAAGAATCCTAGGATGCTCCTACATCAGAGTAAATCTAGTGTTGACTAAACATTAGTTTATGTCGAGTGACAGGAAATTTCTGAGAAAAATAGTGTTAGCTGAGGAAGATAGTTTGTAGAGATGACCAAGTTACATAGTGATGATCTAGGAGATGAACACAGTATTGACCAAGCATCAGCAATTTACATTTGGAGGAAGAATTCATATTTCTAGCTGACAGAGTTGAATTCTTGGGTTATGTAAATCATGTTGACTTTATTAATTGATTATATGGAGAATTTAATGCATGATAAATCATTTTATTATGGATTCAATGAGGAGATTGAAGATGTTTCTAGAAGGATGTATGAAGGACTTAAATGTTGGAAGGATCTGTTGGATCTGACCTAACCTAAGATCTATGGAGGAGATTAAGAGGTTAAAGAGAGATCTACCTATCTAGAGAGGTATAAAGGAAACCTAATGGTGAGGTTACAAATTATACCAGTGATGTTGATGTTATTGACTGATAATTCTAAGCAAAAGGCTAAAGGTGGAGATCAGAGTTATGATTGCTTGAAGTGAATTCTGAGAAAAATAGAGATGGAGATGGAAATGATACTCAGTCAATAAATCAGCATATATGTGTGAATTGGATCTGATATCTGCAAAGTGAGTTGTATGTTTTATAGATCAGAAACTACTGCTACTTTCTAACCATTATAATAGTCAAAATCCTTTAACCAAGTTTGACCTAACAGTCATTGATAAATCCTTTAATCAAGGTGGCATTCTAATGGAATATACTCAAGTCCTCTGACCAGGCCACTCCTAATAGGGTGATTGAAATCCTTTAACAGGGTCACACCTAATAGTGTGTTTTTAAACCTTTAACAAGGTTGGCTTTTCATAGAGCTCACTTTAGAAGAGTGAAAATATCAGTAACATGTTTAAAAGTGGTTTTTACCAAATTGGGTTTCCACTATAAATCTTGGTGTCATACTTGTTTGAATGTTTTGATATTTTTCAAGTTAAATACTATTAGACAATGGACTGCATGTTATATGTTTTATGATATATTTTCTTTAGAGACCGAGTTGAGTTGGTGATTAGATTTGAGTTTGTTGAAGTATTTGAATGTTCAATTGGTACATATGGACCTGAGAACAATTGATTCACCCCCCTTCTTTGTTGTTCTAAATCATATTAACAATTGGTATTAGAGATGTTGGTGCTTACAAAGAAAAATTTTAAAGGTACTTGAAGCTAATGATCAAGTTGTATAAAAAGGAGGTACCAAAGTTGAACAAGGAGAACTTCCCTGCATAAAAAAGTCTAATTAAACTACATCTAGCTAGTATTGGTGATTTGATGAAATACTATGTTGAACATGACTCTGTTGCACCTATGACTACCAAGGAGATGAAAACAAAAAAAGAACACAATCAAGTAATGTTGGAGATTGCATCTGCCTTAAGCTATCCTGAATTTGAAGACATCAAGGACTACACTACTGCAAAGAAAATATGGGATACTCTTGTAACCATATATGGTGGTGATACAAATGTACTAAGGGAAAAAGCTGAAAGCTTGAGAGCTAAGTTTGATGAAATGAAAATAAAAGAAGGTGAGAATATTGCTCAGTATTGTGGAGGAATAAAAGAAATGGTGAATGCTATTAGAGGAGCTAATAGAATCATTGATGATGAGACTGTCATTGGAAAGGTATTAAGAACTCTGCTTCCTATATATGCTATCAGAATTTCAGCAATTCAAGAATCAAGATGTAACCCTGGTAATGTTCTACCTCTAAAAAGCCTTGTTGGTAAGCTTACTACTTTTGAACTATCTAACTATGATAACTACATTTTTCCTAATGTTGAATATGGATTCAAGTCACAAATGGTTTTTCATAAGTCTAAGAGAGAAAAAGAAAAATGTGTGAAAATTGAAAGTAAAAGTGGAAGTGAAATTGACACTTCTGATGAGGAACTAGATGATCTTGAAGCACTCATGGCTAGAAGATTGAAGAGAGGAAAAGGAAAATATAAAGGTAAACTTACTATAATCTATTTTTCATGTAACAAAGTTGGCCATATTGCTACAAGGTGTCCTAATAGGAATGACAAGGATGAGGATAGAGAAAGAAAGTACAAAGATAAGAGAGACAATAGAGATCCTCGAAGGTACAGAGATTACAAGGAAAAAGGTAAGAAATCTTGTTACATTGCAGAAGAGGAAAATGATAGTGATAGTGATAATTTTGATATTAAAGTAGTTTATGTTGCTATGAAAGATTATTATGATGAGGATGAGAAAACTGCACTTATTTCTTATGTGAGTAAAGGTGATAAATGGATTATTGATAGTGGTTGCTCACATCACATGATTGGTGATAAGAATAAATTTGAAACCCTAGATCATTACAAAGGTAGAAGTGTTAAGTTTGGTAATGATGCACCATGTCCTGAGAGAGGTAAAGGATCAATTAAGCTAACTGATAAGATCACTTGTTAAAATACCTATTGGGTTGAAGGTCTTAACTATAATTTGTTGAGTGTTGCACAGCTTGACAGCACTAGTTATAGAGTGTAATTTCATCACAGAAAGGATAAAATATTTGATGCTACTAGTGAACTAATTGGAAGTGGTGAGTAGACTAAAGGTAATTTTTTCTATCTAGATCTATCTGAAGAGACATGTTTGTTTGCATAATTTGATGATGTATGGTTATGGCATAAGAGGCTATGTCATGTTAACTTTGACAATCTGGTAAGTATAAGTAAAAAGAAGAAAGGTAGAGGTTTTCCAAGAGTGAAGAAACCTGATAATGTGATGTGTAAACAATGTTAGTTGGGAAAAATGACAAAGTCTAGTTTCAAGAGCAAGACATTTACTTCTGAGAACACTTTGGATTTGGTTCATACTGACCTTTGTGGACCTATGGGAATACAAAGCTATTTTGGTACTAAGTATTTTATTCTGTTTGTTGATGATTACACTAGGATGATGAGTGTAATATTTTTGAAGGAAAAATATGATGCATTTTAGTTGTTTAAGTGGTATTTAGCTAAGGTTGAAAAAGAAATAGGTAGAAGCCTGAAATGTCTGAGATCTAATCAAGGTGGAGAGTTTATATCAAATGAGTTCAATCTATTCTGCAATGATAGAGGAATTAAGAGATAGATTTATGCACCTAGAACCCCTCCACATAATGGTATAGCTGAGAGGAGAAATGGATATATTATGGATTGTGCAAGGACACTAATGATTGAGAAGAATGTTGCACAAAAATATTGGAGAGAAGCTGTAAGTACAATTATTTATACCTTGAACTACGTACAAATCAAAAAAGAGAAAAATGAATAAGAAGCCAATAAAGAACCTGAAGACTATAGATCTTTTGTCTATATGGAAGAAGGAGAGGAAAGTAACACACCTACACCAGATGTAGAGTCTGGGGTAAACAATGTCGAGCATCAAGAGGATGTTGCAAAGCATCAAGAGGATGTTGTCGAGCATTAGGAGGATGTTGTCAAGCAATCAAAAGCAGAATCTGATAATTTTCATGATGAACCTGAGAAGAGATCTGAACCTACATTGGCATAGTGCGTGAGAAGACATCATAAGCCTAAACAAATCATTGGAGATAATGAATCTGGAGTCTTTACCAGAAGTAAGTTGAAAGACCCTACATGTTTATTATGTGAGTTTAAGCCTAAGATAGTAAAAGATGCTTTAGAGAATGAAGACTGGATTCAAGCTATGAATGCATAAAGAGATCAAATTGCAATGAATGATACTTGGACTCTAGTGCTAAGACTAGAAAACAAGAATGTTATTGGAACAAAATGGGTATTTAGAAATAAGCTCAATGAACATGGACAAGTCACAAGGAATAAGGCAAGAATAGTATGCAGAGGTTATGCACAAGAAGAAGGAATAGACTATGGGGAAACATTTGCCCTTGTAGCGAGATTAGAAGGAGTGAGAAATCTACTTGCATATGCTACTTACAGAGATTTCAACATATACCAAATGGATGTCAAATTTGCATTTTTTAAAGGTATATTAGAAGAAGAGGTATATATTGAACAACCTAAGGGATTTGTTGATCTAGACAAGGAAAACATTGTTTGCAAACTGAACAAAGCATTTTATGGATTGAAACAAGCCCATAGAGCATGGTATGAGAGGTTGCACAATTATTTGATCAAGATTGGATTTGTAAGGACAAATGACAACAACAATTTGTACATGAAAGCTGAAGAAGGTAAAGGGATTTTGTTAGAAAAAAATTTTGTAGATGATATTATATTTGGTTGACAAGATACCCTATGTCAGAAATTTTTAAGTGAGATGCAAACTAAATTTGAGATGTCTATGTTTGGTGAGATCAAATTCTTTGTTGGTTTACAACTCTATCAGATGGAGAAAGGTATCTTCATAACACAATCTAAATATGTCAAATAAATTACTAAACTTGTTGTTATCTTCTATGATAACACAAGTGCCATTAACATATCAAAGAACCATGTAATGCACACAAAGACCAAACACATTGCAATTAAGTATCATTACTTAAGGGAATTGATACAGGAAAAAGAAGTGAGAATGCAATATGTGAACACAAAGGAAAAACTAGCAAACATATTCACAAAATCTTTACCTAAGGATTCTCATGAATATCTAAGAGGTAAATTAGGGGTGCTTCCCCTAACTGAGGCTTCCTAGTCAAGCTAGGAGCATTGCATCAGATGTGTTGCATAGAATATTTGACAAATTGATATAGAAAAGGTAACACTTTAGGAGTTGCCTAGAGTTGTGAAAATTATAGCAAAGCTAATAATCAGTCATAAGCAAGATGACAAAGTGAGAAATACTATTACTGAACTGAAAAGATGACATTTACATATGAATGATGTAAGTTCTAGTTTCTTCATTGGCATTTTTTGTCAAAAAGGGAGAGATTCCAAAGATGAATACACATCAAGAGGATACAATCAAAGAGGGAGAGACACAGAAAAGATTCAGAGGGAGTTACTATGTAAAAATTCAAGTAAGGCTAAGTTATTGAGAATCAAAATGAAGCCAAGGATATTATAAATATTTTTGATGAAATGATAAAGTTTGGATTGGTTGGTAAATCATGTGGTGTTGCCATCAATGCCAAAGAGGGAGATTGTTGGAAACTACAATTGAAACAATTGGTGTATTGTCACTAATGTCAAACCTTACCTTGTAAGATAGTTGCTATCTAAGAAAGTACTATATCTTTTGGTTGATGCAAAGGATTAGGGAAAGGGAGATAAAAATAACACCTAAGGAAAGGT
This sequence comes from Chamaecyparis obtusa, assembly GCA_027943335.1. Classification (NCBI taxonomy): domain Eukaryota; kingdom Viridiplantae; phylum Streptophyta; class Pinopsida; order Cupressales; family Cupressaceae; genus Chamaecyparis; species Chamaecyparis obtusa. The sequence continues at coordinate 1,351,119 of BSBK01002923.1, forward strand.
TGAGTTATCTAATACTTCAATGAGTACTTGATTATTTGGCACTATGATTAGATAATGTATTGTTTATCTAAGTAAGAAGAAAGACTAAAGAAGTGGGCTTAACTGAGAAAAAGTGACTAAATCTAGTTTAAGTTGAGTGATGTTAGTGTCAACCAAGCACCAGTATATGCCGAGTAAATCTAGTGTTGACCAAACATCAGTTTATGCTGGGCAATAGGAAATTACTGAGAAAAATAGTGTTAGCCGAGGAAGATAGTTTGTAGATATGATTGAGCTACATAGTGATGACTGAGGAGATGAACACAGTATTGACCAAGCGTCAACAATTTACATTTGGAGGAAGAATTCAGATTTCCAGCCGACACAACTGAATTCTTGGGTTATGTAAATTGTGTTGACTTTATGAAGTGATTATATGGAGAATTTAATGCATGATAAATCATTTTATTATGGATTCAATGAGGAGATTGAAGATGTTTCTAGAAGGATGTATGAAGGACTTAAATGTTGGAAGGATCTATTGGATCTGACCTAACCTAAGATCTACAGAGGAGATTAAGAGGTAAAAGATAGATCTACCTATCTAGAGAGGTATAAAGGAAACCTAATGGTGAGGTTACAGAGTATGTTGGTGATGTTGATGTTATTGACTAATAAGTCTAAGTAGAAGGTTGAAGGTGAAGATTAGCATTGTGATTGCTTGAAGTGAATTTTGAGCAGATCAAAGATGGAGATGGAAATGATACTCAGTTAGTAAATCAACATATATGTGTGAATTGGATCTAATATCTGTAAAGTAAGTTGTATCTTTTATAGATTAGAGACTACTGCTCCTTTCTAACCATTGTAACAGTCAAAATCCTTTAATCAAGGTTGACTTAATAGTCATTGATAAATCCTTTAATCAAGGTGGAATTCTAATGGAATGTACTCAAGTCCTTTAACCAGGTCACTCCTAATAAGGTGATTGAAATCCTTTAATAGGGTCACACCTAATAGTGTGTTTTTAAACCTTTGACAAGGTTGGCTTTTCACATAGCTCACTTCAGAAGAGTGAAAATATCAGTAACATGTTACACAATAGTTTTTCCCAAATTAGGTTTCCACTATAAATCCTAGTGTCATACTTGTTTGAATGTTTTTTTATGAATGTTTTCATATTTGTCAAGTTAAATACTATTGGACAATGGACTTCATGTTATATGTTTTCTGATATATTTTCTTTAGAGACCGAGTTGATTTGGTGATTAGATTTGAGTTTGTTGAAGCATTTGAATGTTCAATTGGAACATCTGGACCTAAGATCAATTGATTCACCCCCCTCTATATTGTTCTAAATCATATTAACAAGAACTTCACATCTCTATCTAAGATCATGGATGTTGGTAGTTCATGAATCCTAACCACTTCTTTAAAGAACAAGTTAGCAATATGTGAAGCATCATTAGAAACTTTACAAAGAACAAAGTGTGCCATTTTGCTAAATTTGTCAACTATAACAAAGATGCTATCAAATCTTTTTTTAGTTCTCAGAAGTCCTAAGATAAAATCCATACTCACATTGTCCCATGGCTTTGTTGGGATTGGGAGTGGGTGATAGAGACCTTGATTGGTCCTAAATCCTTTATCCTTTTGACAAATAGTGCATGTCTCAACAAATTTTCTAACATCAGTAGGTAGTCAAGGCCAATGAAAGCTTCTCCTTATAAGTTCAAGTGTCTTATCAATGCCAAAATGACACCCTAATGTACCACAATGCTTCTCTCTTATCAAATTTTCTCTCATGGAGAATTTAGGAATACAAATTTGACCCCCTTTGAACAAAAGACCATTCTACAATAAATATTCTGAATAAGTGGAGTTATATGCATTTGAGAGAGTAGAGAAAACCTTGTAGATATCACCAAAGTTTGAATCATCCTTATATATGTGCTCGAGGGCATCAATTCCCATGCTTTGGACTTGCACTTATTCAACAATAATTACTCTTCTACTAAGAGCATTTGCAACTTTGTTTGAGGTTCCTTTATTATGCTTTATTGAAAATGTGAATGCTTGGAGTTGTTCAACCCATTTCATGTGCTTCCGGCTTAACTTATCCTGACTATTCAGAAAACTTAAAGCATGATTATCTGTAAAGACAATAAATTCCTTAGGAAGCAAGTAGTGCCTCCATTTCTTGAGGACTTGAACCATAGCATAAAGTTCCAAGTCATATGTATTGTATTTCTTCTTCACTTCATTCAATTTTTGTGAGACGAAAGCCACTAGCCTTCCATCTTGACTGAGGACTGCACCTATGGCTAGGTTACTATCATATGTCTCTACTGTGAAAAACTTGTTGAAGGTTGGTAGTGCCAAAATGGGGTATTGTGCTACTCTCCTTCAAATACTCAAAAGCTTCAGCTTCTTGTGTTGCCCACTAGAATTTTGTTTTTCTACCACCCTTGATAGTATCAAGTAAAGGTGCACAAATATGACTGAAATTTTTTAAAAACTTCCTATAGAAGGTAGCCGATCCATGAAAGCTCCTGAATTCTCTTGGATTATTTGGTGTGGGCCAATTAATGATAGCCTCTACCTTTTCAGGATCCATCTTTAGTGTGCCCTTTGAGATGAAAAAGCCAAGAAATATCAATTCATTTTGTATGAATGTACACTTTTCTAGATTTCTGGATAGTTTGTTCTCATGTAACCTTTGGAGAACTTGTTCCAAGTGTCTCATGTGTTATCCTATAGTTCCATTGAATATTAGGATGTCATCTAGATATATTACCACAAATTTTCCTATGAAATCATGAAGCACTTCATTCATTAGTCTCATGAAGGTGTAAGGATCATTGCTAAGGCCAAATAGTATCACAAGCCATTCATATAATCCCTCAATGATTTTAAATGCAATCTTCCACTCATCTCCCAGCCTTATTCTTATCTAATGGTAACTAGATTTAAGGTCAATTTTAGAGAAATGACATGCTCCTCCAAGTTGGTCTAATAGATCCTCTATTCTAGGTAGAGGGAATCTATATCTGATTGTTATTTTGTTTACTTCCCTACAGTCAGTGCATAGTCTCCATTTTCCATCCTTTTCAGGGGCCAAAACACTTGGGATTGCACAAGGGTTGAGACTCTTTTGTATGATTCCTTTTGTCAATAATTCAATAAATTGAATAGTGACTTCTACATTCTGATCAAGAGTGAGTTTATAAGCAGCCTTGTTGGGTAGGGAAGCACCTAGAATTAATCTATTTGGTGAAAGATGTCCCTCAATGGTGGGAGTTCATTTGGTGTGTCTCCTACAACTATTCCTTTGTACTTCTGTAGTAGACTATCTACTTCCTTTGGTACTTCTTTGTGCGTTATTTTCTCCTTTGGTTTAAGGACTAGGGCATATCCTACCTCTGAATCTTGAATAGTGATGATCATCTCTTGTTCTCCTGCAATCATGACTAATTGTTCTCTTGGTTTTTCTTGTTGAGGATCAGGAAGAGGGACCAAGTTGTATTTGTGACCATTCTTAATGATTTTGTATTTGTTTGTGACTCCATCATGTTTGGCATGCAAATCATATTTCCATGGACACCCTAACAAAAGGTGACAAACATCCATATCTACAACATCACAAAGGACTCTATCCTTATAGTCTTTAATGGAGAAATCTATCCAAGCTTGTTTATTTATGCGGGTTTTTTGTCCTTTTGTCAACCAAGATACATGGGAATGCTTTGGGCGGGGTATATTTTCCAGTTTTAATTTATCTACCATCTCTCTAGATACAATATTTTTAGTAGAACTAGAATCAATTACTAACTTGCATACCCTTCCATGGATTTTGCAGTTGGTTTTAAAAATATTCTTCCTTTTAGAAGGCTCCTCTAGTATGGGTGCTTGGATTAAGGTCCTCTCCATTATGAGGTAAATACCTTCTTCTCCCATACAGTCACTTACACTATCAGCATCATCTTCTTGAACTAGGTTGGCTCTTCTTTCACCTTGGTTATTTTTCTTGTCTCTTTCCAGACACCTATTGGTGGAGTGACTTGTTTGATTGCAATGTTAGCACCTAATCTGCCCATTGTTTCTTCCTGCATTTCCCCTTCTTCCTTTGTATCCACCTCTTGAACTACTTTCTCCTTGGGTATTTTCCTTATTAGATTCTCCTTGTAGTCTATTGTTTTTTCCTCTTCCTCCAAAGTTTCCTCTACCTCTTTCATTCTTAGATTTTCCTCTACCGCTCTGTTCATTCCTCCTTCTAAACTTTTCTTCAACTTTCAATGCCAATTGATAGAATTGGTTCATTGTGGTAGGGCTTGTCAAAATAAGTTAATCTTGAATTGAGACCCTTAGGCCTTGTATACACCGATCAAGCTTCACACATTCTTGTTCAGCAAGCTTGTATTTCATTACCAATCTCTAAAATTTTTTAGTATAAATAGAGATATCCATCTCCTTCTATCTTAGACTCATTCTTCTTTTATGAATTTGGACTTCATAATATTTAGGGACATAAGTTTCCCTAAGCAGGGCCACCATCTTCTTCCTTGAGCTTTGACTTAGCAATCTTCACCCTCTGATTCTCAAGGATGTCTTCACAATCAAAGAAACTATTTAGGTTATCCACCCAATCTATTGCAGCATCTGATTCCATCTTCCCATCGTATGTAGGCAACTCAAGCTTGGCATCCATGGTTCTCCTCTCCATAGACTTTAGAGTCTTCATAAGTAGCCTCTAGTCTATAGGGCATTCCTCTTCTTCCTACTCGAGGGGTTCTTCCTCACTCCCTTCTTCAACATCATCAGAGTTTCCACTACTTCTCTTTTGAAGCTCTTCCCTAAGTGTATCCATTTCTTATCTCATCTATTGTATTTAAGTGTCTCTTTGTTCATCAGACTTTGTCCTTTGCTCTCTCAGGTATCTTACTATCTCTGCATTGGTCATCCTTGTTGACAACCCTCCTTCATCTTCTCCTTCCATGGTTTTGGTATACCTTTACCCTAAGGATCTTAGATGCTCTGATACCACTTGACCCAGAGCTCTCCCCTATTTAAAAAACTTGGTAAGTGGTGAGACCTTCGGTGCCTTCCTAAAACCAAAGTGGTTTTAGAAGAGTGCTCTACACCTTTACAAGATCCTACAACAAACACAAATCACCTATCCTCACAAGAGGATTCTATGTCTTTTACTAGCTTTTTCTCCCCTAGGCTCGGCTAACACTTGGTTCCCTCTTTGATCGAGCCTGCTCGATTGATACTCAATGCCTTTGTTAACTGAGTGGGCTCATGTAATGCCCACCCTAGCATTTTCCTACATAGACTGACAGGACTATTACTTTGATACTTTGGATTATATGTTTGGACTATGTTATTTCATGATGGGACATTTGATTTCTTTTTTTTGGTTAATAGAGTTTATTATGAGATATTAAATGATTTGAAATAAAATAATAAATGATTAGAAATAAACTATATATAAAATGTTTTACATTTGATTTATATTATGATGGATCTAGCACTGGTAACCCCATTATGTTATGATGATTACAATGGTTGATGTGAGTTTAGGATTAGGAGAGGAAGTCATAGTTACTCCTATGAGAGGTCCACATGATGTTGAAATCTCCCTCCTTTTTTTCCATTGTATGTTTATATATATGTATATGCATGTTAGTTGGTGATGTAGGATGTAGGTACCTGCCATTGTCTCCACCTGGCTACACAGGTCTTAGCATGCCTTCAAAATCCTTGAACTGTTGTTGTGTGGAGATTTAACCAAGCTACTCTCGAGGTTACCCATGGGCTTAGATTTTTGTTAGGTAGATACCCTAGTTGGGAAATTAGAATGCAGTTTACATTGTGGTCTTGTGTTTCAATGTTGGTCTGAGTTTATTTTATGAGTTAGAATTAACCTTTTTTATATGTATAATAATTATGTTATAATTGTTTGTATATGTTATATAGGTATGTGTATATGTGGGTGCACACACATATACCCATCCTTATATAAATAATAATATTTGTATGTTTTTATTGATTGAGTAAATGGTATGTTCTTTATAATAATTAAATAAAGTGTATAAATAAATAAAGAGTGAAAATGATATTAATAATAGTAATAATAAAATTAAATGCTCTTTGTAGTAAAACTAGCTATCTAGGAGGGAGTTGAACTCAAGACCTCCTAGAAGTTAGGCTAGTTGGTTTCTGTGTGTGCTATGTGTTTTCCTTAAGAGTTATTTGTTTAACTTTATTATTATGGTTTTCTTTTAAAACTATTTTAATTAAATTTATTAAAACTTTGTTAAGTCATTTACGGGAATGATTTGTTTGGTTTTCTAACCAACTATGGAAGTTGGAGAAGTTGCTTCCCATAAATAAACTCCTCCAACCACATAGCTGAAGGATAATTATTTGTATTTTGGGGAGTGAGAGGGAGTTGGAGTTTTTGGAAAGTTTTTGAAGTTTTCTACATTGATATTTTTTCCAAAAGTTATTTGTAGTTTTCTGTGAGATTGAGAGTTTTCTAGTTTGGAGGGAAAGTGTGTGTATTGCTTGGAGCTTTATTTCCAGAGGAATCTTTCCAAGAGGCTACCATCTCACTCAAGGTTTGGAGGACTTGCAGAGGTTTGCTCCAGTCACTATGAAGTTTCTCCTCAGGACTCCAGGTAGGGTCTGGAACCAAGGAAATCATCTTATTATATGTGAATATGTATATATGTGTGTGTTCTTAATTCTTTATATTTTTCATATGGTTTACAAAGTTTATTTTGTGAAATTATTTATAATTAGGATGATAATGAAAAAATATATGTTAATTGGAAACAAACAAAATGTTCTGGTTTATTTTCCTATACTCATACTCTGTTGTAAATAACTTTTGAACCAAACCTTATTATGAAAATCTCTCCAGTGAGAATGTGAGAAATTAGGTTTATCCAACATATGTGAAAATTAGGAAGATCTAACAGTCCAAAACAAAGTTATGCTTGTGTGTGTGAGTTTGTGACCTGCAACACAGCACTTCACTAAGACATTATATCATTGTTAGCAAGAGATTTAGGCTAGAATTAAGGAAACTAACAAATGAAACCATCTTATTGCTCTCTAGTTAGTGTGAGGATGGAATAAGGGTTAGTAGCTCTCAGATTTGACCCTTAAATAGTAACAATCTACACTAAAATGAGAGATTCAATGCAATATGTATGAAATCAAGCTAGATATAAGAAATTCTCCATAATTGAGCATGAAAACATGAATTATTTACTAGATAACCCAATTGAAAGATTTCTTAATTAGCTAGAGAATGAAATGAAAGCATGAAAGTCTAAGAACAACTATCAAATTCAAAGCATTAGTAAGAAAATTCCCAAGTATGAGAGTTCAATAATCAAAGATTATGAAGCCTCAAAATTCAAGCATGTAGAACAAGAAATAAGCTTTCTTTTATGGAAGATTGAAGGATTTGAACGGTTGAGATGCATTCGTCAAGAGTTCTTGAGATGCATCCTGGTTTGATCCTTGATCCATGTGAGAGCTTCTTAATGATTAAGGTGTGTTTGTTGTGTTTCTTTGATTTAAGAGGTATTTATGATTTTCTTTTAATTAATAACTCTAGCCATGCATTTGGTGGGATTGAATTAATTAAATAGGCCTAGAGTTATTTGACTTGATTTAGCTTGAAACGATAGTGATAAATGCTTGATTTAGGATTTGATTGATTTTATTGAATTTTTGGGATTTATGTTAATGATCGGGAATCGAATTAACATAATCAAGGTTATGTGTTGAATTAAGGGCAAATAGGGCCTTAGGTTCTATTAGCCCAATTTTGGGTGATTACATTTGCCCCTCTTTGAATTGCTTTACGAACAACACAGGGATTCAAAGAAAATATGATTCAAAGCATGATCTAGGAGATTTAGAGAGTAGCGATAACTACTCTAAACTCAAGTGATTTATAGAGAAGTGAGGACCACTCTGGAAGATTTATAGAGCAGTAATGACAACTATTCTGAATTTGAGAATTCTGAGCTTGATCGAACGAAATCCTACTTGATTAGAAACTATCAATTCTGAACTTGATTGGATGAAAATTGACAATACCAATTCCAAGCTTGATTGAATGAAAACCGATAAGAGGATTCTGAGCATGATCAAATGAAATCCTACTTAATTTGAAAGGACATCAATTCTGAACTTGATTAGATGAGAATTGACAATACTGATTCTGAGCTTGGTTGAATGAAAACTGATAGGAGATTTTGAAAAGAATTTTTAGTTAAATTTGATCATGCTGGCAAGTAACTAATTTGATTTGAAGTGATAAAATTGATCAATGTCATAAAGATTAACAGCATCAACTTGATTGAAGAAAATTGACATGCCCCTAGTGTTGAAGAGCTTTATTCAAAGAATTGTATTTTGGTATGATTATGCCCCCTTAGGACTGAAATTGGAACAAATTCGAATAAAATCATTAGTTTTCAAACATTTAGAAAGAATTACGGTGATTAAAATGATCCTGGATCAAGCAGAGATCAATTGGAAAGTGTTTTCAAGCCATTTAGATCAATTTTAGTGCCCCAGAAGCACTATTTAACCAACTTTGAACAAGAATTTGGGAGAGTTCACCAATTTTGACTAATGTTTAAGCAATATCATGTCATAAAAATTTATTGCATGAGTGAGAAAATCACTTTTTGTAGCTTTTGACAAGCTTCTTGTGTGTTAACTGCACTCTATTTAGCTCTCATTAAGCGCGTTTGACTTAGCTTTGACTTTTGTTGACCATTAATTTGGTTGAGAATTATTCATGTACTGATTTGCCTTGCTCACGGTATCTTTTCTGCTCAATTCACCCCTATTCGACTACAATTTGACCATGTTTGACTTCTACATTTTGAAGGTCAATTTTACTTTGTAACTCTATTTTTACTGCATCTGGGTGATACAAATCACCTATTTTGATTTTGGTCCTGATATTAAGCCTCTATTATGTCTTATTAATAAGGTCCCTTAGGGCCCCCGAGAGGCTTAAATAGGTCAAAAAGTTAATTTTTACTATTCATTTTCACTTTTAACCCTTTGAATTTTACTGAGCTCTAAGCGAAAATGATGTTCCCAGTGGAGAAGCATCGATTTGAGATGGCCATGTGACATGACAGACCATAGCATTACGCACCACCTATGAGTACTCAAAAACAAACCCTGTCAATTTGAAAAATTTAAATTTCAGGCATTTCTATGCATTTTATAGCCAATTTCTTTTTTCAATCAGATCCTAGATGTGAGATCACATCCGGTCAAACCTGTGTCACATCCTGCATCCTGAATCACATTTGGGATTTCTCAGATCACACCCCTTAGGGTCGTATCTGATGAAATTTGAATAAGTTTAAAGCTTTTTGTACTTTTTGAATAACAAAGTTGTATCCGACATCTCGGATCGCATCTCAGATTTCCCCATCCACATCCAAGATTTCCTAGCTCACTTTTAGTTTTTGGGTCACATCCCAGATTTCTTAATCTGCATTCAGGATTCCTAGATCACTTTTGGTTTTTCTATCTTTTTTATCCAAGTACACTTGTTTTTCTAAACTTTGAGCAATTTTTTGGCCAATTTCTTTTATCTAATGCTGACATAGTGCCCCTATTTTCTATTGTGTAGACTAATTTTGATGTCATGTCCTTCAAATCCCCCAGGCCAGTTCAAGTATTAGCTCTGCATAGTTAGTTGAATCAAGAAGATCAGCATGTGTGCTACAATGTAGAATCTGGAGCTTGGTGCATTTACTTGACATTCGGGTGAATCGAGGCTTTCTCACAGCATTGGAAAAGTGGTGGCACTCCAAGCATAACAATTTTCATTTACCCATAGGTGAAATGACCGTCACACTGGAGGACATGTGGTAGATTCTTCATGTTTATGTTTAGGGTACCCAGATAGAGTACGAGGCATCTAGGCCTATGGTGATTACTAATGTCAGGAGGGTATTTCAGGATGATGCCATTACAGGTCGATACTTGAGTTGGGACCACATGGTCACCACTATGCCCCTCTTCTCATATACTTAGATGGCTTGATAGGTGGCCTATTGATGCCTGATCGAGGTCAGCATGACTTTATGTGTGGCTGGTCGAGAGTGATCGGTTAGATGATCCAGAGCCCTCATAGATATGCATGGGGTAGTTGTATTTTAGCTCACATGTATCATGAGCTCCATGAGATTATTTATCAGCACTTGTGGTCCATGACTGTTGGGAGTGTAGTTCTGTAGATCTGGGCATGGGAGCACATCCCCCTGACCCAACCTATTGTTGATAGGCACCGTGATGCCAGAATGCCTTATATATTTATGTATTCCACCTTATTCAAAATCCCCATCTGGGCAAGTTGGAGTACTAGAATTTTCTTCTAGATGATGTCACTAACGTAGTATGGAGGCCTTATCTAGGTTGTGAGGATTGGCCTTCAGATGCTAGGTAGATGTCGTATTTCTTTTAGACCAAATATCTATTAGAAATAGGGAATACTGAGAGGGGGGGTGAATCAGTATTCTAAAAACTTTATCTTTTGCCCAAATATGGATATAACAAATTATCTTTACACATGCATAACATAAGAAGCTAGACAACATGCATAGCAATAAAACTAAAGAACTCATAACACATGATATGTTCTCGAGGAAACGTTAGCCAAGGGAAAACCCCAGTGGGGATGGTACCCACAAAGATCCACTAATCAAAAGTATCATGCTAAGGATATCAACCCTGTTAGGAGTCTATTACAAGCATATAGTGTATCAGTCCTGAGTAAGGGACTATAGGCCTTGTTAGAAGCCTCAACCCTGTTAGGAGTTGTCAATACAAAATCTAATTACTAGATGAGCCCACTACCCAAACAAGTAATGTGCAATGTATACTAATTACAAAAATGGATTAAGGTACATAACCTTATGCTACTTGCATCAATATCTTTTCACTTCTCTTACATTCACATCATATCACTTTATCATATCATTACAATATTACCACATCCTTGCTTTTATCTTCTTACAATTTACAATTACATATATACAAGTTATTAAGGCTAATAACTTTACATGGTCAGCTTCCATATATCTTTATCTAAGGGTTAACATCTAGGATGTCATCCCTTTATATTGTTAAGACATTATTTTGATAAACAAAATAATCCCTTAACTCTTTACCAATTATGTCTTCAAAACTATCCTATCCGCTTAACACTATCTTCAGTAAAACTATCATAACTAATTCCATACATGTCGTACTAACTTTCACTTTGAGATGGGTCATCATTAGACATCATAGAGTCTATGTTCAAGTGCACAAGCTTTGAACTTACTCTAGTCAACATCGTAAACAAAAACTATGTCCGAGTACACTAGTGAAAATGCTATCTCACACTTAGACAAATTTGCAATGCGCTCTACTATACTTGCTCTCTGACCTTTGCACTCTTCATGTGGATCATGTGTTTCCATAATGACAACATCTATGTACTTAGATCAGCCAAATTGTGAACAATATCTTGTCGGTTGCACCAGATATATTGTTGAGCAGTTTCTAATTACTCAGGTATGCCGACGTATGGTCAAGTACAAGGTATGTCTCATGAGACATGCTTATATGCTCGTATCAGGAGTGAGGAAGCTCGATGGGGAGCCCAATTGGTTTTTGAGACAACAGTTCATTAGATCTCCTAGATGGATCATGTTGACTAGGACTATCAGGCACATGTCTATGATGCTAGTGTTACAGATGATTGTCATGCTCATTATCTTAAACATCCATATCCTAGGTTTACTACTTTGGAGGATGCCATCCCATGTATTGAGGATGCTCTAGATTATGACCCTGATGATGATGTTGGTGGCCAAGTCTGAGTTGCACGAGGTGCTGACAAGGGGAGAGGGTGAGATGGAGCCCGCAGAGGTAGAGGAGATGGAGACAGAGGCTGCAGAGGTAGAGGTGGTGGAGATGGTGGAGATGATAGGGGTGGTGCTGGTGTGGTAGGGAGCAATAGATGATGGGCATCTAGGGGAGATTCTAGTCAGCAGAGGAAGCGTAGACTATGGGTCACTCCTTTTTGGAGGGATACAGAACCATTTCTGCACAGGGACGAGCATGCACAAAGACTCGTAGGAGGAGATCAGGATCAACAACAGTAGCAGGCACCTTAGGATCCTCCTATGAATGGTGATGGAGATAGGCTATCTTAGTGTGAGAAGGAGCGTGTCACCGTGAGAGTGGAGATAGCTACTCTTAGAGCCTAGTTAGCAAAGAGAGATGCACAGATGGCTCAGGTCAGATTAGAGAGAGATACATAGATTGCACAACTGCAAGCCGATAGAGATGTACAGCTAGCATAGTTGAGGGCTGAGAGGGACTGATATGCACACACAGCCACCCATCAAGTATGGAGGGATACATATTATTTCATTTTATATTATGGTGTGGTTCCTGCAGCCCAGAGGGCTCCTCTCTATTCAATTATTGTACAGCAATCTGAGGGTGCCATTCCTCCTCCACTACCACCTGGCAAAGTAGATGTACCTCCTCCTCATCCTCCAAGAGAGGATAAGGGAGCCAGTAGACATAGACCTCTTTAATGTTCATATTTTGTATCTCTGGACATACTGTACTTTGTTGGATATCTTATACATGTACCATTTTTTATTGACACACTATCCTGCTTGATGGACTCTATACTTTGTTGATACATTATTCTGATATACTCTGATTCACTGATGCTTTGATACTTGGATATTGACCTTCTTGATACTCTGTCATGGACATTTCTAGTGATATATTGATGCTTATGTTGATTTTGTCATGGATTCTTTTATGTGATTCATCTTGTTTGCTATCTTTGATATCTGATCTCTAATGGTTTTAATTTTTGCACATGTTGGATATCTGATGGTGGTTTTATGCTTTGGATATTGATGTGATTGTCATACTTGGCTATGATTAGATTAGGTGATGATACAATGATATATTTCACTAATATATGCTCATGTTTTTTTAAAGCTTTTATGAATGCATGGATGTATGAGATGTATTGTGATGCGATGTATGGACATCTCACTTTTATTTATGTATGAATGATTATGGATGCAAAATGCAAATGGTTTTATGATATGAAATGGATTTATGAATGTAAATGGATATCAGTGATTTATACTAAATCATTTTAGTTTCAGTTCTTTTATGATTTCATGATATACTTGATCACACATGTCAAATGGTTAATGTTTCCAAAATTTTTAGCTCACTTCAAAATGTATTAGATAGATGTTCAGCTTATATCAATGTTTCAGATAGTTGAATCCACACTTTCATGCTTATGCAAGATTAAAATGAATGTAACTAAATTAAGATGAATGTAATTCAAAATGAATTTTAATGCAACTAAAGATAATGAAATGAATCTAAATGAGCCTAATGCAAATCAATATGATATGCAACTAAAATGAACTCTAATGCAAATTAATATGAAATGCACCTAGACTAAGACACCTAGGACAGTCACTGTTTATTCAAAGTGGGTTGTTTTTCATCATAGAGCCTTTGTTAGCGAGACCTCATTAGGATAGTACAATTTTCATTTACAGATTTGGCAATCCTAAAAAATATGAATACATCATTTTTATTCACCATGTTGAAAGATAACCTAAACATTAAAGCACATAGCTAGAACATTTTTTCAGTTACCTCTTGTTTGATATAAACCATTTATTTTCTAGTGTATAATATGTAAATGTATACTCACAATGACCTTTCTTTTTGTGTTCATATCCTAGGGTATGATCCGATTTACCATGCACTTTATTAGGAAGTAGTTTATTATTGTTAGTTTTAAATAGGCTAGGAAATAGATCCAACCTCACTAAGGTTTTCATATGAAATAGGTCAAGGTATACATGGCATTCCAATCATGATGGAGGCACTTATAGTGGACACCCATTCCCCATGATTACCTCAAATCATCGGATTTATTACCACAAACAAAAGACAAAGAAAATGATATGCCCAAAGTCCTTGTTTCTCTAGTCCAGAGACATCATTGAGTCACTCAAGGAAACATAACAATAAAAAATTGATAATAAGAAAAGTTCATTATCCTTTAGCATGATCATTGCATTTACATAAAGGAAACAGATAGTTGTGATTATAGTGTTTAAAAACACTCTTGATTAATCTTGCAAACACACACATAAAATTATTACCAATCAAATATGCATTTCTCCATCCATAAGTGTCTCACCTATTTTAGTGTTTAGAAACACTCTTCCATCTTGATGTCGTGTTGAGAAACACATTTTAGACCCATCTGGTTGGTGTTTAAAAACATAGTTGTTCATAGTTTATTGTCAATTGCGGACGAGGGTGGTATTGAAAAATACCGTTTATTCATAGTTTATTGTCAATTGTAGATGCAACATCCTGTCAACAAATGTGATCTTGATCAAATGCCCCGTAGGGAAAATAGTTTATCTAGGACCCTAATGTGGATAGATTCCAGTCTTAGGAAGGCACAATTCTCTAACAGTTCTCTTAGGATCTGATGCGTCATGAAAGTGACTGAAGGATATATACAAATGGATATTTTCATAGGCCAAATGTGCAAGTGTTGTCTTGATAGATAGAGCATCGATTACAAGTAGAGCAGGTTTACCAAGTTTTCACCACTTGGCCAAATCTTTTCTATTTTTGCTATCATGGCACCTATTTACCAAGTTTTCACCAAGACGCTTTTTATCTTTTCTATAAAACAAAATTTGTTCTTTTTTATTTTCTATTTTTTTTTGGACTCACCAAGGTGCCTATTTGCTAGGTTTTCACCGAGGTGGTCATTTTTTTAGGATTTTTTCCATTGTTTTTTATTTTTTTCAGGATCCATATTTGATGTTTTTGAAATTTTTTCAGGACTCTTTCCATTGTACAGGAGCCACCTCCAGAATGTCAGGCATAAAACCTTTTCAGATGTAGAGTTTTGATTGGATCTAGTAAAACATCTCCTTCAGGTGTAGCCAATTGATAGGCTCCCGATCCAAATGTTCATGTAATGACAAAGGGACCCAACCAGGTTGGTTCAAACTTTCCCTTTTGTTCTCGACTTTGTTGATTCTTAGGATTTTTTCTTAGAACTAGATCTCCTATCTGAAAACTTCTTGGTTTTAATTTCTTGTTGTATCCTCTTGACATTATCTTTTGGTAAGCTTTGAGATGATCAAACGCTTGTTGCCTACACTCATCTAGAAATTCACGATCTTGTTGTTGAGAGATTCTATAGTCCTCATCAGTGACTAGATGTTTCAGTGATACCCTCAGTGATAGAATCTCTACTTCAACTGGTAAGATTGCCTCTGATCCATAAACTAGTGCAAAAGGAGTTGTAACATTTGGTGTTCTTATGCTTTTTTTGTAAGCCCATAATGTTGGATTGATTTGAAAATGCCAATCCCTTCCTGATTTGTTTACTATCCTATGCAAGATGTTTAGAATGTTCTTGTTTGATGCTTCAGCCTGTCTATTACCTTGAGGGTAATAGATCAAGGAATAGTGCTATGTGTGTGAATTTTGTACCTAGCTATAGACATAACACATCAGTAAAACATTAGAGGTTAGCAAAAACTAAAATTTGCAAGTAATTGAAACTATGCTAACCAAGTGATTTATTGTCTTCTAGTAGGTGTGAGTATGATGTTCTCATATTGAAATCGAGATCAGTGACAATGCAACACCTAAATGAAAGATTTAAGATGATGAAAGCAATGAAATATGAATGTAAATTAATCTATATTTTTGTATTTTCTATGCAATAATAATGAGAAACTGTATGAATCTAAGCTATAATGTATGAAAATGAGTTTGAATACAGATTTAATCTAAGAAATGCTATGGATGCATATAAAAATCAATGATATGAAACTATGAATGCTCAAAACAATAAATGAAAATCTCACAATAGCCTTGATTCACAAAAGATTGATTCTTCAGTCACGAATTCGCTAGAGTAATTGTGCAAATTTGAAAGATGTGAGATTGAAAGCTTGAGGGATTTAGAAAGGGATTTGTGAAGAGTTGAGCCTTGTTTTTATAGAAATCTAGGGCTTGAGGAGGCATTGAAAAAAGCCATAAATCACTCTTGATAAACTCAGGTTGATTTTTGAGTTAACAAGAAATCAAGAATATTTAATTCATAAAATCATGCAAAAGCAGTTTTTATCTCAAAATAGAGCTTTAGTTCTCTTTTTCAACTCATCATCAGATGTTGAGTTTTAGAAAGTTTACAAATTGAAATTAGCAATTGTTTTAAAGTTGACTGCTTTTGTGATTGTGCATGATTTAATATGAATTAATTTAATAAATAAAGTGATTTATTTTCCACTTAACTGATTTTCAATTAAAACAATTGATTTATGGGTTAATCAATTATTAAATCAAACTTTATTCCAATTAAATCATTAAACTTGACAACTTTGATTTTAAATCAATTAAATAAATATCCAATTGATTGTTTTTAGAAATTTTGATTTATTATCAAAATAAAAACAATATTAATTAGGAATAAATGCAATTAAATCTAATTAAATAATTAAGTGGCAGTATTAAATCTAATTAATTAAATATTCATCATATTCAATTAATCAACTTTAGGATAAATAATAACATTTATCACCAAATAATATTTAATTAAAGATAATTAGATAAATTAGGAATATTTAGGAAATATTCCCTGACGTGGAATTAAGATAAAATCAATTAGGATTTCAATGTGAAGATGTGCCTTAGGTTAGGACTTTTGTATCAATTTCATTCGATGTGTCTATATAGGAGGTTAATGAACCTATAGCCCATTTTTGGGGTATTACATTTTGCCCCTCTTTGAATTATTATGCGAAGCGCAGTGGTTCAAAGATAGTCTGTGTATGATAAAGATGTATGAAAATAATTTGTTTTGAAAGATGAACTGATTTTGAGACAGAAATTGATTTGAAGATTTAAAGATTCAAGATTTGAGATTTAGGTCCTGATTGACCAAAGATAATGTCATCTATAGCAACAATGAACTGGTGATTATGAAAAAGTGCCAAAATGTCTAATTCTGAACCTTATGATTGTGAAGAAGTGAGTGACTAATTCCATACCTGAATGTCCTTGTATGAATCATATTAGTATCACATCCTAAACCCATCAGTTATGAAGAACCAAGGAAATAACACTAATGAACCGATGGTTACGAAAAGCAAATACAGTTTACAAAATAGATTTAGGATAATAGATAGCAATAGATTTGCCCCAAGTGACGAGGTCTTTTGATGAATCAATAACTAGATGTGGTTGTTTTCTTTATTACTAAGGAAAGATTTGATTACAGATTTAGATTACAGACTTTGAATGATGTGCAATACCATGCCCCCTTCGGGATTAAAATTGAAATCTCACAAGAAAAGTCAGCGTTGAATAGTTTAGATTGATTTGAGAAGTGGTTGTGCTCATCTAAGAATGCGGGTTGCATCATTTAGAGGTCCTGGAGACCAAGTTTGACTAGAAACCATGAGTTGACCATAGTTGACCAAGTTAAAATTTTGATAGTTTGATGTAAGATAATCAGTTAAGTTGAATTCTAGATTTCTGTGATGATTGAAGGTCAATTATGCAAGTAGTTAATAATATGAATGACCTCAGATTTTGATTTTGATCCTGAAAAAGGATTCTACTTGATGTTTCATTGGATGGACCTTCATATAAGATTCAGCTCTTGTAGTCATGTTTAGCATTTTTTTTTTTGAAGAATTGTTTAAGTGTTCAAGCAATTTGTGAGATCATGCAAAGTGAAAAATGAAATGCAGAATGAAATGCAAACCTAGGACCTAGGACCTAGTCACTAATCATATGTTGATTTCTTGTCATCATTGAACTTTTTAGGTAACTGGATAAATCAATACAATGCCCACTAGTTAGGAAACTATAGACATATGAATATTGATTTGTATGCGCAAGAATCAATACAACACCCACTGGTTAGATAACCATGAAATATGAATATTAATTTTATTTTAGAATGTCAGAGTAGATATAAGCACCAAGGCATAAATGCCAAGATGACCTTAATATCATGTCCATTTTAATATTGCAATTTGTATAAGCATCATAACATCAACATCTTGATGACCAGAATATGCCTTGCATGACAAACACATCAAATAGTCAAGAGATCATTCTAAGTCTAGTGTGAATTACCCATAGTGACCCTTTATCATTCACATCCTTAGGTAAGATTGTGTTTCACAGTAGGAGTAAGAACTTTCTCAAAAAGACAATAGTTAGATCAAACTCCCTTGAATTTTCTAGGTATCAATGGTCGAGGTACTCATGGCCATCCAATTCAAGATAGAGGCTCTTACAAACGGACACCATTTCAATCTAGAATTTCTAAAGTTGTTAGATTTTCACATACAAGTAGAAAATAAAGAAAAGATTATGCCCCCAGTCATCACTCTCTAAATCCTATAAAGGACATCATCAAAGAGCTCATGGGAACAAAATATGCAAAAATATCAATGTGGATCAATAAGCATACAAGGAGATAAAAGCATGAGCACAGATTGTTTTCATTTTGTGTTGATGTTTGATTGTGTTGTTGTAGATGCAAAATCCTTTTCTGGAGAGGAGATAGATAGACTAACTCAGATGTAGCTTCAAAAGACTTTGACTGGATATGACTCACCTAAGATGTACTGGAGGCCATAGGATATGACATTGATTGTCCCCAAGTGTTAAGCATTGATAGAATATAGACGCTTGAGCTGATTGGTGTACAGATTGAGTTATTGAAAATAGGAATGCGGGAACAAACCAAGAGATATGTACAAACTAAAGCAAGACTGAAAGCTGGGAAAGACCAAGATTGTGTTGATAGATGGACCATTTTTTAACAAGTGGCACCTGTTTGCCAGGTTTTCACCATCTTGGCAGAGATTCTATTTTTGCTACCAAGGTGCATGTTTCCAGGTTTTCACCAAGGCACTTTTTATTTTTCTCATTTTTTTGTATTTTTCCTTTTTTCAATTTTTTTGTACTTTTGATATTTTTTACTTTTTTTGTGAATCATCAAGGTGCCTATTGCTAGGTTTTCACCAAGATGTCCATTTTTTCAGGACTTTTTCCAATTTTTATAATTTTTTTAGGACATTTTACCATTGACTGAATGCCTTAGGCATAGAATTTCTTCAGATGGGGAATGTTGATTGGTTCTTGGAGCTGTTTTCCTTTAGTTGTTGAGATTTGATAGGCACCAGAGCCAAAAGTAGCAGTGATTACAAAGGGACCCATCTAGTTGGGTTCAATCTTCCCCTTGCGCTCTCTATGTGATTGATTTTTAGGATTCTCTCTCAAGACTAGATCACCAATTTGAAATTCTCTATGTCTGACTTTCTTGTTGTAGCCTCTAGACATTCTCTTATGATATACTCTGAGATGATCATACGTTGCTTGTCTGCGCTCATCTAGTAGTTCAAATTCTTGCAACCTAGACACTCTGTAGTCATCATCAACTACTAGACCATGCATTCTAATTCTTAGTGATGGGATTTCAACCTCAATAGGAAGTACCACTTCAGACCCATAAACTAAAGTGAATGGTGTAGCCCCAATGGGTGTTCTAATACTTGTTCTGTAGGCCCAGAGAGCTAGATTGATCATGAGATGTCAGTCTCTTCCTATTTTATTAATTGTATGGTGCAAGATTTTCAATAGATTCTTGTTAGAAGCCTATGCTTGTCCATTCCCTTGAGGATAGTAGATAGATGACCAATGTTGTGTAATCTTGAATTTGGCACATAGATCATCTAAGTCTCTATTCTTGAATTTTCCACCATTATCTGTGACTATAGAGTGTGGAATACCATACCTACATATGATGTAGTTTAGAATGAACATAGAAATTTTCTTGCTAGTTGCTTGTATTAAAGGGACTGCTTCTACCCATTTTGTGAAATAATCTATAGTTGTAATAATGTGGGTATGTCCATTAGAAGAATGAGGGTGTATGGATCCTATAAGATCAAATGTCCATTGATGAAAAGGCCATTATGTAGTGAAGGGGATTAGATCTCTCCCTCGAGCATGAATTAAGTTGCCATGCACTTGGCACTTTTGACAGTTCTTAGAAAACTTGATAGACTCTTTCTCCATTTCTGGCCAATAGTACCCAGCCCTAATAAGTTTTCCAGCTAGTGTTAAACCGTTCAAGTGCGACCCACAAATACCATCATGGACTTCCTCTAACACACATTGAGACTCTTCCCATTCTGAACATCTAAGTAGTGTTCCATCTAGACCTCATTTGTATAGATCATGACCAATGATGACATATCGGGAGGCATTACAGATAAGGTATCTCTTTTCATGATGGTTAAAGGTATCAAGAATGATTTGGTCTTTGAGATAGGAGAATAGGTTTTTATATTTGGATGAATCATGACCTACAATAGTGAAAATCATGTAGGTTTTAGGGGAATCATATGCAGGATAAGATAGTTCCTCCACCAGGAACTCGTAGTGTAGCTCATGTTCAAGCTACTATAATAAAGTAGATAATGTTGCCATTGCATTGGCAGCCTTATTCTATGATCTAGGGATTTTCTCAAATGTGATATATATGAAATATTTCTTTAGATCATCTACCATTCTTTTGTATGGAATGAACTTTTCATCCTTCATTTGGTATACATCATTGACTTGATGGATTACAAGTTGTGAGTCTCCCTGAATGTGTAGTTCTATTATTCTCCACTCAATTGCTATTTTCATGCCATTCAAAAGGGCTTCATATTCAGCAATATTGTTTGTACAAGGGCACTTTAATCTGAATGCTTTGGGTATTGAGTACCCTTGAGGAGTGATAAACAAAATGCTTGATCCAGATCCATTCTGTGTATAGGAGCCATCAAAGAACAATTGCCATTCTCTAGAAGAAAGATTTGTGATAGAGGAATCTGGAAATTCCATTTGCATTGGTGTGTCATCAAACAAAGGTGCATCTTCTAATTGATCAGCAATAACTTGGCCTTTAATAGATTTTCTTTCAACATATTCATTGTCAAATTCACTTAAGAGCATGACCCATTTGGCTAATCTACCTGTGAGGGCAGCTTTGCTTAATAGGTACTTTAGTGGATCAATCTTAGCTACTAAATGTGTGGTACGAGCCAACATATAATGTCTCAGTTTCTATGACATAAATATCATAGCTAGACAAGCCTTTTCAATCATAGAATAGTTATTTTCATATGCCACCAATGTTCTATTGATATAGTATATAGCTCTTTCCATCTTGTTCTCATCATGTTGTGCAAGAAATTCCCCCAGTGATGTATCTGTAGCGGAGACATATAAGATCAAAGGATTCCCTTTAATGGGAGGCATCAAGATAGGAGGATTTGATAGATATTTCTTGATATGATTAAAATTCTTCTCACATTCCTTGCTCCATGCAAAGGTCACACCTTTATGTAATTTCTTTGTAAAAGGTTATGATATGTCTGCTAGCTGAGATATGAAGCATCTAATAGATTGAACTCTCCCTTGCAATGTTCTCATTTGACTAATGTTCTTGGGAGGTTGCATCTCCATTATAGCCTTTACTTTAGCTGGATCAACTTCAATGCCCTTCTTTGAAACTATGTATCCTAAAAGCTTTCCAGAAGTGACACCAAAAGCACACTTCTTAGGATTTAGTCTAAGACTAAATTTTTCCATTTTGTCTAGTATCTTGCTCAAGTCATTTAGATGTTTAGATCTAATAATAGATTTTGCTAAAGTATCATCAACATAATCCTCCATAGTTTGGTGCATCATTTCATGAAAGATAGATGTCATAGCTCTTTGATATGTAGCACTAGCATTCTTAAGTCCAAATGGCATGACATTCCAACAGAAGGTAACCCATGTACATGTGAAAGTAGTTTTCTCTTGATCTTCTAGAGAAATTTTGATTTGATTATATCCAGAAAAACCATCCATTAACAAATACATCTCAAAGCCTGCAGTCATGTCCACTATCATATCAATGTTAGGTAATGGAAAATCATCCTTAGGGCATGCCTTGTTTACATCTCTAAAATCTATGCATACTCTTATTGATTTGTCTAGTTTTGAAATAGGTACAATATTAGAGATCCATTCTACATAATCAATAACTCGGATAAATCCAGCTTTTAGGAGCTTCTCTAATTCAGCTTTTACCAAGAGTGCAAAATGTGGATGCATCTGTCTCAATTTTTGCTTAATAGGTTTAACGTTTGGAGCTATAGATAAATCATGCATTATAAGTTCAGGATCCAATCCTGGCATATCTGAATATTTTCATGCAAAGTTGATCTTTTTCTCTATTAAGAATGTTGTAATTTTTTTCTTTTCTTCTTCTGATAAGGATTATGTTACATGGATCAACTGTGGTTCTTCTTTTGTTCCCAAGTTGATGGATTGAGTGGGCTCAATTAGAACTGGAGATCTATCCTATAAATGACTTGGAAGGACATCAAATATCTCATCCTTAGGTAGCTCAGAGAGGTTTTCACCTTCAGATACATCTTTTATTTTTACTTTTGTAGGTTCTGAGACTGCCACAAAGTGGTTTTCACCCTCAAAACTCCTTTTCTTTTTATTCTTATTCTTGTTTTTCTGACTAAGATACTTGATGTCTGACTCCATCATGCTAATGCTTAGTTCACTAATGGAAGTCCTCATAGGCTCAATTGCATTGAGGTACCAAGCAAGGGAATAGCCATTGGGAAAGGTATAAATACCTTGGTTCAAGTTTGTGGATGTTAGGTCAAGAAGGTCGGGGCATTGGATAGTCAAAGTGGTAAAAGATTGGGAAAGAGTGTTTATAGATATGGATCTATCATCATTGGTCCTAACCCGATGCTCAAGTTCAAAGGTGATATTACAACTTAAGACATTCACTTCATGAATATGCTCAATGTCATTGTGGAAGTCCACTTCATCCATCAGCGAATCAAACTTGATAAGTTCATCATTTCACTCTAGACTTACATTGGGTTTAGGTGCATATTGTTGAATAACATCATGTTTTTTCTATAATAAACTCATCTTCCTCTGGAATGGCTCCCCATTCATATTCATTAGATTCTTCATCTATGCCTCTAGGAAATCTAAGAACATGAGTAAAGTTAGGATGAATACCCCAAGAAGGGTTACCCTCAGATTCTGATTTGAATTCATACTCATGGGAATCTGTCTCAGAATAGCTACCACCTTCCTCTTTGTATATGTGATTGTCTTCAAGATTAGTTGGTTCTTGTGGTTCAACTATCTCTTTCTCTATAGTAGGTTCTTGTGTTTCTACTACATTGATTCTTTTTATTGGATCATCTTCAGCTTCAAGGAGGTCTTTTATTTATTTAGGAAAATGCTCATAGGGAATGAGATCTTTAATGGTGTCTGAATCATCACTATCAGATTATTCTATTGTTTCTCCCTTTAGTTGATTTGTTGTGGATGGCTCAATCTATTCTAAGACATGTGGGGAGTTCTTGCTAAGATAGAAAGGCTTCTTCTTATATCCTAGACCTATTGTATTCTTGTTTTCTTGGCCATGATGATCAAGAGGTGACAGAAGACCTTTACCATGTAGTCCTAGAGGTCCTTTTCCTTTATATCCCATTTTTGTGATCAATTTGTCTCCTCGGCCATATGACTTAGAAGGGATATTCGGTATTTTAGCATCACATTTTTGAACAAATTGAGATTTAGGTTCATATTTTTAGATCCATGCAAGAACAGCTTCATCCTCTTCAAACTCTTGTTTAGATACTTGTTCTACAACAAAATTTCCTTTATATGCCTAGAGAGGTTCTTTAGACTCAAGTTTGGACTGTTTCAGAGTTTGCCCATAGGATTTAGGTGAGATAGGGAGAGATGTCAAAGATAAGACTAGCTCTATAGTATATTATCCCATACCATTTTCTTTCATCTTAACCTCTTTAGAAATGTCTTCCATTTTGGATGTTGAAGCAATGTCTAGCTTCTTAGTGGAAGATTCTTTGTTATTAGGAACAAGTTTATCAACACTCTCTTTCAATGTATTGCAAGTTTTATATAGATCAAATAGGATCGTTACCTCTACTCCTTCATAAGTTATTATCAAAAACTGATGGTACGTAGAAGGAATAGCTTTCATTTCATGTATCCAGGGTCTCCCTAGAAGGATATTGTAAGCCAAAGGTAAATCAAGAACTTGACATATAGTATCTCTAATGACAGGACCTGCTCTGATAGATAGGACAATTGTTCCTTTTGAAGATATTTCTTGCTCATCATATGGTTATCTTCTTTCTAGGATCAATAGCCATTTTTGAAAATCCCAATTGTGTAATCAAGCTACAAGAACAAATGTTTAGACCAGTGCCCCCATCTATCAACACATGTTTGACATGACAGTTTTGGATCAAGACTTCAATATGCAAGGGTTGGTTATGTGAATGACTCAAGGAGTTTTCATCTTCCTCTAAAAAGGAAATATACTATGGAGACATAAGATGACCAACCATATTTTGGAATCTATCTAAATCAAGGTTATTAGGAACATCAGATCTGAGCAGAGCTTTGTCTAGAATGGCTCTATGAGCTGGAGATATCTGAAGCAACTCAAACATGGAGATTTTTACATTTGTGTGCTGGAGTTGTTGAACAATATTGTATGAAGTAGGCCTCGTGTCTTTAGGATTTGAAGATTTAGATGTAGCCTTCTATTTAGAAGCAGATGAAAGATTGAAAGGCACCTTAGGGACATTGGATGAATCTGGTATTTGTCCTTGCAGATGTGCCTGAGCTTGTGATCAAGTAACTGCATTTTTTGATTGATTATCTCTATCTCTTCTTACAATTATGATGACATTGCAATGCTCAGATAGAAATGGTTCAACCATATTGATAATGGCATTGTTTCCAGAGTAGGTATAATTGACTTTAGCACCCATATTAGGCTGAGAAGAAGAATCTTCTTTACCATGTTTAGGAAATGGTTATGTGAATGATGTATGATCATTATTGCTCTTATGATTTTCAATCGTGATGTCTCCTTTATCAATTTTTTCTTGTATGATGTGCTTCAAGCAGACCCAGTTATTAGTCTTATGACCCTTACTATGATGGAATTCATAGAAGTCGTTCTCCCTCCACCATTTCAGTTTAGGTTCAAGATCAAAGACTTTCATCTTAGGAAAGAAGATGATTTTGTTTGCCAATAAAGTTTTCATGGTAGATTCCAAGGACTCTCCAAGAGTAGTAAATTTGCGATTAGGATCTGTAGCCCAAGGTCTATAATCAAATGACTTTTTGTTAGATTCACATGTTTTAGCTTCAGCAGTTTTGATGGCTTGGGTGCCAATAGTAAGATTGAAAGTGGATGCCTTAGATGGGGCACAAATATTATCAACAATTCCATCTGTGACGATGCCTTTATTCTTATTCCAATTTTTGTTCTTGTCTTTAGAACTAGATCTAGATTCATACTTGTCCTTTTGAAGTGATATGTCTCCTTTCTACACAATTACTTTCTCAATTTTGATTGCATTTTCTACCATCTTATCAAAGGATGTATGATTTTGCATTTGCAAGTGGTAGTTGAGTTCTGGAACAAGATTTTTTATGAAGATTTTTAGCTTCTCAGTTTCTGGAATGGGTCTAGCATGTAGAGAAAATTTCTTCCTCCATCTCTTGAGAAATGTCAGGAATGGTTCACTTGGATATTATTTCAGATTGCAGATGTCGATCATGGTTACTAAATGTTGAATATTGTAGGAGTATTGTTGATAGAATAGTTTGATTAACTCCTCAAAAGTTTTAATAGTTGGAGGCATTCTAGAGAACCAATGAATGGATGCTCCTCCTAGAGATTGAGGGAAAAGATGCATTAAGGTTTGTGCATGAACTCCATGGATTGAGTACAGAATTCTCTGACATGATCTTGAGGATCAGGGTTTCCATCATACTTATCATACTTAGGCATTTCCATTTTTCTAGGGAATGGTGGCATGTACAAGTCTTTATCGAATGGAAAAGGGCATAGAGCTTCCATAGAGAACTCCTTAGGTTCCTTTTATTTTTCAAGTTTTTTAAGTTTGACTTGCATGGAATGCATTTGTTTCATCATAGCTATGATAGGAGTTTCTTCCTCATGTGTAATGATATCTTCCACATTAAATTTTGGAGGAATTTTAGCTCCTTGATGAGCTAACTCTAGAAAGTATGCTTCTCTATCTTCTTTTAAGAAATGTTTCATCATTCTTTTGAAGTTATCATCATTTTCATATTGGGCACTTTCAAAAGGTGTAGGCTCTTGATCCATACCGTGTTGAGACCGATGTCCTTGGGACCCGTGATGTGTCCCTCCATGAGACATATTAGGATTTTTAGGGCTCCCTGGATTAGATCGAGGTGGAGTTTGTTGATTACCTATGTGAGTTGATGGAGGGGGTATGTACCCAATTTTCAATCAAGAATTGCCAAGACCGTCATCTTCGTAAAGACCAGAATTGTAGAGTTGTTCAAGAGTTGGTCCCTTTTGAGTAGTCAAAGGTATAGTGTTAAGTGCTTCTCTAGATTTTTGATGAGAGGAAGCTCTAGTTTCCGCCATTAACCTTGGGTGAAGCAAAAGAATAAGATGAAGACAACCGAAGAATGAATTGATTCAAGAAGATCGAATGACACAACCTTGTCAAGATTGAAGTGATTAAAGATTAGATTGGATGTAAATGAAGGATATTGTGCCATAGTAGTGTGGGTAGATGCCCAATAGATGGCGGGCACGAGCTCACAACACTTAGTCATTTAGTAAAAAGATTCAATTTGAAGATAATTTTGACAAGGTTTTGACACAAGATGAAAAAGACCCAAATCGATAAATTGGAAGGCTAAATCAGACTCAAGAGACCACTTTAGGAAAATGAATGGATTCTTTATAGGCTTTTCTCTATTTCTGACACAATGATTTGTTTGATAGATTCTAGGATTTGTTTCTCAACTCTAGACATGCAGTTTCAAATAGTGTGCAATAGGAAAATAGGTATACCAACCCCAGACAAAAATTAGATATGACAGAAAGTTGACCAACTGGCAGTAATAAGCTCTTTGTTTTGCAAATTTTAGGACAGGTTCGTGCGAGAGAATGCTATTTTGCATGAGGAAGTACCAGGTTGCGTGTGAGAATGTGTTGTCTCGTGCGAAGGAATGCTCAGAAAGTGAAATTTCACATGATAAAAGGACATAATTTGATAATTTAGACACAGCAATGGTTGTTCTTTGACAGAATATTCAGTTCTCACTCCAAAAAATAATTTTTGCTCAAATTTTGCAATTTTTCAATGTTTTAGTGTCAGATTGTTATGCAAATTTTGAAGATCTATGTAACAGTTCGTTTCAACTAACCAAGAAGATATCAAGCACACAAAACAGCAAGCAAGGGAAGCAAGCAATCATTTGAAAACAATGAAAAAGGGCAAAAGCAACCTTGCGATTGAACAAGCAATAGTGACTTATTGTGCTAATCCCTAGAAATACTACTTGTATATGTTCCAAAAAGTTTTTCAATAATGCACATATTCCTAGAAAATGAAAAATTTGGCCTCACTAGGGTTTGTAGTAATGGTTTGACTCTCCAACTTTTATGATCTCAAGAGGGTGAACTCCAATCCAAGTGCACTGGGGTTTTGACACAGTCTGAGAATTTAATCAATCAGGAGATGCTAGGGAGATCTAACAGCCCAATAGGAGACCACACCTATGAAGATTTCCTCCACAAGGACATTTATATAGCGGTTGTTGCTAACATGGTGAAAATGGCTATTACCACTTGAAGTTCCATCCACGTGGTTGACCCAATTAAGGGAATGTCCACTACGGTTAACCCTCTCTAAAGGTGACTCATAAAAGATACCACAAGGGGACTAGATCAGATTCAAGGATATGGCTTTCTGGTACTATCCAAAAAGGAAGTAAAGCATAAACCCCTAACCTCTTCACTTCACCAAGACAAAGTAGATAGATTAATCTGACACACTAAGACCAAAATTATCTTGCAAAGTGTGTGATGATATTATTCACCTTCATGAAATTACAAGATTAACTAAGAACAACAAGAATTAGAGTGAGAACTAATCTAATCAATGCACAATTAATCTATCAACATCTCATGGATCTCTAAAATAAAGTGGTAAATGAGGCTCTCAGCTATGATCCTCACTAGTGACACTCTAAAGATGAGAATTAAGCTATATGATATGCAATTAAGATCTATTCAATCAAATTCTAGCTCTATTTTATGAACAATCTACTATGATCAAAGCAATTAAGCTATTAAAATTGACAAGTGAGTGGTGTGGATGCAAATTGCAAGAGCTTTGCTACAATTCAAAGATATGGAATGGATCCTTAATGCCTCAAAATGCTTTCTACTTATAGGATTTTCCCAAGGGTAGGGGGTAGAGTGAGTTGATCATGGTTATGCTTGGGTAAGGTCAATTGGCTTTGCTTTGTCCATAAATGGGGGGACAAGGAGGGGACGATCATTTAAATGGTTTCAAAAGGCTGGACCATTTCAACAAAAGTGAGTGATTTGTGTCCATTTTGTCTCCAATTTGCTTTGTTGAGGGAAATTATGATTTATTAATTAATTAAAGTAATTAAATTTAGCCGTGAAGAGTAAGAGGTTCATTTTGATATTTGCTTTCAACAACTATGTCATTAATTGAATTTAATCAATTTCGTAGTGTTTTTCCCCTTTTCAAGCTTCATTTAATCATTTAATCATTTAATTGAATTTTCCTTTGATTTGAATTGCCTTTGTTCCATTTATTAATTTTTCATGCTATTTTGATGATTTGATGCACTTTTTGATTGATTTAAGCCTTTGACCAATTTTTCGTGTCTACAAATGCCCCTCTTTGAGTCGATGTGCGAAGAACACCGATTCAAAGATTCTTTATGTCCTGATTGTGATTCCCTATCTGATTGATTGCTGCCTCTTGATACAAAAAATTTTATGATGCCCCACTAATTTCATGATGTATGATTGCAATTTTGATTTGATACCCTTATTGCCCCCTCAAAAATTAAAACATATTGATTCCTTGATTTGAAAATGATTATTGACGTTTGATATAGCAAATATGTTTTAGTTTCTGACTATTGATGATAGCCAATGATGTATGATTATGCCCTGGTTTGATTTGATATGCTAAGAGAAGTCAATGGCTAATTTTACGTTCAAAATTAGGTCAAAAATACCTTAAATAGGTTAAGAACCCTCTTTTACCATTCATTTTTACTTTTTACCCTTGGTGATTTTGCTCTAATTCTCTAGCAATTTCGAGATGGTTGTGCCGATTCCGGATCATAGATTCGAGAGATGCTAGAGATATGCTAGACCACCTGATTATGCACCTCCAGTAAGTCATTACAAAATTTGATCTTGCATTTATTGATCATTTATTAAGCATTTATTGCAATTTCATGTTTCATCGTTGCTTTGCATTCAAGAAATCATGCCTAGGATAGAATTGATTGTCGCCTAGGGTCTTTTACTGTCGCTTCTGTGGTTTTTATTATCACCTTCGTGTAATATTCTCTCACCTACAAGACAGTTAAGTCTCACCTGGAAGGAAAAAACTGTCGCCTTGCCCCAGGGAAAAATACCCCTTTTCAAATAGGTTATCGCATACCTGAAACCTAACCGTTTAACTCTCGCCTAAGGGAAACTCTCTATCGTGTTGTCAAATTCACTATCGCGTATAGAAAATCTATCGCTTGGTAGAATAATAAAGTCGCTTAGGGCCAAATTAAGTCATGCCTAGGTTAAAATGTCGCCTGACAGCAGAAAAATCATGCTTGATGTATTTTTTGCAAAATTTTCATACTTTTAACACATGTTGATCGTATCTGATGAACAATTTGATAACCCCCTGATGAGAAAGTCAGATAATTAGTGTAGGTCTATGATTGTCAACAAAACAATGGTTTGGATATCAGGATAGTAGTACTTTAGAATATGATTTGTCAATCTGATTTGAATATTAACTGATAGGATAAATCAATTAGTGTGAAAACCAATATGATTTGAATATGAACTGATAGGATAAATCAATTTGTGTGAAAACCAATATGATTTGAGACTGTCACTTCATTCTCAGGACACAGAGAAATGAATGATGATACTTTAGTGTGATTACTTGATACTTTTGATTGACTTGAGATAATTCCTTGATACAATGTACTGATATTATTCCTTTACCTTGCCAACAGGATCATTATCCTACTTTATACATTCGTTCAGTTGCGTCATGGGTTATTGACTTAGGTCAGAGACTCTCTGCAACTGAGTTCTGAGTTATTGAGAGATGTGGTTTGAGTTTCCTCCTTGATCTCCCATGGTTCTAGTTGAACCATGGTTTATTGACTGCAGTGGCAGAGCGATGGCACTCCGACCACAACACATTCCACTTGCCCTATGGAGAGATGACGATCACACTAGAGGATGTGTATCGATTATTGCAGATTCCTTGCAGGGGTGAGTTGGTGTACTATGACTCTGCATATGATTCCTCTATCTGCCGATGAGTATTCGGGGATAACACTATTGGAGATGGGGATACTATTACATGGCCGTAGTTTGCCTCTTTTCTGACATTACCAACAGTTTTGGGTGCCTTGATTGGTGGTCTACTTCTTCCCGACCGGCAAGGTCACAATTTTTCAATCGGTTGGGGCCAGATTATAAAGGATTTACTTGCTCATCCTCGATGGTTTGATTGGGGTTCCTGCGTCTTGGCACAATTGTATCATCATTTATATGAGGTAGTTTATTAGTGTAATGCCTCATTGTCAGCGGGTGTTATCATTCTGCAGTTGTGGATATGGGAGCATCTTCCCATTACCAGGCCTATTTCTGACAGAGTTCAACCTAGGGGATATCCCTACACTTTCTTATATATAGGCATGGTCATACAGCATCATATGGGTCATTTAGATTACTGGTGATGTCAGATTAATGATCTGGATCAGGTTATATGGCATCCTTATCTCGGTTGTGATCATTGGAGAGAGGATGGTGATGAGTTACCATATATGTTTTCCCCTCACTAGATGATTGGGCACACTCCTACCACTATTGAGCACTTCTGCTTTGGTAGAGTTTTGAGACAGTATGGGTAGATTCAGGATATGCCTCAGGGCAATGCATTATATGCTCGAGTACAGGCAGAGATTTCTCTATGGGGTCCATGTATTGATTATTAGTTTGCATTAGGTCAAATCGCGGGTATGAATATTTGCAGATGGGAGATACTTCCTGGTATGGCTGATGTTGGGATGTCACATGAGTATGTAGATTGGTGGTCTCACCATAGGTTTCCTTGGTTTACTGATCCAGCTAAGCCTATTCTTAGACGTCGTGATGGTGAGAGGGGTGGTAGACATCGGAGAGGTCAAGGACATAGACATCCTCAGGTTGCTGCAGGGGGAGGTCAGGTGAGATGAGATCCAGGTCATGATAGACAGGATAGAGCATAGGATGATGTAGCTGTTAGACGGCCTAGAGCAGATAGACAGGACAGAGTGCATAGACATCAAAGAGCTCAGAGACATGCACAGATTGATGTAGCTAGGTAGATTCCTGGGATATTAGATCCCTTGGTATAGTTATAGAGAGTGGCATTAGCACAGCCTGATGGTGATGTGGCTCATCAGGATCAGGTACAGTAGGATGATGCACATCAGGATGATGGAGCTCCACAGATGCCTCCACCAGCTTGACAACCACAGGGTGCACAGGGTGATCACATGGATGGATTAGAGCGAGGTTTACAGTCTATGAGGATAGAGATATCCACTATTGTGGGTCGATTGGACCAGGTTGCCTCTTTATTACAACAGCTTGTAGCTGTCATGGTTGTTCAGAGGCAGGATGGAGTGGGTACATCATAGGCTCCTCCCCCACAGGATAGTAGAGGGCCAGATGGATCTGGTGCTACAGGCTCTTGATTGATATGATGACAGATTTACTCAATGTTGTTGGTCCCTCTTTCATATTATTCTCATTTATCAGAACATTTGATAGATCACTTTGATGATACCTTGACATATTTGATGTATGGGATCCTCCTTTTTGATGATGATATATGATGATATACTTCTTGATTCTCTTTGATGAGTTTGATTATAAGATTATCTTGTATGTAGCTATATGATGTTTGATTTATGCATTTACTTGAATTCATGCTATGAATGCAGTATCTTATTTTATGATATACATAGATGTATGCAAAGATGTATGAATTTGGTGATGCTCTTCTGTTGTTCATGTATGGATGTAAGATGTTTAATGGAAATGTACATGTATGTTCCTATGTTTTGTTGATTTTTCAATGTATGCCAGTTTATCCTTAACTATATGAGTGCACATGATGTATGGATGATTTTTCATTGTAAATGTGGATAATGAATAATGCTCAATGCGTGTATGCAAAAGATAATCTCATTTTCTTTATTTTGTTTTATCAAGAACAAATCTTATTATTGAACCCCTTTTGCATAAATGTTTTAACTACCCAAGATTATTGATGTACCCCCTCGTTCCCTTGGAAAAGTAACCATAAACACATGCATTTGATCAAACAGGACAATGCAATTAATCTAACAAGATAATGCAATGAATCTAATATGCTTTGCAATGCAACCTAAGTGTCACTAGCTTTTAGCAAATAAATGCCTTGAGGATAAATTTTCATCATTGAGCATTTGGGACCAAAAAGCAAGTACAATCACCACTGCCCACTAACATGATGATATGAATACTACTTTTATCGCATTTGGTAACCTCCTTTTTTTTTTGAACTAGTACAACCCTCACTAGTTGGATGACCAAACTATGGGAGTCTGAATACCGGTGTCAATGGATTCAATGTTGCCAGTGGATTTTTGGTATTAAGATATAGAAAATATAAATATCCAAGGGATCCATTTGCGTAAACAAACAAAGGTCAATCCATCCACTTATGAGATAGTCCTCGATGGTTCTTTGATGACCATGTCATTAGACAACTTCTCATAAGGTGACGAATCTTCCTCCAAACAGTCACTCAAAGGCAATAAAATATCATATCTCTATCATTTCCAATACCATCAATTAGCTAAAGAGACTTGATATAAATCAATCGATATAAGCAAAGAGATTTTTAACCAACTTTCAAAAGAATCTTTCAAGTGTTTTGCATTGTTTCGTGATTTTCAAATAGTATTTCCAAGTACCTTGATCATTAATGATGTTTGATTTTTTATTTAATCCCGAATAATAAAGTCTATTAAGGCTCAAGGATTTTGTTGTGGTAATCAATTTCTTGGTTTATGAACAATGATATCTATCAAATATTCATGAAAATATGCTTCTTTTTTTTAAAATTCAGATCTCGCTCTCTCTCTATTTGACTCTAACTGAATGTTGTTTGTTTGAATCCTTTTTATGTACCAACTTTGTGATATGCTCTTCATTGCCCCCAAGTGTTTGAATATACCCATTTTGACAACTTTGGGCAATGCAAATGATGAAGCTACAAAGCTTTATTAGGACTATGTACAAATGACGGATGCAATGAAGGTTTGGACAAATGGGATGATGAGATGCATTATGTACAAATGCAACCTAGGAAAGACAAACTGAAGGGAACCAAAGGTGCTTGTTTACCAAGTTTTCACCCTTTGGATGGATCAAGCTCTTTTTTTTTTTTGCTACCAAGGTGCCTATTTACTAGGTTTTCACCAGGGCACTTTCTTCTTTTTCAATTTTTTTGTATTTTTCTTTTTTTTTCCTTTTTTTATCATCAAGGTGCCTATTTACTAGGTTTTCACCAAGGCAACATCATTTTGGATGTTTTTCCTTTCTTCATGCTCAATTTTCTCAATGTTTTTATCCTTTTGTGCTTTTCAAATGTTTTTGGTGTTTTCAAGATCTCTTTTGAACTATGTACAATAAAATAGGATGCTCTCTCATCTGATACTCTTTATACTCTTTCATCTACCTCATGTATCAAACCTTTTAAGATGAATACTATTAATAGGTTCTTGAAGTTCCTCTCCGTCACAATTTGCTAATTTATAGGTTCCTGTGCCAAATGAAGATATTATGATAAATGGGCCTAGCCAATTAGCCTCCCATTTGCCTTTCTTTTCCCTCTCAACCTGATTCTTTGGATTCTCTCTCAACACCAAGTCTCCTACCTGAAAAACTCTTAGTTTGATATGTTTATTATAGTTCCTTGAGATTATATTTTGGTACACTTTCAGGTGCTCATAAGCTTGTGTTTGATGTTCTTCAAGTAACTCCAATTGTTGAAGTCTAGCAACCCTATAGTCTTCATCTATGATCAATCCTTGTAACGACACTCGTAAAGATGGGATTTCAACCTCTAATGGTAGAACTGCTTCAGTCCCATAGACTAGTGAGAATGGCGTGGCTCCGATGGGTGTTCTTATGCTGGTTCTATAGGCCCATAATGCTGGATTAATTTGCATATGCCAATCCCTTCCTGATTTGTTGACCGACCTTTTCAAAATCTTCAATATATTCTTATTTGTGGCTTTGGCTTGCCCATTTCCCTAAGGGTAATAAATTGATGATGAATGGTGAGTGATATGAAATGTAGCACATAGTTCATCAACATCTTTATTCTTGAATTGTTTTCCATTATCTGTTATTATGGCATGAGGAATACCATATCGGCAAATGATATGATTCAAGATAAACATGGAAATTTGCTTTCCTATTGCTGTTATCAATGGAACCACTTCAACTCACTTGGTGAAATATTTTGTTGCGGTTATGATATGTTTGTGCCCATTTGAAGAAGGTGGATTTATGATGCCAATTAAATCAAACCCCCATTGATAGAAAGGCCATGGTGTGACAAATGGATGTAATGCTTGTGCCGGTGCATGTATCATATCACCATGATATTGGCATTTGATGCA
The DNA here is from genome assembly GCA_027943335.1 of Chamaecyparis obtusa. NCBI lineage: Eukaryota > Viridiplantae > Streptophyta > Pinopsida > Cupressales > Cupressaceae > Chamaecyparis > Chamaecyparis obtusa. The sequence goes on from BSBK01002923.1 coordinate 1,386,192, forward strand.
TATCTTCACAAAGTGGCAAGCATCATTTTCCAATGTCTTCCAAAAATACCCTAAGCGAAGGATTTTCTTAGCTAGATTTAACCCACTTGAGTGCAACCCGCAAATGCCTTCGTGAACCTCTCGTAAAGCTAACTTAGACTCTTCTTCCTCTAAACACCTAAGTAACATCCCATCTAGACCCTTACGATATAATGTTTTGGAAAGGATTAAGTAACGGGAGGCTTGGCGTATGAAATTGCATTTTTGAGCACGGGTTTGGTTGAAGGGTAGCACTTGATCCTTAAGGTAGGTATATATAGGTCCATACCAAGGGGAGTCATGTCCATGTAAGAGGGCAACAATTTGGGTTTTGGGGAGGTCAAATGTCAGTTTTACGAACTCTTCCACCAAGAACTCATACTTCTCATTTTGATCTAGTTTTTGTAACAAAGAAGCCAAGGTAGCCATGGCATCAGCTGCTCTATTTTTCTCTCTAGGAATCTATTCAAAGGTGATCAATGCAAAGTATTTCTTCCATCCATCAATCATAGTCTTATAAGGCATCAACTTTTCATCCTTAGTGTTATATTCATTGTTGACTTGATTAATGATGAGTTGAGAATCTCCATAAATTTGTAGCTCTTTTATATTCCATTATAAGGCCATTTTGATGCCTATGACTAGTGCTTCATATTCTGCTATATTATTTGTACATGGAAACATAAGCTTGAAGGATTTGGGAATGGTGTAACCTTGAGGAGTTACCAATAATATTCCGGCCCTAGAACCTCCTTGAGTATAGGATCCATCAAAGTATAACTTCCACATTTTTGCCTCTATGTTGATAATGGTGGAATTTGGAAATTCCACTTGAATAGTTTGTGTAGAAGTCATGGGATTTTCAGCTAAATGATCCGCTATCACTTGTCCTTTGATTGCCTTTCTATCGACATATTCGATGTCAAATTCACTCAATATCATCACCCATTTAGCTATTCTACCTATTAAGGCTATTTTACTTAACAAATATTTGAGAGGGTCTATCTTGGCAATCAACTTGACCTTATGCATCAACATATAATGTCTCAACTTTTGAGATGCAAACACCATTGCTAGACAAGCTCTTTCCATAAATGTGTAATTAAGCTCATATTTTATCAACATTCTACTCAAATAGTAGATAGCTCTTTCCTTTCCTTGTTCATCCTCTTGCACCAAAAGTACCCCTAAGGATCTTTCCGTAGTAGATATGTAGAGAAGTAATGCTTTTCCCTTGATTGGTGACATGAGAATGGGTGGGTTTATCAAATAAGTCTTCAGCAATGTGAAAGCTTGATCACATTCGGCATCCCATATAAATATAGTATACTTATGTAGCAACCTGGTGAAAGAATGACATTTTTCAGCCAATTGAGAGATAAACCTTCATATGGATTGGATTTTGCCCTGCAAGGATCTCATTTGGCTGATATTCTTAGGTATTTCCATGTCCATTATAGCTTGTACTTTCTCGGGATCCACTTCAATCCCTTTAGCAGACACTATATAACCTAGTAACTTTTTGGATTGGACTCCGAAGGCACATTTCTTTGGGTTTAATCTGACCTTGAATTGTTCCAACCTAAAAAATATCTTTTTCAAAATGTGGAGGTGTTCTCTTTTGTGGGATTTTTCCAATATATCATCCACATAGTCTTCTAAAAATGTGTGCATCATGTCATGGAAGATAGTTGTCATGGCCCTTTGATATGTGGCTCCGGCATTTTTAAGATTGAAGGGCATGACATTCCAACAAAAAGTACCCCAAGGGAAAGCAAATGCTATCTTTTCTTGGTCTTTGGGTGTAATTTTGATTTGATTATACCCGCTAAAGCCATCCATTAATGAGTACATTGAGTGTCCTACTGTCAAATCCACTATGGCATCTATGCTCGAAAGTGGGAAATCATCTTTGGGGCAAGCAAGATTTAGATCTCTAAATTCCGTACACACACGAATGGATTTATCATGCTTTATGACTGGTACAATGTTGGAGATCCATTCGGCATAGGCTATTGCTCATATGAACCCTACTTTCAACAATTTTTCCAATTCTGCCTTGACCAAAAGAGCTATGTGGGGGTGCATTTTTCTCAACTTTTGTTTAACGGGTTTAACCCCTGGTCGAACATTCAGATGATGCATTATAAAGTCAGGATCTAATCCGGGCATGTCAGCATATGACCATGCAAAGTTTACTTGTTGTTCTTGGAAGAATTTTATGAAGTCTTCTCTTTCTAGAGGTGTGAGTGATGCTGCCAAGTGTATGAACTTTGGATCTAATTCTGTCCCAATATTGACCTTTTCCATTGGCTCTATGAGTATAGGTGACCTTTCCTCTTCATGTTCAGGTAAAGTGTCCAATCTCTCTTCTTTTGGTGCCACAATTGGGTTTTCACCAAAAGAAACATCTTTTAATTTTATTTTTTTTGGTTCTAATGGTGCCACAATTGGGTTTTCACCAATTGAACTTTTCATTTTTTTCTATTTTTTTTATTTTTTTCTTTTGACTAAGAGATTGAACCCCTACTGCTATCATTATGTTCATATTGAATTCGTTGGTGGAAGAGGGTTCAACCACATTAAGGTAGTGATTCATTGCTTGGTCATTGGAAAAGTAAAGTAGGTCATTTGGTTCGGTTTGGTCCCAATCAATGAGGTGTGGATTTATCAAAAGTAAGGGTTCATTGGGTAAAATGTCATCAATAGGTGTTATGGACATGACTTTGTTTGAGGGTTCATACATTGTATCATTTAGATCTATGATGTGCGCTTCCTCAAGATGATCCATGGAAGAAGGATCAAAGTCCCCTTCACTCGAGTCCTCGTCAACCTCTACGGGAAACAACATGGGAAAAGCCATAAGTGGGTTAAAACTAATGTTTGAATCTCCCTCCTCTGAAGGTATCCAAAATGTTTCTATCCATGCTCCATTGGTAGGTACTTGCTTGATATTAGGCCTTTGAATAGGAGGTTCTTCACTAATTTGAGCTTCTTGCCTTGGAATTTTTGCATAAGTATGTATAGCAATCACTTCCTTGTCATGACATGATTCATCCGATAAAGTATCCCATTCATAATCCTGAGAATCATCACTATCTCCTTCGGATTCTAAGGCATTTATGTGAGGATAAAAATCTTGCATTGGGCTTGAACTTTCTCCTTTGCATTGAAAACCTACTCTATATTTTTCATGACTTGCCCTCCAAATGGGTTCTATAGGTTCCAATAATCCCCTATTTCTTTGGCCTAAGGGTCCTCTTCCCTTGTATCCCATCTTTTGCATTATATCAAAGCCTTTTCCATATTGCTCAGTTTGTATCTTTACATGCTGAATTCTTTCCATGGGAGTGTTGGAAGTATCTTCCTCATCATGGTAAAGCCATTGAAGGATGTCATCTTCTTCCTTATCCCATGCTGATTTGTTATCTTCCCTTACAAAATAGGAATTATACTTATGTTCTTTTGATGGTTTACCATCTGATTTTGGAGATGTGGGCATGTCAAATAGAGAAACAGAATATTCCCCTATCCCTTTTGAACTAATCTTGCATTGTTTTTCAAAGTTGTTCATCATTTCACTCATGTGTTGGTAATGATCTTTCTTGGCTTTTTCCTTTTCTTCTTTGGTAGGTTTATAGATTACTATTTCCAATTTAGGTGCTATGTATGAACTTTTCATTACATTTGGGCCCTCGTAGCTCACTTTTTCCTTTCCCTTAGTTGATGTCGCTAAGCTAGCTTGAGGAGGGTGTGGAGTAACATTTATTGTTAGTTCCTTCATTTTAACATCTTCAATTGTGGTTTCTTGAATAATTCCTTCCCGGTAATGTGGAATGTATAACTCATGAGGAGGTTTGAGTGCATTGCAATATTGGAATGGGTTAGAGTCTCCTCCAACTGTCATTTCTTCACCCATGTATAGAAATTTTATGCATTGGTGGTACGTGGATGGGACTGCTTGCATCTCGTGAATCCATGGTCTACCCAACAAAATATTATAAGTTAATTTCATGTCCAACACTTGGCAATTGGTGTCCTTCTTGACAGGTCCCACTTGGATGGGCAATACTCATGCCCTTAGAAGCTCTTTCAACTTCATCATAAGCTTTAATGGTGATTTTCTTTGTAGGGTCAATGCAAGACTCAGATAGACCTAAGGATTTAACAAGACTTAATGTGCAAATGTTGAGACCAGCCCCTCCATCAATGAGAGCTCTTTTGACTCTATGCCTTTTGATTAAGACCTCTATATGCAATGGTAGATTTTGAGGATGGGTTATAGACATGTCATCTTGATCAGAAAATGAAAGACAATGAGGTGCTACAAGATGACCTACCATATGTTGAAACCTTTCTATCTCTAAGTTAGTAGGAACATGTGTCTCTCCTAGAGATTTTTCCAAAATCTCCTTATGGTTTGGTGACAACTTCAATAATTATAAGATAGAGATTTGTGCTGGAGTACGTTGCAATTGATCAACCAAACTATAAGGCCTTGCTACTGTAGAAGACTGTTTGACTGCAATATTGGATGGTGGGATGTTAGTGCTTTTAGGAGCTACCCTTGTAAGGTTATTCTAGAATTCTGCCCTCTTGTAATGACATTTGATGCTTCCTTTCAAGGTTGTTCATTAACTATTATAGCATTAACAATGTGATCATAAGGTGGTGCAAAGTTGAGATTATTGGCACTTTGCTTCTTGTTATTTGATGACTCTCCCTTATCATGTTTGTAAAAAGGTTGTTTGAATGCCATATGATCTTCATTATTGGGAGGTCCGTCAATGGTGATCGTGTCGTTATCAATTAAATCTTGCACTACATTTTTTAATTGTAGGCATTCATTTGTTGTGTGTCCTCAAATTCTGTGATACTCACAATGGGTATTGGCACTCCACCAACCAAGCTTATCATTTGGCTCGTAAGGCTGAATTTTGGGTAGAGTAATGACATTATTAGCCAGGAGAACCTTTAATGCCTTTTCAAGGGGTTCACCCAAGGGTGTGAAGTTCTTTGTGGGGGTTGGACTCAAGTGTTTATCAAATTTAGTGTTCCTTGAATTATCTCCTTGATTTCCATTGTTGGTGTGATTGTTGTTGGATGGTGCATTAGAGCTCTGATTGGTATTGTTCACTTGATTAGGTGTCCTTGTAAGAGCAAAGGGGACCACCTTCAAGTTACTAGATTCAACTACTCCATCATTCACAATTCCTTTATTGTTATTCTTATAACAACTATTACTATTAAACCAATGATTCTTCTGATTATTGCCATTGTTACCATTGTTGCCACTGTTGAGGTTGTTCTTATTATCTTTGTACAATTTGAGTTCTCCACTTTTGACCAACACTTCCTCCATGGTTACTCCATTTTCAATTAGATCTTGGAGGTCTTTGGACATTGCATTCGTAAGTGGTAGTTTAACTCATTACTCAAACTGTTTATGAAGATATCCATCTTCTCTTTTTCAGGCACACTTCTAGGATATCTTCCAAAAACTATCCTCCACCTTTGTAGAAAAGTGAGGAAGGCCTCTCCATCTTTTTGTTTTGTGTTGCATAACGTTATCATCATGACATCATGTTTAATGTTATATGAGTAATGAGCCATGAATTTCGATGCTAACTCTTCAAAGGTTTTAATGTCGGAGGGTAACTTAGAAAACCACTCCATAGCCATGCCTCCTAAGCTTCATGGAAATAATCTCATTAAATATGTGGTATCATGCATGAACTCTAAGCTCAACACACAAAACTCCCATAAGTGATCTTGAGGATCTGTTGTTCCTTCATACTTGTCATATTTAGGGAACACAACATTGATCGGGAATGGCACCATAACCAAGCTTTTATCAAATGGGAATGGGCACAATGCTTCTATAGAGAAAGGCTTGGGAGACCCGCTTTGCTTGATGTTGTCTAGTTGCATTTGAAATGCCCTGAATTGTTTGTTCATGATGTCTAAGGTACTTTCCTCAACTTCCAGTATTTTAAGTTGGTTGACATCAAAGTCACAGGGAAGCTTGAGACCTTTTTGTGCTAAGTCTATGAAATGTTTTTCTCTGTCTAGGTCCATTGCCTTTTCCATGAGCCTTCTGAAATAAAGACATTGGACAGCCTCACTAACTCTTTCATCCGTGGCATCTTCTATCATTAGTTCGGTGTTATTTTGAGTATGAGTTTGGTTAACTCCGTGAGCACTTGGATCTACTCCTTCATTATTGGTATTTCCTTGGTTATTAATATTGCTCTGGTTATTCATGTCATTGCCTCCACTATTGGCATTACCTTGGTTGGTGAAATCAATGCCACTATTATCCTTACCACCCAAACTACCTTGATACATCATGTTGTCTTCTTTTTCTTGTTCGAATGACTTTTGTGGTACTCTAGGAGTAGTTTCATCTCCGGGATAAGGGAGCTCTTGTCTCAGATAAGTCCCATCAGCTTGCAAGGTTTGCTTGATGTAATATGATCTAGTGAATGCAGGCATGAACCTTGGATGCACGTTAAGACTACTTGGATCTAATCCTTTGCAAAAAATTGATAGATATGCGAAACAGGATTTTTGACCAGACTATAAGTTGGATCAGCGAAAACTCGAAAAAGGGTATTCAAATTGATATTCAAAATTTTTTGATTCTTCTTGGAAGTACTCTCTGTTTGACCTTTTTGTTTTCTAGGCATGACTAAAACAATCTTAGGCATGTCTGAAACCTGTCTAAGCATATACTGATTTGGTGAAGGCGGTACTTTGTAGGTTCTTAGGTGACACTTTACTATTTCCAAGCGGGTTTCTAGTTTTAAGCAGGCGTGTCTCAAATGGCTCTGAGTGTGCCTTCAGTGTGTATATGCGTGTTTAAGAAAGTCATAGGCATGACTAAAAGTCTAACAAGCGAGTGTATTTTGCATACAGGCGACACTTATCTGACCAGGGTATAATTTTTTTTAGATTTTTTTTTTTAAAACTTTTGATCAGATATTTTTGAAAATTTCTTGTTTTGAAAATTGGAAACAAACACAACACACACATAAATGTCTCTAAACAACAACTAATGTGTATATTCTTGAATGTTTTCACAAGTATAGCACAAGAATGAATTCCAAACAGCCTACCTAGAGTCAAATTGGTTTGTAAACATGGCTCTACAAGGTGGCCTTTCTAATTTAGTTGGGATTTAATAAATGTTTCATTCAAATGAATTAAAATCTCTCATCCCCCAAGTATGTTAAGGGGCTTCCCACATGCACCGAGGCATAATTTTGTGCAATCTGTAAAGACTACTAGAGGAAGTTCGAGAAGATTAAAATCCCTTTGTCATGCACCCCATTAAGGATGCATGTGTTTCATTTTATAGTGGGTCAGATTCTCGTGGCAAAAGCAAGTGTATCCCACTTTGGGCTGTCCCTCTCACTAGCCTTGCTAAGGAAAATTTGGGAGGCGAGCCCACTAAATCTCTAGCATGTTCATTTTGCAAGTAAGGCAGATTTTGAATTTTAAGTAAAGTTTTTGGGAGTTTGTTTCACCAAGAAGGTGAAGAGCATATCCCTAACTTTCCTTTTGATTCTCAAACACTTCAAACACTTAGTTCTTTTTCAACCTCTTGACAAGGAGGTTCTTAGAATTGAAATGTGTGGTTCAATTTCTTCCTTATTAAAGCTAGGTTTAAATGACAATGCCACAAGTTAAGGGAATGCAAGCTTGTTTGAGTAGAATACCTTTCCTTGTAGCTAGCAAAAGGCTAGGGGCATTTTTGAGTTGCTGATTTTCATTTTTCACTTACTCACCTTGGCAATTTGCTCCAACTCCCTCCTCCAACAAGTTAGTCCAACACAACCAATTCACAATGAGGGGAAACCAAACTTGCATGTAATCAATCAAAAGATTTTAATGAAAGAAGCTTTTATCTCAAGGTTCATAAATCCAATTTAGAGACACAAATTTCTGCTTATAAGCTTCAATCACAGCTAAATATTTCTCATATACCTGGACATCTTCATCTAGTGTGGATTCAAGGATAGCCTTTGTATGCACTTGATTCTCCTTCTTTATTTTCTTTGCCAATGCTTTTCCCTCCTTGTTGAACCTGCTTTCTGGCTTTTTCACTCTCAGATGTCTGCTCATTTACTGGTTAACAACAAACACAGAGAGTCAGATTTTCAAATTTTATCAAATTAAATGTGAAAATAGAAAATTAAATGTAGGTGACATCCTCCAGCTAATAGGTGTGAATAAATCACTCAGAGGCGTGACTTTATTGATTACACGCAACACCTTTCAGTACACAAGCGACATTAATAATAGCACAGGCGATAAATCTACTATGCAAAGCGTAAACAAAATCCTAAATTCGCGGCAAATAGTCAATGCAAAGTGACATCCAAAGCTTCTAAAGCGATAAAGATATTATCACAAGCATAACAATAATGATCAAAGGCATGATAATCTCAATTACTACGTGATAGAAAACTTTTCTTTAAGCGTGATATTAAGTGTAAAGCACAATGCAAAGAGGAAATTAACGCGATAGAAAATAAGTGAGTTTTCAGCTAACAGGTGTAAGATCAGGCTTCGGAAGCGACACTGTAAGGATTCCAAGCATGAATAGATCTCTCGTAGGCGTGACTTTAGAAAATTCCTACAGAAAACACACAAAAACCAGACAAAAACATATGCAAAGATGATTTAAATCACAAATTTATTAGTATTTGAGGCTCAAGGCCCCACGGTGGGTGCCATTTGTGTGATGATATTATTCACCTTCATGAAATTACAAGATTAACTAAGAACAACAAGAATTAGAGTGAGAACTAATCTAATCAATGCACAATTAATCTATCAACATCTCATGGATCTCTAAAATAAAGTGGTAAATGAGGCTCTCAGCTATGATCCTCACTAGTGACACTCTAAAGATGAGAATTAAGCTATATGATATGCAATTAAGATCTATTCAATCAAATTCTAGCTCTATTTGATGAACAATCTACTATGATCAAAGCAATTAAGCTATTAAAATTGACGAGTGGTGTGGATGAAAATTGCAAGAGCTTTGCTACAATTTAAAGATATGGAATGGATCCTTAATGCCTCAAAATGCTTTCTACTTATAGGATTTTCCCAAGGGTAGGGGGTAGAGTGAGTTGATCATGGTTATGCTTGGGTAAGGTCAATTGGCTTTGCTTTGTCCATAAATGGGGGGACAAGGAGGGGACAATCATTTAAATGGTTTCAAAAGGCTGGACCATTTCAACAAAAGTGAGTGATTTGTGTCCATTTTGTCTCCAATTTGCTTTGTTGAGGGAAATTATGATTTATTAATTAATTAAAGTAATTAAATTTAGCCATGAAGGGTAAGAGGTCCATTTTGATTTTTGCTTTCAACAACTATGTCATTAATTGAATTTAATCAATTTCATAGTGTTTTTCCCCTTTTCAAGCTTCATTTAATCATTTAATTGAATTTTTCTTTGATTTGAATTGCCTTTGTTCCATTTATTAATTTTTCATCCTATTTTGATGATTTGATGCACTTTTTGATTGATTTAAGCCTTTGACCAATTTTTTGTGTCTACACAAAGATCTATGATGTCAACCGCTTATGATCTATCAACCTCTCCGGAGAGAGAATGCATCAATCAAAAGTTGAAGATGCACAAATATAGTAAAACGTGAGACAATCTCAGTAACCTCCCTACCTACAAGGGGATCTACCATTAAGAAGAGCTTCACATGCATGAACAAGTGAAAGAATCCCACTCTCTCAAGATCATCTAAAAATAGTGTTCATAGGGCTTAATTACTATGTGTAACAGATATGCAAAAAGCAAATCTATGTTCATTTTAGAGCCCAAAACTGAAGTGTGAATTATGAAAGTTGTAAAGGCACTCAAGCTTGACACAAGAGAGTTTCTTTTATGTGCCAAACTGAAGTGTTATTAGATGTAATAGAATACCTGATTTCCTCACAACGCCCTTAGTAGATTTCACCTGTTTTAGCAATTTTTGAGCATTTGTCTTCTATCTTTTGTACCCATAGGACGTACCTACACCTGCACCTGCAAACCACTATTATGAAAAACTTACATATTCTTGTACATGAAACCCATTGTTATAAAAATCCATAAAAAAAGAAATGCAACTTGTCAACCCCACATGGTAGAAAATTAGGTTAGTCAAAGATAATATGTCATTTGATAATCGAAAAGCCTGTTGTCATAAAAAATCAGATTCTGGCCAGTCTGTACTAAATCAATAATAAATTTTGCAAATGAAAACAAAATTAATCCAAACAAATGGAAAATGAAAGCTAACTCAAATAAATTTTCAGAAATATAAATTTTTGATCTATATCATGTCATATGTGCATGCACCAACAAAAACATCAGTCGGATTTCATAAAATCAAGTTCAGACTAGTCTTCACTAAAATGATCAAAAATTTTGCAAATCAAAATGAAATTAATCCAAACTAATTGAAAATGAAAACTAACTCAAATACCTTTCCAGAAATATAAATTTTGGATCTGTATCATGTCATATGTGCATGTACCAATAAAAACATCAGTCAGATTTCATAAAATCAGGTTCATACCAGTCTTCACTAAAATGATCATAACTTTTGCAAATCAAAACAAAATTAATCCAAACCAATGGAAAATGAAATCTAACTCAAATACCTTTCCAGAAATAAAAATTTTGGATCTATATCATGTCATATGTGCATGTACCAATAAAAACATCAATCAAATTTTTAGAAAAACAGCCCAGAAATTTATCACAAAACTCACAAAAATTAACCTTGTGGTCGTGGGTTCGAGAAAACTGATAGAAATTTGATAGAATAGAATGGAAACCCATTTCAAAGCCCCACGGTGGGTACCAAAAATGTGTGTGTAAATTTTTTACCTAGTTGTAGACACAAAACTTCAGTAAAACATTAGAGGTTAGCAAAAACTGAAATCTGCAAGTAATTGAAACTATGCTAACTAAGGGATTTACTGTCTTCTAGTAGGTGTGAGTATGATGTTCTCAGATTGAAATTGAGTTCAGTGACAATGCAACACCTAAATGAAGGATTTAAAATCATGAAAGAAATGAAATATGAATGCAAATAAATCTATATTTTTGTATTTTCTATACAATAAGAATGAGAAACTGTATGAATCTAAGCTATAATGTATGAAATTGAGTTTGAATGCAGATTTAATCTAAGAAATGCTATGGATGCATATAAAAATATATGATATGAAACTATGAATGCTCAAAACAATAAATGAAAATCTCACAATAGCATTGATTCGCAAAAGATTGATTCTTCAATCACGAATTCGCCAGAGTAATTGTGCAAATTCAAGAGATGTGAGATTGAAAGCTTGAGGGATTTAGAGAGGGATTTGTGAAGAGTTGAACCTTGTTTTTATAGAAATCCAAGGCTTGAGAAGGCATTGAAAAAATCATAAATCACTCTTGATAAACTCAAGTTGATTTTTTAGTTAACTAGAAATCAAGAATATTTAATTCATAAAATCATACAAAAGTAGTTTTTATCTCAAAATAGAGCTTTAGTTCACTTTTTCAACTCATCATCAGATGTTGAGTTTTAGAAAGTTTACAAATTGAAATCAGCAATTGTTTTAAAGTTGATTTCTTTTGTGATTGTGCATGATTTAATATGAATTAATTTAATAAATAAAGTGATTAATTTTCCACTTAACTGATTTTGAATTAAAACAATTGATTTATGGGTTAATCAATTATTAAATCAAACTTTATTCCAATTAAATCATTAAATTTGACAACTTTGATTTTAAATCAATTAAATAAATATCCAATTGATTGTTTGTAGGAATTTTGATTTATTGTCAAAATAAAAACAATACTAATTAGGGATAAATGCAATTAAATCTAATTAAATAATTAAATGGCAGTATTAAATCTAATTAATTAAATATTCCTCATATTCAATTAATCAACTTTAGGATAAATAATAACATTTATCGCCAAATAATATTTAATTAAAGATAATTAGATAAATTAGGAATATTTAGGAAATATTCCCTGACGCAGAATTAAGATAAAATCAATTAAGATTTCGATATGAAGATGTGCCTTAGGTTAGGACTTTTGTATCAATTTCATTCGATGTGTCGATATAGGAAGTTAATGAACTTATAGCCCATTTTGGGGGTATTACAAGTGCTAAATCATTTTGAATTGAAGACACAACTCATCTATGTCTTTATTTTTTAATTGACCCCCATTGTCAGTCACAATCGATGAGGGTATACCATATAGCAGCTGATGTAATTCAAGATAAACATTGAGATTTGTTTTCCTATTGCATTGGACACTGGGACAGCTTCCACCCATTTCATAAAATACTCAGTTGCAGTGATGATGTATTTATATCTATTAGATGAATTTGGGTAAATCTGACCAACCAAATCAAAGGCCCATTGCTGAAATGGCCAATGTGTTATAAAGGGAATCAGCTCTCTAGTTGGTGCATGTATCAGATTGCCATGGATCTGGCATTTCTAACAAGTTTTTGCAAAGTGGATGGCATCTTTCTTCATAGTGGGCCAATAATATCCAACCCTTAAAATTTTCTTGGCTAATGAAAAACCGTTCGAGTGTGATCCACACACACCTTCATGAACTTCTTTTAATACGTGATTAGACTCTTCATGTTCTAAACACCTAAGAAGCATGTCATCTAGACTACGTCTAAACATGTCATTAATGATGATTACATAATGCGATGCTTCTCTTATGAGGGATCTCTTTTCATTTCTAGAATAGCCTTCGGGAATTGTTCAGTCTTTAAGATAGGAGTAGATATGGGCGTATCTGGATAACACTTGGGTTTCAAGGGCACAAACAATTTGGCATTCAGGTGATTCATAAGCTGGGAAAGGGAGTTCTTCCACCGGGAAGTCATAGCAAAATTGATGTTCCTCTAATTGTAACATGGATGCTAAAGTAGCCATCACATCAGCTTATTTGTTCTCTAATCTTGGAATTTTCTGAAATGTGATGAAAACGAAGTAATTTTTCAAGTCATCCACCATTGTTTTGTAGGGCACTAGCTTTTCATCCTTAATCTAATAGTCACCATTCACTTGATTGATAATAAGTTGCAAATATCCATAGATGTGTAATTCAATGATTTTCCACTCTATTGTCAGCTTGATCCCATTCACAAGAGCTTCATACTCTGCTATATTGTTGGTGCATGGAAAAATCATTTTGTATGCCTTGGGAATCTTATATCCTTATGGTGTGATGAATAAGCATCTAGCTCCTAATCCCTATTGTGTGAATAAACTATCAAAGTACATTTTCCAGGGATGTTCTTTTAAGTGCATAATAGATTCATCTAGAAACTCCACAAGTAATGGCTTGTCATCAGTTAATGGTGTCTCTGCAAGTTGATCAGTAATCACTTCTCCTTTAATGGCTTTTCTAACCACATATTCAATATCAAATTCACTTAGGATAAAGACCCACTTAGCAAGCCTTCCTGTCAGCATTGCTTTGTTCAATAAGTACTTAAGTGGATCAATTTTGGCTACCAGCTTCACCTTGTGTGCTAACATATAGTGTCTAAGCTTTTGAGATGTGAACACCACTACTAAGCATTCCTTTTCAATGATTGAATAGTTTAGCTCAAATGTGACTAAGGTCCTACTGATGTAATATATGGCTCTTTCTTTCTTTTCTTCATCTTCTTGTACAAGTAATACCCCTAATGATGTATCTGTAGCTGATATGTAGAGCAATAGAGGTTTTCCATAAATTGGTGTCATTAGAATTGGAGGATTCATCAGATATTTCTTAGCTTGGGTAAAATTCTCTTCACATTGCTCATCCCAAGTGAAAGTGATTCCCTTACACATCAACTTGGTGAAAGGTTGTGCTTTGTCCGCTAGTTGAGAGATGAATCTTCTTATGGATTGCAGCTTGACTTGTAGTGTTTGCATTTGACTAATGTTCCTTGGTGGTTGCATCTCTAGAATAGCTTTTACTTTTGTTGGATCCACTTCAATTCCCTTCACTGAAACTATGAATCCTAACAGTTTTCCGGATGACATGCCAAATGTGCACTTTTTAGGATTAAGTCTTAAGTAGAACTGTTCCATTCTATCAAAGATCTTCCTTACATCTTCTATATGTGTATCTCTTATCTTTGATTTAGCCAAGGTGTCATCTACATAGTCTTCCATATTTTTATGCATCATGTATGGAATATAGTGGTCATTGCTCTTTGGTAAGTTGCACCTACGTTCTTTAGACCAAATGGCATCACATTCCAGAAATAGGTTCCCCAAGCACACATGAATGTTGTTTTCTCTTGATCCTCATGAGCAATTTTGATTTGATTATATCTTGAAAATCCATCCATTAATGAATACATTTCATAGCCTATTGTTAAGTCCACAATCATATCAATGTTTGGAAGTGGAAAATCATCTTTAGGGCAAGCCTTGTTGAGATCTCTAAAGTCTTTGCAAACTCTAATGGACTTATCTACTTTAGAAATGGGAATTATGTTGGAGATCCACTCCGCATAATCAATATCCCTAATGAATCTAGCCTTCAATAGTTTTTCCATTTTTTCTTTTACTAGTAATGCCACATGTGGATTCATCTTTCTAATTTTTTTCTTTACTGGTTTTACATTAGGTGAAATAGACAAGTGGTCCATGATCAATTCTGTGTCCAATACGGGCATGCCTAAGTAAAACCAATCAAAGTTGACCTTCTTTTCTTGGAAGAAATTGGTGAATTGGATCTTTTCATCTTATGTTAATGACTGAGCAATGTGAACTAGTTGAGGAGCTTATGTTGTTCCCAAATTAATGGGTTGTGTAGGTTCAATCAAAACTGATGATCTTTTCTGAAAGTGATCTGGGAGAATATCAAGAATCCCATCCTTTGGTGCCTCAAGGAGGTTTTCACCATCAGATACATCTTTTTCTTTTTCTCTTTTAGGATCTAATACTACCACTAGGTGGTTTTCACCATCATACCTCTTGTTCTTTTTGTTTTTCTTTTTGAGACTGAGAAACTTGATATCCTCTTCAATCATAGTTTCGCTCTTTACAGTGGTGGAAGAAAGGAAGGGTTCACAAGCATTTAGATAATAGGCTATGGAATATTCATTGTCAAAGGATAGCAAGCATTTGTAGGTTCATCCCAATCTATCAAGTCAGGGTATTTAAAGGAAAAAGATTCAGTACATTCAAGAGACAGCTCTGCATTATTATCAACGTTATTAACTTGCAAGATATCATCTATTAAGTTTTCTTCTAAATAGATGTTAGGATTATTAGAGTCATGTTCATTATTATTAGAGTTCATATTAGTGTTATGCAGATCGAACTCTAGTGATCTAACATTTGAACTTTCTCCTTCTTCATTTAAGACTCTATGTGCAAATTTGTGTATTATATCCACCTCTATGTCCATGGTAGCATCAGATAGGGAATCCCACTCATACTCATGTGAGTCCACTTGACTATCATCTAAAACTTCCAAGAAATGGGCAATAGTCATGGGCATTCCTTCATCTTCAGGATCATGATTCTCTTCTTCTTGTAATATTTCTTACGGAGGTTCCTCATCAAAATGAGGTGTGTCATCAATAAGACCCTATTGTTCTTGTTCTGTGCTAGGTTCTCTTGTTTGTTCTTCTTCTAGTTCTTGTTCAACATTGGTACCAATTTATGATAGTGGATCTCTTTGCAATAGTAGAAACCTTTCATAGGCAATAGGTTGTCCTTCTACTTCTTCTTCATCATTTGAGTCTCTTGATCTATCAAATACAGGACCACTTTCTATTATAGGATGAAATCTTGCTTCTCTGAAACCCAATCCAGTCTTGTCTTTAGGATTTTTTAAATCCATGTGTAGGGGTTCCACTAGTCCTCTATTGTGTTGTCCCAATGGTCCTTTTCCTTTGTAACCCATTTTTTTCATGATTTCATATCCCTTTCCATATTTTTCAAGAGCTATCTCAACATATTTGGCATTCCCATGTTCCTCAGGTTCTTTGTAAAGCCATTACAAAACAGCCTTTTCTTCATTCTCTTCTTCAAGGGATATTTTTGTTTTCACCATTTCGGTTCCTTCATGTATAGTTAGAGCATTGTCATTGGAAGGTGTAAATGTTGATGAAGGTCTTCCTTGTGTTCTAGGAGATATGGGAAGATCTGTTAAAGATATTGCGGGGTCTATCTTGTACTCTCCCATGCTTGTTTCTTGGATGTTGATTTTTTTAGCAAAGCTTTTCAAACCCATTTCTTTGGTTGTTTCTTCCTTGTGAGGGATTTCTTTGTTGTGAGGAACCATTCTTTCTGTCTGCTTGAGATTATTGCAAGTGTACGTTGTATCTTTTGGAATAGTAACCTCCACTCCATTATGAGGGAACTTTAGGCATTGATGATAAGTAGAAGGCACAACTTGCATTGAGTGTATCCATGGTCTTCCAAGAAGAATGTTGTAAGCAAGGGGTAGATCGAGAACTTGACATAAGACATCTTTCTCTACTAGTCCCACTCTAATAGGTAAAACAACTAATCCTTTGGATGATCTCTCTTCTTCATCATAAGCCTTGATAGTTATCTTTCTTCTAGGATCAATTGCATGTTCTGAGAAGACCAACTATTTTATCAAATTGTATGTGCAAATGTTCAAACCAGCACCTCCATCTATCAAGACATGTTTGACCCAGTGTTTATGAATAAGGACTTCTAAATGCAAAGGTTGGTTATGTGGTTGGCTCAATGATTTTTCATCCTCTTCAGAAAAAGATAGGTAATGTGGGGAATTCAAGTGACCAACCATAGCTTGGAATCTATCCACATCTAGATCTTTTGGTATGTTAGTGCTAATTAGGGCTTGATCAAGAATCTCCCTATGACTAGGGGAGATTTTCAATAACTCTATGATAGATATTTGAGTGGGTGTCTTTTGTAACTGATCCACAAGATTAAACTTTGGAGGTAGCACATCTTGTTTAGATGTTGTTGTGGTAGTAGTTGGTTCTTTAGATGTTGAAGCCCCTTTGAGAGTGAGCTTAGCTTGACTTCATGTTACAGCATTGGAAGATTTAGTTTTGTTTTTAACTCCTTTTAGAGTGATCATATTGATGGAATATTCACATGGTTCCACCATATGAATTACATTGTCATTATCAAAATATGTTTAGTTGATTTTTTTACTCTTTGAAGATTCTCCTTTCTCATAGTTAGGTAATGGTGTTTGAAATGCTTTATGGTCATTGTTTGTGTGATGTCCATCTACCTTGACTTTTCCTTCTTCAATCAAATCTTGGATGACATGTCTCAACTTCATACAAGTGTTGGTCTTGTGTCCCTTGTTAGGATGAAAATCATAATAATCATTATCGTTCCACCACTTGGGTTTTATTTATGGTTCCCAAGGTTTAGAATCAGGGATTGTGATGATTTTGTTATCCACGAGTGATTTCAATACCACTTCCAAGGTATCTCCCAATGGTGTGAATGTCCTCTTTGGTCTCATTGTCCAAGGCTCTCTTCAAGGAGGAGGAGGTTTGTCGAAAGTTTTATTTGCCATCGGAGTCATCATAGAATTTGAATTCTTGTTTGCTTGGAGGTTTGTTGTAAGATTAAAGACCTCTGGTTTTGGTTTGACATTAGGAGTGCCAACAACTCCATCATTAACCGCGTTCTTGTTATTCTTGTTTCCATACTTGAATTTATCCTTGGAGGGATAATATTTGTCTTTATTCTCTTTGTGGATGGAGATTTCACCTTTCTTAATCAAGACCTCCTCAATTTTGATTGCACTATCTATCATTTTATCAAAACTTGGTGGTCCTTGCAATTGTCTATGAAAGTTCATTTTAGGAACCAAGTTATTAAAGAAGATGTCCATTTTTTTGTTTTCAGGTATCTACCTAGCATATCATGCAAATATTGTTCTCCATCGTTGTAGGAAGTTCAAGAATGATTCTCTCATTTTCTACTTGGTGTTGCACAAATCCAACAATGTTACTGTGTGTTGGATGTTGTAGGAGTAGTGTTGTATGATTTTTTGCACGAGTCCATCAAATGTCTTGATTCCTATGGGTAACTTTGAGAACCAATCCATAGCTTGTCCACCTAAACTTCATGGAAATAGTCTCACCAGATATGTTTGCTCATGCATGAACTCCATACTGATCATGCAAAATTCCCTCACATGATCTTGAGGGTCTAAATTTTCCATGTATTTTTCATATGTCAGTATTGTGATGTTTCTAGGAAATGGAATCATCTTGAGTCCCTTGTCAAAAGGGAAAGGACATATGTGCTCCAAGATATATGATTGTTTTGGTTTTTCCTTTTCTTTCTTGAGTTCTTGAATTTCTATTCGTAAAGCAGTTAGTTGCCTTGTTAGAATTGATAAAGGACTAAGGTCTTCTTTTTTCTTGAGTTGACTCACATCATAATCTTTTGGTAATCTCACACCTTGAGAAGCGAGTTCTAGGAAGTATTTTTCCTTGTTTTCATCCAAAGTTCTCTCAAGGATTTTGTTGAATCATTTGTTGTTTATACCTTTTTGGTATTCTTTTTCAGTGGGATCTTCATCATCATTGTCATCGTCATCTTGATATGTTTCATGGTATTGTATCTCTTCTTTTTGTTTATCATGTTCTTCTTGGTTATCTTGGTCATGGTATCTTTCATCCCATCGGTAATCTTCCTGGTTGTTCATGTTTATTTATTTGGGTGTCGCTGTATGAGTAGTGCTTGGTGTAGTACCAAATAGGGGATTGATTCTTGAGGTCTCTCCTATTTCAAATGTGAGCAATTGTACTTCATCTACGAATGGGTTCTTTCCAAAATGGTAAGCTTTGTGCCTTGTAACAACCATGAAAACTAGATTGAGGGATGAATGAATATCTTGTGTTTAAAAGTGGGTCTGATTGTTTGCAATGTCTGATTGTAGATCCAAGGATGCACGAGTGGGTTTGAAATGTTGTTTTATGGATCCAACGTCAAAGGGTGTCAAAGTGCCATGTTTGTGAGTTGGGAACCAAAGTGCAAGTGGGTCTGATAGTGTGAAAGTTTCAGTGTCAAAGGGTGTCAAAGTGCCCTTTTTATGAGTTGAGAACTTGGTTGTAGCTGATTGGATAAACTGACTCCACAATTGGATAATGCAGATTTGGACCATGCAAGGTGACAAGACATTTTCAAAGATGACTCTTTATGGTTATTAGATGATTGTGTTTTGGCAATAGGAACTTACTAACGGGCCAAATGGGTATCTAAAAATGTGAAAATTTTGTTTCTAGGGTGTATGAAAGTACTTTGTCCTAGATGTGATCCTATACAGTGACTGGCAAACAGTTTGGAACCCCGTATGCGACTCAGGAAATACCATATGTGACTCAGGAAATGTAGTGTGCACCAAATGCGACTCAAGAAATGGTGTGACCACTATATGCAATCCAAATTTGAACAGATGTGATCTGGGATGTGGGATGCGACTCAGGAACCTGGGATGCGATCTTATGATGACAGGAATTTTGCAATTTTAGTGTTTTTGGAAAAATGTGTCATGTCTGTTAGATTCGAGTGACTGTCAGGTGTTTTTAAATGCTTGTAAATGCTCTATGATTGTTCATTTGGGGGTGATTATCTAAATTTGTATTTAAGACACACCGAGCAATCATTTTAATCAGGCACACCTAACCTGCCTTATACTAGGTAGAGATTGAAACCACTTGTTCACTAACTTAGGAACACATCCAAAGACTCCTTAGAATATGGCAGTCCAATAACATGCAATGGATATTGGAGCCCATATTATCTGAATAGTAACATCAATGGGGGCTTGATATGGTGAATGTCTTGGGGTAATTATTATTTGCCTCACACAAGTGATAACAACT
Source organism: Chamaecyparis obtusa (assembly GCA_027943335.1). Classification (NCBI taxonomy): domain Eukaryota; kingdom Viridiplantae; phylum Streptophyta; class Pinopsida; order Cupressales; family Cupressaceae; genus Chamaecyparis; species Chamaecyparis obtusa. The sequence goes on from BSBK01002923.1 coordinate 1,406,139, forward strand.
TTTTAGGGGTGATTTGGGTAGCATCTAACATAAGGTTTTTAATGAAGGAATTCATTCACAACCATCTCCCATAGTCCTGCAAGCAGGATTGAGGTCATAAGCCCTATAGGAACCTGAAAGTGTGTAGTCTCACAAGCAAGATTGAAGTGGCTCCGCTCTACACAAAATCAAGGTCTGTCATTGGGATTGCTCATCAATCTCCTAAGACAAGATAGATCATGTCTTCCAAGCCTTTAGCCTCAAGGAAGCATCAAATTTTATAGTGGGGTGGAAGAGTCGGCGTAAGACTTGTCCCCACTTGGGTCATTCATGGGATATTTTTCCTCAATCGATAGGCCCTCTAAAGGTGTACAATAAAGAAAATGGATAGATGATAATAAGCTCTAGATTTATGATTCTCCATAAAGGAGAAGAGCATAATCTCCTAACTCACACCAAGAATCCCAAACACATCATGCAACTTAAGATTCAATTACTCCAATTTGATGCCAAATAACAAGCTAACATTTGAGTTTCTGATTTTCCCTCAAGGGGAAAAGAGCATAATCCTCTAATTGATTTGTAACTTGATCTCAAATTGTTTTAATATTCCTAGAAAAACCAAGCATGAAGTTTTGTTTTAAATTTTCTTTAGAGGCAACCTGCATGACAAGCATTAGTAGTCTTTTGTTGAAATTTTGTCTTGGGCAAACGTCCTGCAAACCACTGTTAGGCTTTCCAAAATCAAACAACAACATCAAGTTCACCCATTAGCTTGTTAGCTTGTTATAAATCCAAAATCCAAAGATAATTCTTTAAGGAAAATTGAATATGCAATTGTTAGCATTCATTCCTCAATTTAACTCCAAGGTGTAAACCAACTTTTGAGTTTCTGATTTTCCCTCAAGGGGAAAAGAGCATATTCCTCTGATTGGTTTACAAAGTAAAATTAAATTGTACTTAAGTGCTTAAAAACAAATGCATTAAGTTCATTTTATCCTTTGAAAGCAAATTATAAATAATTGTTAGCATTTGGGTTTCTATCTTTTGACCTGCAAACCATAGTTAAGCTGCCAAAAACTAGAGAAATCAACAAAAAAACTTGTTAGGAGTCAAAAAACCCAATAATGCAATTTAAATCCCCAAATGTGATCCTAAATTTTACCACATGTGATCCTATTTCCCAAAAATGACCCCATTTCCCATATGTGATCCTGGATTTTAGCAAATGCGACCCTATTCCCAAAAATGATCCGTGAATCTAGGATGCGATCTAGGAAATGTTGCATGTGACTGTGCTTCCTAAATGCAATCCTCTGACAGAAAAAGGCATGGCAAAGGTTAGTTTAAAATGCTTGAAAATTAGGAAATCTGGGGCTAGGCCCCACAGTGGGTGCCAGAAATGTGTGTGAGTTTGTGACCTGCAACACAGCACTTCAATAAGACATTATATCATTGTTAGCAAGAGATTTAGGCTAGAATTAAGGGAACTAACAAAAGAAATCATCTTATTTCTCTCTAGCTAGTGTGAGTATGGAATAAGGGTTAGTAGCTCTCAAATTTGACCCTTAAACAGTGACAATCTACACTAAAATGAGAGATTCAATGCAATATGTATGAAATCAAGCTAGATATAAGAAATTCGCCATAATTGAGCATGAAAACATGAATTCTTTACTAGATAACCCAATTGAAAGATTTCTTAATTAGCTAGAGCATGAAATGAAAGCATGAAATTCTAAGAACAACTATCAAATTCAAAGCATTAGTAAGAAAATTGCCAAGTATGAGAGTTCAATAATCAAAGATTATGAAGCCTCAAAATTCAAGCATGTAGAAGAAGAAATAAACTTTCTTTTATAGAAGATTGAAGGATTTGAACGGTTGAGATGTATCTGTGAGGAGTGGTTGAGATGCATCTTGGCTTGATCCTTGATCCGTGTGAGAGCTTCTTAATGATTAAGGTGTGTTTGTTGTGTTTCTTTGATTTAAGAGGTATTTATGATTTTCTTTTAATTAATAACTCTAGCCATGCATTTGTTGGGACTGAATTAATTAAATAGGCCTAGAGTTATTTGACTTGATTTAGCTTGAAACCTTAGTGATAAATGCTTGATTTAGAATTTTATTGATTTTATTGAATTTTTGGGATTTATGTTAATGATCAGGAATCGAATTAACATAATCAAGGTTATATGCCAAATTAAGGGAAAATAGGGCCTTAGGTTCTATTAGCCCAATTTTAGGTGATTACAATGCTCACCGCACCGAGACTATATTGTTTTGATAGTCATATATATGTTTCTATAAATACTCATGTATAGATCTCTGAGATAATCTCTAAACTCACATCTAGATATAGGATCTCTTATGATTCAAACTACTAGGACACATCTAAAACTCAATTTTACTTCTCTCTTCACCTATATCCCTCTTGTAACCAACCTACAAGATAAGATTCATCAAAACTTAAATATGTAATATCTTGCCACCTTTCTAAGTCAAGATTACTTGGTCTTCTCCCTTGATTTGAATATATCCCTACAGGTTCATTAGTTTATAGTACAATATTTTCCCCATCAATATTTATTAGTTTATAATTTATATTACTTTTATTTTCTATTTGGACCTATTTTGGAAACTTTGGAGTCATGGATTTCAGTGTTGGATAACTATTTGGCTTGGGGTTTGGTTTGTATCTTCCAACCTTGATCCTAGTCTTTTTCTGCATCTTTTTACCTCTTTGAATGTTCATGTTATTACTTGAAGTAGATCATATATTTGTACTTAAGGTGGCTTGAGTATGTGACATCCTTGTACTATTCTTATGTTTTTTATGGTTAAAGTTAGGGCTCATCCTAGTGGTTTGAGTACACATGAGAGTTTCCTAAACCTCTGAAATAAAGCATTTGAAGTATTGCAAGTATTTTGTCATGTTTTGCGTAGGGGACTAGGTACCCTATGTGAGTGGCTCACCATAGGTGTTGGAACCCTAAAGTGGTTGCTAGATGATCCTATGGGTAGGTTAGTAAAAAGTGATAACCTAATAATGAACTTGGAAAGGGGGGAAACAAAAGATAATGAAAGAAAACATATTAATGGCCACATAGTCCTGCTGGAGTACCAGTACCATGAGTAACTACCAGGGAGGATCCCTATTTAGAAAGGGGGTACCAGGGTTACATGGTTTCTAGGGAGAATCCCAAATTACCAGATATGTGATGACACTCACCTAGAGGGTATGCTAGAAACCTAACCCTTGTGATTAGTAATGTGATATCTTGTAATATTTTGTCTTTGTTTTCAAGTTAGCGTTTGTGAAACCTTAGAATTATTAGGGCCTTGTGAGTATCTTGGTTCTATCTTCTAGCATGGGGAGTGGAACTTCATCAGTTTCACATGGTTGGGTGGCAAAAACCTTTCGAGGTCCTGTTCATGGTTCATGACTTGGATGCATTCAATTTTATGCATTAATGAAGATCTTTCTATTTTGTATTATGTATTATTGAAAAGGAAGATGAAAAGATATGTTGTAACTCCTTTGGACAATTCATGTACTTTTTATTGTAATGAGATTTATTATCAGAAAAATGTAATTGAAAAGAAAAGCAATATAATTGGGAGGCATAGTTCTAGGGTTTGTTTCAAGGGTTGTTATTTGAAAGACCAAAGTTGGAATTATGTAATGTAATGTTGAATTATCTTCTCTATCTCTCCTATGATGCAATGAAAGGAAATGTTTATTATGCTAAGGCTAAAATTTAATTTGTAAAGAATAGTTATTCAATGTGTAGGAAAGAGAAATGAAATTGGTTTATGAAGTAAGGAATATAATTGTAAATGAAATGTTATTTTCTTACCCTATCTCTTAAGCTCTCAAAAGTGAAAGTAAAGAAAAGAAATAGAATTCAATTTGGATAAGTAATATGTTAGTAAATGAATTCATTAAGGGAACCTTAAGGAATGTAAATGTGAATGTATTAATGATGTAATGTTAGGGAAAAAAATTTGTTAGTTGCAATTTTAGGTCATTAGATCCTTATGGGTTCCCTGGCAGGGACATTACATTTGGTATCAGAGCCCTGGTTGCTACACTGGGAGCTCAGGGTCTATTTACGTTTGAAACTCAAAACTTTTCAACACATTGAATGCTCCTTTTAAACTTGCACTTAAAACTAATATTACACCACTCTTTCAGGATGTCTCTTGTTACCTACGGAAGAGCTAAGGATAGAGCTCAAGAGTCTTCCTCAAGATCTCATCCAGAGAGTTCCCATGGAGAATATGAGGGAGAACACAACCAAGATAATCATAGAAATGAGATTTGGAGTAATGACTCAAAAGGATCCTAACTTAGACAACTTATGCAACAACTTCTGCATAGACTCGACAACCTTGAAAATAGAGTCAATGTTGAAGAAGGAAACCAAGCTCAACACCAAGATAGGGAAAGAGATACGAGCCCTAGGAGAAGGAAAGTTATGCAATAATCTGAGGATAGGGATATCACTCACATGAGGGACTTTCTCAAATTCAAGGTACCCCTTTTATATGGCAACGAAGGGGGATCTACTGCACAAACCTAGTTGTTCAACCTTGAGAGTTGTTTCTCTATGCACCTTTTTAGTAGAAATGTCAAGGCTAGATGTGATATTATGAATTTTAGGAATTTTTCATCTACATGGTGGCATATGGAAGAAGACAAACTTCAACTCACCATGAACACTATTTCATGGGAATTGTTCCTAGAAAGCTTTAAGGATCGGTTCATGTTTGATCAGTGGAGGCAGGGAAGGGCAGAATAATTTCACCACCTCAAGAAATCCAACATGTCGGTGGAAGAGTATGAAAGAAAGTTCTATGAACTTAAGCCTTTCTCAAGTTTTAGAGATGATAGACCCATCCTTGTGCAACACTTCATTAAAGGCCTGAATGATAGAATATCAGGAGATGTAGCAGTCTTAGAACCCAAGAATCTTTGGGATGCCATCACTAAGGCATACCTAGTCGAAAGAAAGGTCAAAGGAAAAAGTGGCTATTCTAGTGGCCAAACTTTCAATGCTGGATCAAGTTCCAAGGGAAATTTTGATCAAGGAAATTTCAACTCGAAGAACCAGCAATCCTCTTTCAAATGTGGACAAAACTTTCCTAAGAAGAATTTTTAGAATAATAACCAAGGTAATGGAAGGTTTCAACAACCTCTGAACTGAAGCAATTTTTGGACACAAAAAAGTATTCCTCCTCCACAATCCCAAAACTCTCAAAATTTCAACAGAGGAGGTTACCAACAATCCAGTACTCCTCCTGCAAGGAACTTTGGATGAAACACCAGGTGTTATTCTTGTGGACAACAAGGACATATTGCAATTCATTTCCCTCAGCGCACGAATCTAGGGATAACTTTAAGAAACCCCCTTTTAGGAAAAAGTGTAAAATCCTTGCAAATCATACATTACTTTAGGGGGCAATTTATTTTAATGCAAGCGAAAAAAAATTTCAAATCCATGATTTTTCATAGTTTGTATTGGCAATTTTTTCCCCGTTGAATGAAAATTTCATAAATTACTGGCGAATAATTTTCTTTTGAAGTAAAAAATTATAATATATGAGGCGAATCATTTTCTTTTGAAGTAAAAAATTATAACATATGAGGCGAATGATATTCTTTTGAAGGGTAAAAAAATAATTGTATTGGCAAATTTTATGTATCGTTTGAAAATTTATTTATTTTATTGGCTAATCGTTCGTTAATTATAGAAAAAAAAATATTTTCTTGGTGATTTTCAAAAAATGGGACATAACACGGACACGTAACCTAACCTAACATACCTAACATACATACATTATTTTATAATGTTAAATGTATTATTTGAGACCGTCTGATGATCCAAGATCAATGGCTAAAGTTTAATATCGGCCCCAATTTCTTGAAGGAAATAGGGTTGTCGAGGAAGTCACCAAAATGTTAACACATATCAAATAAGGGTAACTTGTCTATAGACTACAATGTGCACATGTTCGTATCGATAATCACGGTCCTATTACTATAGTGCAACTTGTAACCTCTTAACTTGGTAAGCAATAAATGCCTTGTCAGTGACAAACGACATTCTTTAACTTGTCATGCACCACTTCCAAATTCATACAGATGATATAACCGATATCTGACATTTTTTGCATTTATGGGAAAGATTTACTGCCAGATATGAAAGATTAAGGACAAAATTTTAATTTCTCACACGCATGCATTTAGGGGAAAGATTTACATGAAAGATTTAGAGGCATGTTAAGGACAATGGATTTAATACCATTAAAGATAGAATAATTTATTGCTAAGTAATGATCAATGATTCAAGGGCTATTTATAGATGATCTAGCTTCTTCATTCCTCAATCCATCTTTGCTAGATAAATTGTTTGTTTAGGTCATTAGTCTGCAATTGCACTCTGCAAATAATTTTTTTTTAAGGTTTCTGAAGTTTTAGATGGACACTCCAATTAGGCTTAGATGCACATCTGAGGAGCCCCAGAAGGCCTTTCTGGGTTCCTTTTCAAATGAAACCTTAGAATCAATTTGTAAGAAGGGTGGGATTTTCGTAATAGAGGTTGTTAAAATTGTGTTGGGTAGAGATTTTCTACACAATGAAGATAGGCACCGGGTCAGCACAGACATTACATCTCTTTTTTGGCATCTCTTCTCAACCTCGGAGGAGAGAAGGTGGACATGTTAATGTTACTAAGGAGGGTTTTTTAAGAAGAATACTTGGGGGAAAATGTTAATGTTGTCATGTTTGTAGAAATAGGGGTGGGGATCCCTTGGGCAAGTGAAATACCCAAGCTTCTCCTACCAAGCTAGAATGTGGCCATGCAACCTTTTCTTTTGGGCCTGAATGTTGGGCAATGTAAGCGCCATAGGAAATGTGCCCTGATTGCTAGGAATTTTCTCCGAAATTGGTTTATGCTTGATGAAGAGGAGGCTCAGGTGGGGCAATACAGGTGGCTAGATGAATTCTTGCAGTTAATCCTCTCTACAAAATTCTACTTAGATGGAGCCGAAGGGCAAAATCAGTAGTGGACTACTAGTGGTTTTTTTTTATAAAAACAGACCTCGTTTATGGGTTTTTTTGTTTATAGTAGGTTTCTCTTTGTACTAGAAGTGGACAATGTAATTATAATTTTATGAAAAAAATAATGAAAATTTCGCAAGCTTTAGCTCATTTCAATTTGTACAAAAAATGGTTCTCAGACTTCTCTGTCACTGTGATTGCAATATTTTAATTAGTTGCTTTATCTATGTATTCGACATGTATGATGTAACTTGTAAGTATGTTTTAGTAGAAATGAGGAAACGTTCAAATGATGCCGATGGTATTTCCATTTTTAAATCTAAATATTTAAAATGTATCGCAATTGTACATTGTAGATGGTTGTAGTTAATAAAAGAAATGTCTTATCAGTTATCACTGAGTACTGACATTAAGTTTGGGTAATGTTACCTGTCAAAATTCACACACTCGTACATTTAATATGAAAGATTTACAGAATTTTGAAGGACAAATGAATTAATAAGGTTAGAGAAAGAATTTATGGTTTTCTAATTATAATGTATGAGAATTATATGTGATTATAATTATCAATGTTAAAGTTATAATCAATAAAAAATATCATTTTAACTTTAAGTATACTATATAATCAATTTGAAGGACAAATGAATTAATAAGGTTAGAGAAAGAATTTATAGTTTTCTGATTATAAGGTATGAGAATTATATGTGATTATAATTATCAATGTTAAACTTATAAATAATAAGTAAAACATATCATTTTAACTTTAAGACTTAAGTATACTATATAATCAATAAAAAATATTACTTTAATTCATGTTTGGGAGACCTAGCGAGTCAGTGACCACAGAAATCTCATAATCTCTAAACACTAACCTTAACTCCGGCCTCTGAAATTTATTAGAATGTAATATTATTAAAAAAATAGTGCATTTTGAATTTGATTGGCTAAAATTGTTACTATTCAATTAAATAACTTTAAATGTTATTAACTTATTATTCATTATTAATTAATATTTATAAAGGAAAAAATAACATTATAACTTTTAACAATGTCCGTTGCAAATAACTATCGTTGGATGAGCACAGATTGATGATGTACGATGGACTTCGGGATGAAGGGGAAAAGCAACCCCATCTTTTCAAACCCATTCTAGAATCATGACATGTGTCACTAAACATGTAACATGTTCCACTCACAGTCTCGCATGGTCTACCAACAATGTCATTTGATGATGACGTGACACATCTGACTTGTGAGGTAAGTCGGTCGTCGGGTGACTAGGTGAGTTAATGGGACTCACGGGGCAACCACACTACTCACTAGACAGTGACAAACAAATTAACAATGACATTATGACCATTGGATGATTGTAGATCAACGACCCAAGTTGTATTTCAGGATGAAAGGGAAAAGCAACCCCATCTTTTCAAACTCATTCTAAAATCATGACACGTGTCACTAAACACGTAACATGTTCCACTTGCAGTCTCGCACGGTCTACCAACAATGTTATTTGATGATGACATGACACTTCTGACTCGTGAGATGAGTCTGTCATGCCCTAAAATTATAAGAATCTAACCATAACCTAAAGAACTTATAATACTTTAAAACAAGTTAAATTAACTAAAGGAGTTGAAGTCATTCATTTCTTTTAAAACCCTTAATATGGATTAATCAATTATCATACAAGATTATCAGATTGTCAACTAACTCTTTTAAACAACCTTTAACATTATTTAATCAGGGTATTACCTAATGTTAATAAGAATTCATGTTAATGTATGAATACTTTTATATGACCAAATAAATTATCATGATCATTTAAAATGTTGTAGAGACTTAAGCAACGTTAATTATCATATAGTCGATAATCTAGTGAGTGATGTGAGTTAATGTGGGGTTATGTGCATGCTTAGTTCGTATTAGTATCTTTAGAATTTTTTTTAATTAATGATTGGATTTTGCACCAAGGAATTGTATAAATATGATGAAGGGTGCTCCCCTTAATACCACAAACACATAACAGAAATAGAGAAACAACAACAATATGCAAGAACAGAAAATTGGCTTCTTATTATCTCCACAAATGTGGAATTACAAACTTTCAGAATTACAATATGCAAAGCCACATGGGCATTCCCTTACAATATTCTGTAGGACAAAGCCTCGAATCAATACCCAGATCTACTACCCAGAACTATTCTGAACTGCCTAAGACAATAATACAGCCTTCCTTATATAGGCAATTTTCCACCGCCTGGGAAGGTTCCAGAATTTTAGCCAATAAGGCCGACCAAACTTAGAATTATTTTTTTTTATTTTACATTTCATTACATCATAGTCGGCTCAAAATAAATTTTGAAACCCGAACAAAAATTTTGAAGAAAAATCATTTTCCGCCATTTCAGGTGACCCAACTTCCGAAGACCATAAGTCATCACCAGTTGACCCGATTGACTATTGTAACCCCATTTCGGAAAGGGCGCGAGGAGCTCTACAACACTTGAATTAAGCAAGCTTCATTCAGCCCAAAATTTGACCTCATCCGGGGCCTCTAAAGCCTTCAAAACTGAGTTCAAAGTTTCTGTACCCTGCTGCCGATACCGAAAATCTTCAATATCTTCCAATATACACTTGATCTGGCAATGAAACTTTACTGGCAGACTTATATGACCAAAATGAACCTCCAAGAAAGAAATCAGATCATTCTGAGCACATACAAAAATTACCAAAAATAGTAACTTTCCATAAATAGCAGCTCTGCACAAAATAGCCCTTATTGAATACAAAAATAGAAATATATTTTTGGGTGATGCAAGATTGCTCTTACACCCAGGATGCTCCTGCATCAAAATATGTGTCTAAGATATTACAACATGAACCATAAAAAGCCTTAAAACTCATTAATGACCCCTCTAAAGTCAAGGTTTTCATTTTGCATGAGATTGAAGAGTTGTGAGGTTTTGGTTAACCTCTCTCTTCTTCCCAAACTTGGATTCAACTCCATTTATGGTGAAGGAAGGCAAGTGGGAAGAAGGGAATGGAAGTTTCTTCCTCTCTTCTGATTGGCTCCTAGATTTTAGGAGGTTTGCCTATTTAGGAGAAACTTGGAGTAAGGTTTTAGTTGATCACCCACTCTCTAGATTTGGAGACCACTTGTTGGAAAAAGCTTAGGAGAGAGGCTAGCTTTGGAAGGAGTTCAAGTTTTTTTTCAAGATTTCAACCTTTGCTTGGATCAAGGTAGGCCTTGTGCTATTTTTGTTATTTCGTGCATATGTTTGAGCTTGGAGCTCCATTAATGGAGTCCATGGCTTTTTATGGTTCATGTTGTAAAATTTATGTTTTGTAAATATCCATATGGTCAACAAAATAGACTATAGATATAAATTTATAAATTTTGAAATCCACTGTTAAAATATCATTTAAATTTCCTATCTTATCCCTATAAATATCTCTTATATGAGATTGATAAATTTGGGTTAAAACCCATAAGAATCTCTTATTAAATCAGTTTATGATATTATGTTTGTTTTTTTTAGGAAAACTCTAGAATTTGATTAGAATACATAACAATATTTAATTGTAAGTTGGATATAACTTTAGTAAATATTTGATTTATTTGAATTTGTTGATTATAGGATAATTAAAATTAAGAGACTTTACCTTTGATAAATATTTTCAAATCTAATTACGTAAATTTAAATTGAATTACATGTGATTTAATTTTATATAGATTCAAATTTAGATTAAGTTATATAGTTGATAAATTATTGATCGACTACTTGAATATTAGATGTGATCTAAATTTAAAGGACTTAATTGATTCAATAGATTAGATAAATTAGCTAGATGTTATTTTATTTAAACTTAATTAATTAGGAAATTTAACATAGATAATGTTAATTTAATATTAGGATTATCAAGTGAATGTTATTTTTCTTAATTAAACTTTCTTATCGTTTCATAAAGAGTTTCTATGCCTTAGTAATGCGTTGACCAATATCAGACTTGGTTGACTTTTTGGTCAACCGTTAATCAAACCTAATATTATAGATTTAATGAAATTTTAAAATTTGGATTTTCAATATCTATTCTTGAGTTGCTAATATGTTTTATCTTTATAGAAATTATTTGGGAAGCTAGATTTGAATTTAGCTAGATTTGATTCAGGTATTTGGATAGAATTTCTAAATTTATATTAAATAAATTAGTTGCTATTGTGGTCTTTGAGATTGGAATTTGTTAGAACAATTATTGGATAAATTAGCATTTGTATTGGTATCATATTATAAGTTATTCTAATTATCTTTCTAGAGAATTAATTAATCTCATTTTGAAAACTAAAAGATTAGTTTAATAAGAATTTGATTTATATAGACATTAGATGCCAATGTGAGAGGAATTATAAAGAGATAATAATAGATTATTTATTTTGAGTTTATTGGTTGGAATTAAGTACTTGTTTTATTAGGACTTTATCAAAATTATTTATGTATTAGCAATTTCTTATTGCTAGAATTGAGATTATTGATTTAAATTAGAAGGATTAAAATTATATTTAGATTGGATTTAAGTAAGTTTAATAAATAGACTTCCTATTAAAGCTTAATGGTAAGATTTATTTATTTGGTTAGTATTTGTATTTCTAGAATAACTGAATTTTTGTGTGAAGAAATAAAAGGGGGATTTAGCTAAAGAAAATTTTAAAGAGAGATTGTTAGAAGTAAAATTATTGTTAAGTTAGCTCACTATGAACTCTATTAAAATAGTAAGTTTGATTTACGATTTAACTTTTAAATTAAAAGTATATCAAAAAAAATTAGGATTTAATACGATCATTAAAGCTCATTTGATAAATTTAACTAATTTTATGGGTTATTTTAGTGAATAAGTATGTTAGCCATTACTTTTAGCTAAAGTGAAGATTATTACATTAAACGAAATGTAACTTAATCAAGGTATTATTAGATTGAAAAAACTTCTTTTATAATCCCTTAATATGGATTAATCAATTATCATACAAGATTATCAGATTGTCAGCTAACTCTTTTAAACAACCTTTAACATTATTTAATTAGGTTATTATCTAATGTTAATAAGAATTCATGTTAATGTATGAATACTTCTATATGACCAAATAAATTATCATGATCATTTAAAATGTTGTAGAGACTTAAGCAACGTTAATTATCATATAGTCGATAATCTAGTGAGTGATGTGAGTTAATGTGGGGTTATGTGCATGCTTAGTTTGTATTAGTATCTTTAGAATTTTTTTTAATGAATGATTGGATTTTGCACCAAGGAATTGTATAAATATGTGTCTAAGATTTAGGCTAGACTTATAAACAAAAATGCATGAAGCAAAATGAGTTATTACATAGAAATCTAACCCTTGAGACATATTTTTTTAAGAGTGTTTGGTCATGTTCTGTAAGCACACCTTGGACACAAGGTGTTGTGTAGCTTGTACTCCCTTCTTGTGGCCAAGTATTAGTCACTTTGTTTACGTGATTTGATTTGATTTTCAGTTTGGTTGAGCTTAAGTGTTAAGGACTAGCTTGAATTTTTAAAAAGTTTTCTTGTAACCATATAGCCACCAAAATTTCTTTTATATTAAATGTAGTTCTTGCCCACATTTATTCTTCTTTTCAATTTATTTAATTTTTTGAGTTTTGAATTTAAAATTGTGAACCTTGGTTTAAGATTTCTTATGATCTTGAGGTGGCTAGAATATGTGTGTTATGTTGCTAGTCCTGTGTTGTGAAATATTATTCTCTATCATGTTCAATGTGGAACATTGATAGAATGTATAAGGGAGTAGGTTGTGAAGAATGTACCATTATCATTCTTAAAAGCATATTGTGCTTGAAACATGACTTATCAAATAAGAAATATTCAAATTAAATTAACATGCACCTTCTTATGAATATTAGCTATACATTCCATAAAATGATTAGCCTTGCTCAATATATCTTGAAGGGAGTATTGATACTTTGAAATACAGTATAGATGAGGTCACCATTCCCCTACTTCTTTGATGAAATCCAGGAGGATGTTCATGCCTAGAGGGGGAGGATGTGAGGCCTACCCCATCATGACATAGATTAGCACTATCTTTCACTTGTATGTCTTCTTGTCAAAACTAATTTTTGTTATAGTTGGACTTTTGGGATACATGTAAAACTTTATGGATTGTTGAAAACTTTACTTGCAAACAACACCTGAATATGTAATCAGGGAATCTATATAATACTCTATGTTTGTGATGCAGATTTGTATTTAGGACTTAGTTCTGATGGTTTAGTATATTGAAATAGTATGTGGATGTAAGATGTAATCAAGAAGCAAGATTATTAAAGAGTGTTATGTTATGCATATGGATTAGATGCAGATATTGTTTAAATTCAAAGAATCATTGATGCATATATAAGTGAATGTATGTTCTAATTACATTATGTATTCTTATATGCTTAAAGTATAGATTAAGTGGACCTACTGATGTGTGCAATGAGTGTGCAGGAAAGAATGACCATGGAACTATTCGGGGATTCAAGAATGAACCTATGTATATTCCCCGTGATGCTAAGGTCATGTCTAGGAAGAGACATAGACCTCATTGTTATGTGTTTAATTTGTGGAAGTAAATTGTATGGTTGTATTTAAATTAGTTTTGTGAAATGTTAATTATGAAGTCTTGTAAAGTTATTTTGAGTAAGAGGACTTTGTGTAAAAGTATTTATTTTTTTGTAAGTTGTAAATCAACTATGTTATAGAGGGGTATTTATGTGAATACAAAAGAGAGATTTTTTATCTATGTTGTTTAAATTATATTGATGGTTAAATTATTTTTTGATAGCATAAAGTTGATTAGATCAACTTCAAAGAAAAGTATGAGTTTAATAGATTAAGGTTCAAATAAGCCTTAATTTCTACTATATATTTGTGTTTATAAGATAGTTTTATGCCATTAATGAGGAGGCAAAGTTATTTCCATTAAGGGTGAAATTGTAACTATCTTCTTTTAAAAGTCATAGAATACTTGGATTAAGAAAGTTATTATGATAGGTTTTCAATCTATTTAAATTATAATGTTGCAAAAAGGGTTTTAAAAGAAATGAATGACTTCAACTCCTTTAGTTAATTTAACTTGTTTTAAAGTATTATAAGTTCCATAGGTTATGGTTAGATTCTTATAATTTTAGGGCATGACAGAGTCAGCCATCAGGTGACTAGGTGAGTTAATGGGACCCATGGGGCCACCACACCAGATAGTGACTAAAACTGATATTATGATCATTGAATGATTATAGATCAACGACCAAAGCTGTATTTCAGGCCGAAGGGGAAAAGAAAACCCATTTTTGCAAACCCATTCCAAATTCATGACATGTGTCCAATGTCCACTCACACGGTCAGTGACAAGTGTGACAACTATAGATTGTACAATTTTGACACTTTAAGTTTCACTTTCCAGTTTCTAATCTAATTTTTCATTTATAAGTATAAGTAGTCTGTAGATTTAGAAAGGGGTTATAGATTCTAAATTTCTTGGTTGAGGATTGAGGTCCAAGGAAAGAAACAAAATCTCTCAGCTCTCTTCCTAGTCATAGTCTACAAAAATTGAAACTAAGGGTAACGGGTAACTACTAAAATCCAGAACACCTACGTCCCACATTTTAAATTTTTCAAATCTCTTGATTTACAACTTTACTATTTATATTATATATAAAAAATTAGCCTATTAGGGTTTAATTTTGAATCACCCTTGTAAATTGTAGGCTTGTAGTTGTGTATAAATATTTGAATTTTCCTACAAGTAAATAGTGATACTGGTTACCAACTTACCACGATGGGCAAAACAAATATCAAGAATAAGACTATGAGTAAAAGGCCAAGTCAGATAATAGAATTCCACAATCTGCTTAAAACACCATGTTTCACTGATTCATTCCATGATATTTATGATCCTGTTATTCATGGAAATAAGGGAATAATGGAAATTAAATTTGCACTTGAAAACAAGTGGAACGATCCAAATAAGGGTTCAAAATTTTATTCATTTAACCCCATGGTAAATGCAACGAAAAATAAAATTGGGTCGTGGGTTGTTGGGTCGGCACACATGGCATTACCTCAAGTATTCCCTTGCCCAGAAATTGCCATGGTATGTGCCAAAAATTATGATGAAAATAGAAAAGCAATTGTGAATAAAAATACTCAGGAGGAATTTTGTGCATAACCGAGAGTGAATTTGCTAGTCTGTTGAACCTAGGGTTTGAACAACAAAACTCAAACGTACACATTGACATGGGAAAGCTGGCAGAGGATTATGAAAAATTAGATGCAACACAAAGAGATTATTATATTAGAGGAATAACAAGAGGTTCTAGTCTGAGTCCAGATCATAAGCCTCCTTATGATTATAATAAATGGGTTCCATGGGCACAGGATAGTATTTTCTTGCTAGCATTTTTTGGGGGATTGGATAGTAACAAACAAGTGGGTGCCAGCATTCTTGAAATGCTTTTTCATATTCATTTTGAAAAAGAACCAGTAAAATATTGTTTTATTAAGCACATTGTTCGTTGCATGCAAGATCAATTACTAACGATTCAAAAAGGTTCATAGAAGACATTTAGATTCATAACCTACTTGTGCTATCTTCTCTTAGCAAAGCATCATGCAATATTTTAGACAAACAAGCTTTGCAATTAGGGCCAAAATCCAATATATGAGTGGAAACCTCAGATAAGGATGATTGATAACAGAAGGAACTACAACAATTTTGTAGACTTATTTTTGGCACCAATGTACCATAAAATTATAGGCACTCCAGTGCCTAGATTTCTTGTTACTTGTAGAAATTGCACTCAACTCGAAATTCAAATACAATTGGTTGACTGGTACTTAATGGAAGAGTACATTGTGTTAAGGTTTTACAGTTCAGTGGTAGAACCCTATAAACTTCCAATACATGTAATAGAGAGGGTATTTACATTGGAATATGTATGGTAGATGGAGAGCACAGATGTACTCTTTAATGGTTAGCAAAAGAAAATGATATTTCCTTCCTTTCCTTTCTCTTTTGGAGGGTTCACATTTGAGAGAAGAGGATTCAAAGTGGCACAAGCCTTTTTTTCAATTTTTAGCTTCAATGTTGACAGTCACTAGCAGTATGATCCACTCAACATAATTGGAAGAAAGCTTAGAGAGAATGGGAACTCTGCAAGCAAATGTCAACATGAAAGTATGTCATTGATTGAAAATTTTAAAAACATGGAGTCCTAGGATGAGGTCAAAAAAGAGATGGAGAAATATGTTGCTGAAAATAATATGCCAATACAGGAATTGTCATCACAAATAATGGCATTGCACAAACAGAAAGGAAAATTGCAGGCCATGACATCGTCCAATTTCTACCAAAAAGCTGCTCAACCATCTACAATATCTATTCCAAAAGAGCTAATGAATGAATGTATGGATGGTAATTGGACTCGAACCAAAAAAATTTATTTTTGGGAAATGAGAAAGAATCTCGGCGAGCTAAAGACCTCTGCAGATCTTTATGACATGGAAGAGGATATAATGTTTAGCGAATTGTGGAATAAGGAGCATCCAGTTGAAGCATATCACAACAATGATGATGACTATGACCAAGATTCTGTGAATCCCGCATCCAGTGTGAATCCCACATCCAATAATGTATATTCAATTAGTAGAGGAGTTGATGTGTCCACAAAACTTCAATATACCAAAGGGGCAGATATTGTAGAAAAAAATGGGCTACCCAGGTTTTGGTGGTCTGGATCCCAATGGATAAGGAATTTGGTTTGTACCTAACCCACCAGCTCCACCAAAACATGGTGAGAAACTAGGCCTTGGCCTTGGAGTTCAATCATCATATTCTTCAACTCAGTCAATTTCATTTGTCCCACCTATTCCAAGCACTCAGATTCAATCTGAATCAATTGCCACTCCCACAGCTATGGATATCATGGGTACAACTACAACTAGCGGTCTAAAAAGTACATTACAGATAGACATGAAAATAATGGTTCCCAGATATCAAGGTAGTGTAAAGAAGCAAAAGGTTATGACAAGTATTAGTACAACAATGGCAATGGTGACTGTGAGTCCAACAATTGCCCAACCTTTAGGACAAAACCCTCAGAACAATCCAAAAAATCCACTTGTAATGGGTCAGGGTGTTGCTAATCCTCATGGTGGAATTAGTAGAACCACAAGCAACATAGGTGGAAGCTCATACATCAGTGCAAGTTCTATGTCACAATTCAAACATTCAATTGTGTCACAAAACCCTGATTTTCGTTACAATGATTTTGTAACTAACTATGAATAATCAAAAAATAGGAATAGACAAAATAGTAAGACAATGAAGATGGAAGCAGATGCTGCAGCTCGTGATGCAAAACCTGCATCCAACAGGTTATTTCCCACATATGACCCAAATAAAGATATGATGGAATTCATGGTTGTTATGCCCCCAGCTAGAGATAACAATCCACCAGAGAGTCAATTAGATACATCTCAATTTCAAGTTAGCACCATCCAAATGAATTTATCCAAAATTAAAAATGTGGACAAGATAAATGTGTCTAAAATGACCAACCAAGTGGTCTACACTTTAGTGATGAAGTTGGAGAGAGAGAAAGGAAAGCTTCAGGGCACAATAGATAAGTTAAAGGCAGACCTGGCAAATGTAAAGGCAAATGAGAAACCAGCAGAAAATAGGTGCAAAGAATTAGAGAGAAAGATAAAAAAATTCATCCTCTAAAGAAGCAATTGGACATCAAGAACATATGGACGCAGAACTAAAAACTCTGAGGGAAAAATTGGAACCGAGTGAAAAAAAATTTGAGGATGAAAAACCCTCTTCATTAATTTTAAACAAAAACTTGGAGAATGCGGGACAGGCAAACAATAATTTAAAGAAATAATTGGAGAATGAGAGGGTAAAAACAAAACAGTGGGAAGAGAAAGCAGAGAAAATAAAATAACATAGTGAACACCAGTTCTCAGAAATGAGAGAAGCCCTAAAGAAGGAAAATAATACAATTAAAAATTATGAAAATAGCTTGAATGACCATGTAAATAATACAGTCAACCAAATAAAAAAATTATTCTGGGGGCAAATAAAGATGTTTGGTGATAGGTTGTTTGATTGGTTTGAACTGAATGAAACTCTTACAGATGTTTTTGGGAAGCTGAAAGAGCACATTGAGAAGAACAAAAAAAATTGTTAGAGACAGAAAATTGCAAAGCAGATTATGCAAGAAATCAACAGAACCAGTGACAGGTATTTGGCAAGCAAGGGAATTCAGGACCGCGTTGGTGCAACAATAAAGGTGACCTATGTCTTTCAAAAATGTCAGAAACTAACAAAAGCAAAAGAAACTCTTGCCTTATTCGGGCCAAATCTTGCCAAGATGAATAGTAAAACAACCAAATTGATATCTCTTAATGTTTTGTCGAGTCCTAGTCCTAATTACTCATTAACGAATTTTGTTGGAAGAGAAGCTTACCAAAAAAAGTTGAAGGACACAATGATGTCTGATTTAGGCAACCTTCCTCGGGACAAAACTCATGAAGGCATTGCAAAGTGCATCAAAACATTCACAAATTTTAATGCAGTAATGGAAGGAACATTGCTTTCAACTCACTCTTCCAAGTATGGATGGTTGATGAGGTTGCAGGTCATTTACTATAACATCACAAATTTTTCCCTTCCAACCGACGAAGAATGGAGCATACTAAAGAAAGTGAAAAATTCATCTTGATCTCATCAATCATAGCATGTGAAAGTACTTTCAGTTTCAATCATCTCTATATCTTTAGTATATATCTTTGATATTATCCTACATACTATAATTGAGTTTAAAGTAACAAGTTTGAACTTTGTTTTTTGAACAAGATCAATGTTGCAGATGCTATTGTCAATGCTAATTTACTAAATCGGCATGTCAAATGCAAAAATGTACAACTACAGTTGTAGAGATGTTGTAGACATGTAGTTGTCTTACTGATTTAGATTTTGAGACTTCACTTTAGGCAAATCGACCTAAAGTTGTTGTTGCTCCCTTGTTTCTATAAAAGGGAATTCAGGGTCATTGGCTTAGGGTAATGAAATTCAAATTGGGCAATGTGCCAAATTGCCAATGGGTATTGAGTCATTAAATTTTGTAAACAAAATCACAAATTTGTGTTCTTACTAGTATTAATGAATGAATTGTTACATTGTATCATATTTGTAATTAAATTAATGAGAATCAGTATTTCTAAGAATTGTAACATATGAATTGCTATGTTGTCAAAAAAATAATGAAAAATCTACAAGAATTGTACCATATGAGCTGAATAATGCAAATCAAAACCATTATTGATTGTGGAATTGAATCTTGATGACATTATCAACCACATTCATGTTTTTGACATTGGAATATGCTATTATGCATGATTGATGATGAGATACAGAAACTGACAGTAGACTTCAAGAAAAAGTTTAATAAATACCTAGGACCTACTACTACAATGGTTCAACTTCAAGCTACCACATCATATCATTATTAAGATCGTTGGATTCATCACCATCAACTTCATAGCTTCATTGGTTCATCTATATGTTTTCTTCACTCTGCATACCTCCGCTTAATTGATGTTCACTGCTAGCAGTACCAGTACCAGTACATGAGTCAATGACATCATTGTCTATGGCATTCCCACTCCCAGTCCCACTTTGGTTTGAAATGTTGTCCATCCCTCTTCTATGACATTTATTCCTCCACAATTTTAGTTCCCTTTTGTAAGGAAACATATTGACTTCATACCTAGATGTATAGAGCCTCAAGCAATTTTCCAGATTCTTGTCTAGTTTGTTTCTTAGCTTTGACTTTAGGAATCCAAAATCACTGAAAACTCTCTCATCCTCCACCTACCCCAATATCATGGTCATACATAAATCCACAAGCTTGAAATATTCTGATATTGAATCAATCAACATTTCGCTCTCAGCTAGATTTTTCCAAAGCCTTGATATTGATCCATCTTTGAGAGGGTTCTGCATAATATTATATTGTTCCCTCATTGTCAGTGAAAAATGACCTAATTTCTCTCTCAAATGATTTCCATCTAAAATTTCATTTAGAGTTACTCCATTTAACTCTTTGGTTTTGCAAAAATGATCTATCAAAGTTAGTAGCTTAGTTTTAAAATCTTTCAGACTGTTCAGACTCCAATATCAAGGAAACACAATAGCCATGGATTCAAGTAGTTTGACTGCAGGGAATATTTCTCTAATCTATGCGGAAAGATCAAAGGCAATGTGCTTCACAGAAGTTGTTACAGACTCAATGATCTTGGTAAATTCTTCCCTTTTAATACTTGATACTCGCCTCCTAGAATTCTTTCCTAGTTCCTTGGACTCGTTCCTGGCAAAGTAGTGCATTGGTATCTCAACTCTGTGAACTTCTGCACAAAACTCCCCATTTGCACTAATTTTTAAAAAATTATCAGGATTGTCCAAATCTATGATTTTCAGCTAGCTGGCAGATTTTGCATCATCACATGATCGATAGAGATTATCGAGCGTCATACATGTCAATTTACACAGCATAGCATATTCTACAATATACATAGCTCTTTGCTGGGCTTTTTTCATTAAATTTCTCATTTCCTCAAGCATGGGGAGAATACCTGCTAATGTTAAGAGTGTCTCTACATTACTTAACATTTGCAGTAGTGTAGGAAATTTTAGTTTCCCTACTTTGTCACAACTTGAGTTCATTAGACCAAGCAATGATTGATATTCTAAAAAAACTTGATGTACTGGTCCATCCAAAGAGATCCATATAGTATCATTATCCTTAAGAAGCTTGTTCCCATCGGTTAGTCCTTTGGAAAAGTGTTGAAATTCCCTCAATCATTTTGGAATTTGACAGAAGTATTGGTAGAGCTCTTTGATTAAAACATCATTTTTTTGTACTGGAGCATGCTTGCTGACAACTCTAAAAGCTAGATTCATTATGTGGTCCATGCAGTGAATGGGAGTAACGTAGGGTGCACAAGAAGATTTTATCTTTGTGCAAAGACCACCCCTATGGCCTTGCATTACTAAAGCTCCATTCGCTCCAACACACACCATCTTTTTGGCAATCATCATATCATTTATACCTCCATAATCAATTAGAGAACTCTTTACTAGTTCAAATAAATTTTCCGTTGTCGCATTATCCTTCATTTTAGTAATAGTTAGTATATGAGGTTGGAAAACACAATTATGTACAGTATAAACATGTATGCATACCTAAGAAGTATTGTCTACTGTTGTAACCTCATCTAAAGACAATGAAATAAAATTTGACTCTTTAATTTTTTCCTTTAAATCCTCTTTTTCAACCTTGGTAAGACAACTTTCCCATTCCCATCCACTGTTTACTGACCAGTGACTGTTAGGATAGTTACAAACTTTTATAAAGTGTAATAAAGCACTCAATGATGGGTGGTCTATCATAGGATGCCCTCTTCTCAAAATATTAAACACAACACTTAACTGAACAACTTTTCCCATTAGATCTACTTCCAATGCTTTTTTGAAACAAGATTCAATAGAGTCTTTAACTTCACCAGGCTTCGTCTTTATATTATGTTGAAATTCATATAATTCTACATTCCTAACATGCTAAGATTCCTCATTTGTTTTCCATTTTATCACTAATTTTTTAACTCCATCTATGGTTTTCTTTTCGTAAACTTTACCCTTATGCTTCTCTATGGTGTCAATTTTTAGCTGCAACCTCTTTTCCTTCTTATTTATCTAGCTACAAATCTTACATTTTCATTCTACCAGAGGCTCACCTTTAGTTGGATTGTCCACTGGTTCAATGAATGGATACTTTGACACCCATTCTACTTGAAAATTCCTCGACAGATCCCACATCTAATCTTTTTTTATTCTCTATCATTCTTTGATTTGTATTTTCTTTTCTTCTTCCCTGCACCATCATCTTCTCTGACATTCTCAGTCTCATCCAAGTCGATTATATCATTATGGCTATTTTGGGTATTTAACTAAAAATCTTCTTCAAGTTCATTATGATCTAAGATATCAGGTTTGCTGACTTCTTCAATATGTCATGTAGGTTCAGGTTGTGAATCTTGAAAATCTTCTTGTGATGAAGTAGCTTCCCGATTTTGGCCAGAAACATTTCCAACACCATGACCAAAGTACAATGATAAGGTTCTACATTTTGCTGGCCTTTCTTGGCTTTCCCCATATGTAGGAGCCTTACCCTTATTCTTGTTTGATATCTCGATTCTTCAATGAAGTGAAAGCTACCAGACTACCAGTGAAAAAAAAATGTTTGCTTATTGAAGAAGTGACAATAGAACTATTATATATATATATATATATATATATATATATATATATATATATATATATATATATATATATATATATATAATAAATATGATTCATTGACCCTTAAATCATGTATGAGGTCACCACTGTTCACTAATTGATCCCCACTAAATAAGAATAAACTTAAATTTACATAGTCGTAGAATAATAATCACTTACCTTTGCCTAAAATTCAATTGCAGTCGCAACTCGCCAATGCAGTCAAGACTCAACAGTCTAAACTTCACTATCGATCAAATTGAATAGAGCCAAATTGAGTACAATATGTCAATAACACTAATCTATGAATGTATTTATACTAATCCTTTTTTGGCAAATTTAGTGGGAGGTATTAGGTCTCCAAATATTTGGCAGAGCCCGCGTAATTATAATACGTCTTGTGTTATTTCCTAGGAGATTATGGGCTGTCCAATATCAAGGTATGATTAATAAAGTTGGAAAAAATGCATCGATTTGATACACGTGTCCATAAAATGCCTGGCAAATTTGGGGCCGCCTAAAAATATATATATAAAACTATTGGCGAATTTGGGGCTGCCTAAAAATATATATATATATAAATATTTACAAATATAGGCCATCCATTTGGGGCCACTTTGAAATTATAGGTGAATGTTTAAAATATATCATGGCCAAAAATTATATGCCATTGGCAATAATGTGAAAGAAATTGACAAAATTAGATAAACTGATGGGCAATGGGCCCCCAGGCATTGGGCCCAATTTTAATAAATGTGGGGTGATATGGCCAATCCCAAAAGGCCAATATATTCGCCAAATCGGGGGTTTTCGACATGAAACATTCACCAAATGGTGAATAATCACCACTAAAGTTTTCATTGGTGTACCTCATAAGATCATCTCAGATATAGATTCTTTCTTTACTTCAGCCTTTTGGAGAGAATTGCAGGTAGCTATGGGTACTAGGCTCAAATTAAGTATAGCCTATCATCCTGAGATAGATGGACAGACCGAAAGGGTCAATCAGGTGTTAGAAGACATGCTATGCATGTATGTGATGGACCATCAGACCTGGTGGGAGGAATACCTACATTTAGATGAGTTTTCCTATAACAACGGGCATCATACATCCTTAGGTATGCCTCCTTACCAGGCTCTTTATGGTAGACCTTGCAGTACACCACTCAATTGGGATAAGATCAAGGATAGAGTTTCCATTCATCCTGAACTAGTTAGAGATATGGAGCAACAAGTAACCTTGATTAGGAAGCATCTCAGAGAGGCTTAGAATAGATAGAATAAGTATGCGGATGCAAAGAGGATTGATCGAGCCTATTTAGTGGGAGATACGGTCTTTTTGAGAGTGTGACCACATAAGAGTTCAATCCATTTTGGAAAGGGCTCTAAGCTTGCACCTCAATTTGTTGGACCTTTTGAGATCCTAGAGAGGATAGGTCTAGTTGCATATCGTTTGGATTTTCCACCTAGCCTGTCACGCATCCATGATGTATTTCATGTTTCAGTTTTGAGGAACTATATTTATGATGAGACTCATGTAATAGATTGGGATGCCTTGCAGGTAGATTAGGATGAACATCTGGCTTTGGAGCTCATTCGTATATTGGGTTGACAGACCCTAGAAATTTGAGGCACAGAGTTGGACTTGGTTAGGGTCCAGTGGGATTATTATGATGAGGTCACAGCTTCGTGGGAGGATGCAGCACAGATAAGGTCAGAGTTCCCTCACATCTTCAATGAATTCTAGGAGGATGTTCATTCCTAGAGGGGGTGGATGTGAGGCCTACCCTATCCCATCATAGCTTAGCACTATAGTTCACTATTATGTTTTTAGTTGATACTTTTTGAGACTCTTGGACTCCTTGAACATGTGTTATTTTTGAGGATATGTAAGATCTTGTACTATGTTATTATACATTGTGATTTGATGTGAACCTATTCAGGTGATACCCTATGATTAGCTATGCAGTTTATCTACATGGTTAACGATGCATTGTAATGGATATGCATGTTAGGATATATCAAGATGTAGAATGATTAAGAATTAAGTTTACGTGTATGAACTAGATGCAGATATTGTTTAAATTACCATTGAGACATTAAATATAGATGTAAGTGGTGTGTGTGTTATATTATGTATTTTATTATGTTACATGTAGATTTATTGGACCTATTGATGTGTGCAATGAGTGTGAAAAAAGTTAACCATGGTACTAAAATGGGGTTTTATAAATGAACCTATCTGTATTCACTGTGATGCTAAGGTTTTGTTTGGGAAGAGACAAGGACCTCATTTAATGTATTTTATTTGTGAAAGTATATTCCATGGTTGTATTTAATTTAGTTTTGTAAAATTTAAATGGGTCATGCCTAATGTAATTATGTGGAGTCACTTAAAACCTATGCCCTTTTGAGTTGGCATGACTAGTAAATGTAACTAGGATAGACCCATTCTTGACCCAAGGGTTACCTAGTGTCGTACCCATGCATACCCTAAGGTTTAGGAAGATTAGATTCGGTCAAGGGAGTTAAATTTCGTAGGTTAACTTCAAGTGGGGTTTAGAAGGGCCAAATAGGCTTCCAGAAGGTAGTCGTGGTTATTTTTGACCACCCTACTTGTTACCTTAGGGGTTAGGGGTCATTTTCAACCCATTAAGAGCCCTTGAACTCATTTATGACACCCCTAAAATATCCCCTTTTCAAAGTGTCGAAATTAGAGAGTTAGAATAATTTGGGCAAAGTATCTTATCCTTCCCATGTGAGTCTTAAACTCAATTTATGAGGGTCTTGACTTGGAAGGAGAAGGGAAGACTCTTGAGGCTTCCTCATTAATGCAAAA
Source organism: Chamaecyparis obtusa (assembly GCA_027943335.1). NCBI lineage: Eukaryota > Viridiplantae > Streptophyta > Pinopsida > Cupressales > Cupressaceae > Chamaecyparis > Chamaecyparis obtusa. The sequence continues at coordinate 1,431,444 of BSBK01002923.1, forward strand.
ATCAGATATTCTTAGGCTAGAGCCTTTTTAGGAGGATTTGGGAGGAAAGTGAAGGTTGTTCACCCACTCTCTACTCTTAGAGACACCTAGTTTTGGAATGAGATTTAGAGGAGAAAAGCATAAAGAGAAAAGGCTTCTTTCAAACACTTAATTTTCACCTTGAACTTGGACTTAAGGTTGGATTTTTAGCATGATTTAGTATAGTTGTATTTCATGCATGTAAAATCTTTAGAATGCTTTAATAGAGTTTTATGGTTTTATGTTCAACTCCATGGGTTTCCATGGAGATTTTTGAGTCTTGTGTTAATTTTGTGTTGTATTTTTTGGGGGGGATTCTTCAAGGCACACTCACCCTTGGGAGGGAAGAGTAACCTTGATAGGGTGAAGGATTAGTGACTTCCCATGATGTGCAAAGTCTCCCATGTGTGGAGGGATGTACATGGGTGGGAAAGTCCCCATGATGCCAATCATGCCGAGGGAATTTGGGGGTTATAAGGATAAGTTTTGATGGCTTTTAGCCATGGATGTTTGAGGAAGTTTGAAATGATGGAATGAGTTCCCATGTGTGGCCTATTACAATGTTGTATTTTCTTTCAGATTGGCTATATCCTCATGAGGTGAGTCCTCTTAACCCCTAGTTCTAGGTCCTACTTAGTGACCTAGAAAAACCTTGGATGGGATTCCTTTTATGTCTACTTGTTGATTGTATGGTTTAAATCCTTGTCACCTATTTGTTTATGAAACCCCTAGCTCGGGGGTGGCCTTGAACAGGCCTAGGTTGGGAGGTGAGCCTTCATGGTCAACCTAATATTTTACAGTGGGATTCTAGTGGAGGTCTTGGTGGTTTATAAAAATTCTTGTTGGGCTTGTTTCTAGAATTCATTTTATAAAGTTTCTCTTGAAAAATACTTTATAAAGGCAGGATGTAACTCCTTGTAAACTTTGATATAGATGAAGTTGTAAAATTGTAAAGTTTACTTTTGTTGAATAAAGAAAAAGGGAAAGGGTCCTTATTTTTACCTAATTGTTAATATTGTTGGAATTACCTCACCTTCCTTGCATTTGGTTATATCTAATAATTTTACCTTATAAAGTTTGGAACCAAATGTTATTTAAAATTCAAATTTTTCTCTTAAAATATTTAGTTAGAAGGCAATAAAGAAAAGTAGTTTTATGGTCCTTATAATTATTATTCTTTTTATAAGGATATACTTAAATAAACTTAAGGAGATTATATTAATATTTATTTCCCTATAAGATCTTTAGTTATATATATATATATATATATATATATATATATATATATATATATATATATATATATATATATATATATATATATATATATATATATATATATATATATATATATAAAGTCTATAAACTTATCATGGTATATATAGTTTAATCAAGAAGGAATTAGGTATGACTTCTTGAATATTAGGATGAAATGTTAAATTTTTAGTTATACCAAAAGGGGAAACATGTACTTAAACTATAATTATAAATATATATATATATATATATATATATATATATATATATATATATATATATATATATATATATATATATATATATATATATATATATATATATATATATATATATATATATATATATATATAAACTTATCATGGTATATATAGTTTAATCAAGAAGGAATTATGTATGACTTCTTGAATATTAGGATGAAATGTTAAATTTTTAGTTATACCAAAAGGGGAAACATGTACTTAAACTATATATATATATATATATATATATATATATATATATATATATATATATATATATATATATATATATATATAAAATTGTCCTTATATTAAGTATGATAAAATTTCTAGAAAGAGAAAACAATATATTAAAATATTATCTTTACATTTAAAATTTTTGAAAAACATTTAGGTAACTATTTTACCTATGAATTCATATTAAAGAAGGTGCTTATGCCAATAATAAACACCTAATTACTGTTCCGTGAGTTTAAAATATATATGTTTGAAATTATTTTCAAATAAACATGTATCTTTTATTTTCAAAATTTTATTAATATAACGTTAGAACGTATTTTTAAATCACTATAATCTAGTTTTTTTTTTTTTTGTGTGTGTGTGTGTGTGTGTAAACTTTATCTTTTTCATTCTAACCGAAACCCCCCCTTTGCAAAAAAATAGAAATACATACATTTTTTAAGTTTTTTTTTATGTATCAAAAAAAATTATTATAATAAAAACATAGGCTTGGGAGTCGGGAGGCCGACCCTTCCCCAACCCCCAAGCGGTGGCTACCATAGTGGCAGCAACACTGCCCATTGTGGTAACCACAATGGGGAGACAGGCTCAAACTCAGCTGACCCGTCCTGTAATGTCCCCACCAAGGAACCCATAAGGAATCAGGTCTATGACCTAAAATTATAACTAACAAATTTTTTCTTAACATTCTAACATATAATCATAACCATTCACAAGTACATTCCTTAAGATTCCCTTAATGAATTCATTTACCATTATCAAGAAATGCATTTTATTACTTAATCTAATGCAATCCTATTTTTTCGTTTCAACTTCAAGTTACATTGAGACATTGCTTCCATTCCTCATCAAAACCAATTACATTAATGAGATAATTGCATTCATTTTCTTTACCTAATTTTCATAAATATTTACTTTTATAAATGAATCAGAAGCCCATCATTTATCTAATACACTAATACATTTATCCTTTCCTCTTTCATTTGTTTTCTTCTTAACCTTATCTATGCACTATCATCACAAAAACTTTCTATTAAAATTCCTTACTTTCCATTTTAGTTTCAAATATCTTAATAGAGAGAGTGTAAATCATTTAACCTTTAAAAGCTCACAATCTTAACCATCCACTAAATCATTTTTCCACAAGTATAACTACCACAAATTATCATCTCTGACATTGTATATATCCAATTAAGAATTGAGATTAAAACCTTGTTTAAATAACCTTACATCATACACATTGAACTTATACATTTCAGAGCATTAGGTAAGAATTACATCTTAATACTACTTTCAATAACATACATGTTTCCTTTCCCTTATTATTTTCACTTGGAGATACCCATCAACCCTCGGCATAACTTTTCACTAATCCACATATCAAAACAAATTTCCTTTTTAAAGAAGTTTACATCCATAAGTACTTACATTACAAAGGTTTGCATAGAACCATTACTTCCAATTTCATCTTAAAACTCACAAGAGAGATAGGGATGGAATTACTTAAATATAATCCATAATTGATTTACTAATATTCAATCCCCTTTTGAAACTCTTACAAACTACCCTTCCCATATACATAACTTTCTTTCTTACAATTTCCATTTAAAAACATAATTATAGTTACAGTTACTGCACTTGGCCTGAAGGTATACAGAGAGATAATTACAACAAGTTGCCCAAGGGCTTACAATACATCTTCACATCGTGATTACAAAAGATAGAGATACATGATACAAGAATAGAAAATTCACCATTGAACAACTCAGAATCCAAGCTACGACATGAACCATGAACAATACCTCGAAAGAGATTTGCCACCCAGCCATGTGAAACTGATAAAGTTCCACCCCCTGTGCTAGGAGATAGAACCAAGGTACTCTCAAGACCTTAAGGCAATATAAGTATCAAATACCAATAAATCCAAGACTCAAAATCACAAGAATAAAGTACATCAAATATCATCATACTATAACACTAAGGTTAAGGTTCCAGGAGACCACGTAAGTGAGTGTCATCACACAACCTGTATATTGGGATCCTTCCTGGCAACCATGTAACCTGAGTCCCCCCTTTATGAATAGGGATCCATCTTGGCATTTATCCCTAGTCTCGATACTCCAATCAGGTATGTGTGGCCTTTATTATATTTTCTTTCATTATCTTTTGAAAACCCCCTTCCCAGGTTAATTTTTAAGGTTATCACTTTTTACAAACCCACCCATAGGATCATCTGGAAACCACTTTAGGGTTCCAACACCTATGGTGAGCCACTCACTTAGGGTTCTTATTCCCTTACCCCATCACAAGCCAAAGATACAAAATAATACTTCCATGTCCTAATTCATAGGTTTAGGAAACTCCCATGCGCACTCAAGCCCTCAGAGCGAGTCCTAACCTTAGCTATATACATAACAGGAACCATTGGAAGGATGTATATCACAAGACACTTCAAAGAAAAGAATAATAATTGCCACATGCATAAGTAAAACTTTCCACAGCTTATTTATAGGTCTAGAGAACCCTCTCATGCACACAAGCCACTGAGATGAGTCCTAGCCTCATAAACTAAGCTCAAGTATATGCCAAATGCAAAACATCATAAGTACACCATAAAACCTCAAAAAATAAAGTAATGAACATACATAGGGGATACAAACTTCCACATGCATTAACACAACATTCCATCTATGGAAACCTCTTGTGCCTAAAATTTGGCTAAGTCTAAATTTTTTCAGAAATCTCCAAAATCTAGAATCTGCATCTTAACTCCTATGAAGCTAAAACCTATCTCAAACATCCTAGAAGGTATTTATACAAATATAACTTAAAGTATAAGGTATTTGTATAAATCCTGCCACTAGAATGATTTTTGGCCTCATAACATGAACTTAAGTGCAAGCCAAGAAATGAAACAACATAATTAACACATAATAACATAAAAAGAAATATTGAAGGACAAACATATATAGGTCATACAACTTGTAGCCCAATCATAAGGAATGATTTATAGAGGTTCTAAACACAAATTCTACAACTTTTGAGCACCTGAAACCCTCAAAAACTCCAAATGACTTTGTATATGAACCCATACGACAATGTATGCATTCCCATACGATATTTGACCAAGTTTCATACGGGTATGACTACAATGTTGTGTTGGAATAAGGAGAGATAGGTACTAAGAGGGGAGGGGTGAATCAGTGCCTTCAAAAACTTTACTTGTAAACCTTTCGGATAGATAACTCTAAATAGTAATAACCAACCAAAACAACTTGAATCTAACTACATGTATCAATCATCCATTTAACTTATGAAAGTAAACAACATGAAATCAATATGACAATCACATGACACAAGTATTTTGGTAACGCAGAAACCCTTGTTAGAAGGTAAAAACTGTGGTGGGGATGACACCCACAAATTCTTCACTACTGCAGATAGAAAAGGTTTTCCTATTAGGGCTACAAGTATTGATCACTTTTGGTGATCTCACCCTATTAGGAGTGACATGTTAGATCAGCTAGATCTACCTAGTTATAGTATTTTAACAACACTAATGAAGTGTGCACTCGGTTAAGAGATTTACATAAGACTGTTAAGTCTACTCTGTTAAGAGATTTTATCCAAAACTCTATTACAATTGTCAAAAAGAAATAGGTAATTATCTTCTAATTAACAACTCAATTGTCTAATACAAATCTATAAGTTCTGATAAAATATCACCTCACTTGTGATGAATCTCTGCTGTGAACTACTCAGTAGCCTTTTCTGATTCTACTCAATCTAAGTTCCTCTGTATTTGGTTTTGCTATGTTAACTGATAGACTTGAAGTTAGGCAATTTCTTCAAGTGCTCCATGATTCATATATCAACTCACACCAAAAATGATGCAAACACACAAATATACAGTGTTCTATTTTTGCCGCTTTAGCAAAATTAGGTTACACAACATAGTCATAACCCTAAGATCTACGGTGTACAATAATAACCTAGATCAACTATTACAAAAGATATACATTACATTAAATATTCCTCGATCTTAGTAAAACATTTTATGAACCATTGTAACTATTTGCATAGAGGTATGTGTCATTTCAAATTACTATGCCATTTTCTGTGATCCTCAGTAAACACTGTATAAACTACTCGGTGTATACTGTGACGCTTGGTGTTTACTATCTATCGATGTCAGTGATGTTGTTGCTCGGTAAACTGTCTGATGCTTGGTGTAAATGCTTTACCGACTAGTCTATCTTGCTTCTAGTTACTAATTTGCTCAATGTAAGTGACCGATTGATATGTATGATAACCTTTGATACTAATGACAACCTTAAATGCTCATTAGAGATAACAATCTCCCCCTTTGGCATTAGTATCAAAACTCGAACGTATATAGGCAAAATTTTCTATATAACTTATATCTCCGACATATACATATACACATCAAAAAAAATTCTAAATACTAAGTACTCCCCCTCGGTGCATGCTCCTGGTAATATGTAGTATACATAACATCTATGTACATATTTGGCATAATGACTTATACATTGTTTTCCCCCTTTTTGATAGTAATGCCAAATACAAAAAAAATAAGTAGTATACTCACATCTTGTCAAAAATATGGTGGTGGTTTTTCTTCACTGACTTCAAGAGGTTTTCCCATTCCTCTTTCAAGTTGGTGAGAGAAATATGCTCAAGATGGACTTGTGCATGCATGTCAAAGATGTTATCTAACACTAAAATTTCTGGTGTTGCAACAAGTTGTTCGACTTTGACAATGTGTGCCTCAAAAAATTTCAGGTGTGGCAGGAGTTCTGTCTGTAACTCAATAACCTGATCTGTTATGTGCTCTTCTTGTTTCTTCAAATCTACTATTAATCGCCTGAGTTCCTAAACTTGGTGAATGTTCTTTGAGAAAGCAGTAGGCTTGGTTATAGCTGCATTTGTACTTAACTTTACTTTTGCTTCCAATCCTTTGATCTTCTCTCTAACTTCAACAGTGAAGGTGTCTATAGTACAAAGTTTCAGTAAATATTGACAAATTGTCTAAGTGATAGTTTTTATCTTGGTGATTACCTCAAATAATTTGACCTTCTTCATTGCCACTTCTAGGCTTATTTTCTCTGCCAGTTTGTGTTGTATTCTGGATTCGGCCCTTTCTTCAATCCGTTTGTCTGCATCAGTGTCTGGGGCATTGATCTTCTCGGCAAGTGTAGCAAGTTGATCTATGATATGAGTATCCTCATCAATATTCACCTCAGGTACTACCTGTTGTAGGATATCCCTCACATCTGTTAATATTTCTTTTTTTTTGTGTTCTTGCTTTAACTTCTCTTGAGCTGCCTTTCTTGAACATAATTCCCCATATTTACTTAATTCTTCAGGGCTTAGGGTCCTTGGGTCACACTCAGGAAAAACTATCACTTCATCTAGGGTGACCGGCCCTTTTCCTTTTTTTTTGTCTTCTTCTTCAGTGCTAGAGGTGATTTCTTCTCAATAACAGCAATAGTTTTGTCTCCAGATTTCAGAGTATCCTTCCCGATTAACACACATTCTTCCTTCTTCTGCTCCTCGGTAGTTGTAGTCTCAGTTGATGGAGTGGGAGCCTCAGATGTGGTGTAAGGTGGGATCACCTCTATTTCCTTTGTCTCATCTATTTCCTTTGTCTCAGTAGAAGGTGCCTCTATTTGTGTAGGCTCATCTATCTCTACAGGTTTCTCAATGTCTTGATCCCCTGTGATGTCTTTATTTTTCTCAGGGTCTGAGCTGTCGAGTTGTACTTGTGAAAGAATTTTGACTGCTTCTACAAGTACAGGGAGTTCACTAGGTAGTGATGTAAATAGACATTTAGTGTCTAGTACTTCATCTTGATTAGGTGTAATATTCACATCTTCATCATCTTTGTCATCAGGATCACCATTTGTGATGTCCTCAATGAGTACATCATCATTGCTTTTCTTCTCTAGTTGAATTTCTACTTTATCTGATGCATCCTGTGAAACACTTCTTTCTTCCTTTTGCTTGGTGATATCAATTACCTCGGTAACTGATATACCGGTGTTCTTTGATTTCTTGTTTGTTCCCTCATCAATACAAATACCTTTACCTTTGGAATTTTGTCTCTTCTTAGACAAGTTTAAGAATGCTTCTTGCTCAGCTTTTTCTTCGGCCTTAAAAATTGATGTCCATAAAGAATCACTTGTGGTATCCATATCTACCACATTTTCATCCATTATCATCATGGCTCAGTTCTTGATCATAAATCTTGCTTAGTATTTGGTCATGTACTCACTAAGTTCTCCATAGCTTAGATGTGGGGCTGCCCAAACTAGAGATTGTTCTCTCCTTCTTTTCTCGGTGTCTAGTGCGATAGCCCATTTTTCAATAATCTTGTCATCCAACTTCTTCGGTAAGGCACGGGCAAATTCCATTGGAACTTTCTTGAATTTTATCATCATTTGGATGACAGCCTCTTCTAACTTAGTTTGATCTTCATTTGACATTTTGTCAAATCTGTCTATTTCAAGATTAGTAAGATCTCCATTTTCAATTATTTCTTCAATGACTTCATCTATTGTTTTTACCTTGTTACTGACCACCTTGAATTGATTGACGTCATCTTTAGTCTCAGTCTCCTCAAGATCTTCTTTACTTCTTATCAGTTTTCTCCTTTTCTTTGGTGCCTCAGCTACAGCCTTGTTCTTTCTCTTGATATATTTCCTTGTTGGTGTAGCTGCCCTCAATTTTGTTACTTTCTCTGCTTCTTTCTTCTTAGGTGGTGAAGTTGCAGTTGATGATCTTGTCTTCATACCTTCTTGTACTGGTACCTGCTTCTTCATAGGAATTTCAGGTGGAGGAACCGGTGTGGGATCTTCTTCTTCGTTAGACTCGGTCTCCTCACTATCATATGGTTTGTCAGCCAATTGTAACTGACCTTCAGTTGCCTCTTCAACTGGTGTCTCCCCAGGTGTTTTAGAGACATCTCCAAATCTAGTAGCGAGATCTTTCTTCATCTTGTTTGCCTTTCTAGACATTTCACCGATCTCTATACCTATTGAGATTCTAGATTTGGCCTCTTCATATACTTTGAACCTACTGGCAATGGGATCTTTTGGTAATGCAAGCAGTGCATTAATAGATTTCAATGTGAAATCATGGTTCATTTCATAACCCATCAGTGCCAACCATTTTATTCTAGGTTCAACTGCTTTTATCAAAATATAATCTGTGTTGACTACAAACATATATCATTCTCAAATTTTTCAACTAATTCCCTCATAATTATGCTTCTTTTATGCATTTTAGTTTGAAATTCTTTGAAGTATGCATCAAACTCTATATTCAGTTTATCTCCTAACTTACTCATCATATCATTAATCTGTTTCAGTATATCTGATTTCCAATTTACTTTACCGATGCCAGGTACATACTTTTGTAGATAGAAAAATATACAAACAAGTAGTGATCCAAACTTACAGGTATTAGACTTCTTTGCTCTTATTGTCTTCATATTGTCCTATAGTTGATGAAATAGTACCTCGATAAGATCAACCTGGTGATCTTTCTTCACAATTTTGTGCGCCATGTCTACTGCACCGTAGGGTATGCTGTTGAGTATGCTCAATTGAAATATCTTGTACCCGATCACATGTACTGTGAATTTAACTACTGGGTCTCTGATTGTTAAAATTTTCAGTGCCCGACCATCTCATTGTGCTCCAGTATTCTTCTCAACATTCGGTCATGACAAGCTATGGAAGGCTTTAGCCTTGTCAGTTGTAGGGAGCCCAGTAACCCTACTGATCATTTTCTTGTTGACCTCTATCAGTTTATCCAGCCAAAAAAATTTCATCGTGATACCTGCTCAAAATAATTCTGATCCAATCTATCTTAAATGATTGCGGATAGTGTGCGATACATGATAACCTTGATTCCTCAATCTTCTTGTGTTCTAGTTTCAATTTACCATCGGTGCCACAGAGTTGTTGATATGTTGTAATAGTTTCAAAATCTCCAACTTCTTCAATAATGAATATACGATCTTACGTCTTCCATCAATAAAACCCTATTTGGTATGCTCAAAAAATCACCCATTAAATTTGTTTGTGCTGTAACCTTGGGATGTGGCTTAAACATAGGTTCGTTGAAATTTTCCCTAATGATTAGATTAACTTCCTCCTCAATACTTTGTGATTTTCTTGCAGACGATGTAGATGACATAAATTGATTCTAGTGTTTCGGCAAGCAGCAAGATAAAAAGTGTTTGATAGCAAATGAATTTACTCGAAATCGTCTAAGAGTGATGTCAGTTCGATCTATAGTATCATTTAATCCTTCTGAAAAATCTTCTAGCTTGAACTCTTCTCTTTGAAATCTCCGCTCTTCAAAATCGCAATGTAACAATGAACTCTATTTCCCATGTATTTATAGACTTTTCGATATTCCCGCTCAAACTTTCATGCAATAAATGCTTGACCTAACTTTCGGTACAAAATAGTTGTTAGCTCGGTGACAACAAAAAAAATTATCCGCTAGGTTAACATAAGATTTCTTCATCGGTTAATACATGTGCTTGGTTAACCTTAGATAGTGATTACCGACGAGTAACCAACTCTCAATCTCTCTTTTGCCGATTGTAAAACATTGTTAGCTCATAACATATAAATCATAGTGCATCTTTATTCATGTTGATTTGGTATTAGTACATCATGTATAAGGAACTGTATGTAAAATGTGATCATTTCAAATGTCAGTCCCATACATACCTATTTTACCTTAAGTGGAGGTGTCGATGTCACCCAATTCAGTGGATGAGGTTTCACCGACAGCATTACTTGACTCAGCATTCTCATTAGATGCCTTCTTCCAGATAGTGTTCCTTAACTTTGTAATATCTGCAATAGTATATCCACTCTCAAATATATGGTTTTCATCTGGTGCTTGGTCTCTATAGTTCTTTCTTAAATGATTGACCCTATGATAGTGCATACAAGCCATTCCAGTGCTTGTCTAGCTTCTTGATTGTCTAATCTGACTCTTTGTATAACAATTTTCTACAATGTGTCCATATCTACCACAAGCAATGCAGTTAGCCCATGTATTATAATCCCAAACATAAGAGTTACCTTGTCTCTTCGGTTGATAGGGCTTTCGTTGTGTTTGTTGCTTGGGAGACCATACTTGCTTCATCTTAGCCTTACACTCTCATGCAGTGTGTCCATGTTTATTACAAGTATAGCATATTTTCTCCTCAGTGGTATTGTTAGCAATATCATTCTGTTTAGCTCTGCACTCATAAGCTGGATGTCCAAACTTACCACAGTAATAACAATATCCATTAAACTTAGGAGTGACAGGAGGTTTACCTTGTGCTTTTCTTCTACACACATTAGTTGTATGTCCTAGTTTTCCATAGTGATAACATGCCAACACTTTAGGTTTCTGATTTTGATTTTTGTTGACTTGTTCAGCTTGTTGTGATGATTCTCCTTCGCTGGTGTAGCCTATACCAGCTCTACTCCCAAATCTTCTTTGATTAGTCAAAAAATCATCAATCTTCTTAGAACTGTCCTCTGCAAGTTTCTTCATTTCATTTTGTTGCTGTTGATTTTTCACTTCATTTCTTAGCTTCTCATTCTCCTCTCTGAGTCTTGCAACATCTTCTAGTCTTCTTGACAATTCTCCATTCACTCGGTTTATCTCTTGATTCACAGTCATCATTTGATTAGTTACTTGGAAATGAGGATTAGTGAGTCTCTGTATTTCACTTTCTTTTTCTTGAAGTTGTTCAGTCATCTGTCTTCAGTCATCAATAACCAGATTCCTTTCTTGCTCAGCTTGTCTTGCATTGTTCATTGTTTCTACCATTCTCACCATCTGAGATTCTTGACCAATTTGTAGTGCTTTCACTTGATCAGTTAAATGTTGATTCCTTTTAGATAAATCAGTGATTATGCTTTTAGATCCATCAATGATGCTTCCAGAACTAGATCCAATATGCTTGAACATTTCATCAATAGGTTCTTCATGGTAACCGATCTTATTTTGTAGAATAGTGAGGTTCTTCCTTTCAACCAGTAATTTCTTTAGTCCTTCCTTGGCTTGCTTGTACTGTTCAATAAGCATTTGCATTTGTATCTTCTAATTCTAAATAGTCTTATCAAGCTTGTATCTCTCCATGAGTTAGATCTTTACCCTTTAGTGGTTAAACTATTCAATAAGAGAACTGTGCTCTGATACCAATTGTTGGAATTAGGAGAGATAAGTACTAAGAGGGGAGGGGTGAATCAGTGCCTTCAAAAACTTTACTTGTAAACCTTTTAGATATATAACTCTAAATAGTAATAACCAACCAAAACAACTTGAATCTAACCGCATGTATCAATCATTCATTTAACTTATGAAAGTAAACAACATGAAATCAATATGACAATCACATGACACAAGTATTTTGGTAATGCAGAAACCCTTGTTAGAAGGTAAAAAATGCGGTGGGGATGACACCCATAAATTCTTCACTACCACAAATAGAAAAGGTTTGTCTATTAGGGCTACAAGTATTGATCACTTTTGGTGATCTCACCCTATTAGGAGTGACATGTTAGATCAGCTAGATCTACCTAGTTATAGGATTTTAACAACACTAATGAAGTGTGCACTCGGTTAAGAGATTTACATAAGACTGTTAAGTCTACTCTGTTAAGAGATTTTATCCAAAAGTCTATTACAATTGTTAGAAAGCAATAGGTAATTATCTTCTAATTGACAACTCAATTGTCTGATACAGATCTATAAGTTCTGATAAAATACCACCTCACTTGTGATGAATCTCTGCTCTGAACTGCTCGGTAGCCTTTTCTGATTATGTTCAATCTGAGTTCCTTTGTATTCAATTTTGTTATGTTAACTGATAGACTTGAATTTAGGCAATTGCTTCAAGTGCTCTGTGATTCATATATCAGCTCACACCAAAAATGATGCAAACATAAAAATATATAGTGTTTTTTTTTTGCCGCTTTAGCAAAATTAGGTTACATGACATAGTCATAACCCTAAGATCTACGGTGTACAATAATAACCTAGATCAACTATTACAAAAGATATACATTACATTAAATATTCCTTGATCTTAGAAAACATTTTATGAACTGTTGTAACCGTTTGCATAAAGGTATGTGCCATTTCAGATTACTATGCCATTTTTTGTGATCCTCGGTAAACACTGTATAAACTACTCGGTGTATACTATGACACTCGGTGTTTATTGTCTATCAGTGTTGGTGATGCTACTGCTCAATAAATTGTCTAATGCTTGGTGTAAATGTTTTACCGACTAGTCTGTCTTGCTTCTAGTTACCGATTTTCTCAATGTAAGTGACCGATCGATATGTATGATAACCTTTGATACTAATGAAAACCTTAAATGCTCATTAGAGATAACATGTTGTATGACACTGCAGGCTACTTTCACAAAATTAAATTTAAAACTTCTTGAAAACACCAAAAATTGACTTTTTTAGGCATGGAGAGTGCCTGGGAAAGGTTCCCTGGGGTCAACCTGATGTAGGGACCTCAGTACCACATCAAAAATGCATCATCAACACTACCTAAGTCTCAGACATGAATAATCCAAATGAAAACAATAATTCACACAAAAGGACTGCAAAAGCAACAATGGAAATTGTGACTGCATTTCTTCCCTAAACCTTCCTAACTCTTCCTATTTCTTCCTAAACTTCCTCATTCCATACAATAACATTTAAATACACATTCCTACATAATCACAAGCTTTTCTAACTTTCCAGGAAGATTTCATAACACCCGAATACCATACAAACATGCATAATTACTTCCCTAAAACACCATAGAATTCACATAAAATAAAACATTTATATTTTCTTTCTAATACACACTAACCAATCACCTATCAATCTAATAACATAGCATTTATATACACAAATACACACACAAGAGAATTGGAGAATTCATCCCAGTATAGACCCTACCTGGGGTCCTGTGGAGAAATTCCCTTCTCTTGGCTAGAGACTCTCTGCAAATCTTCAAGCCTTGAGTAGATAGCCTCCTAGAAATATTCCTTTGTCAATCAAACTCCAGCAATCGACACACACTTGTCTTCATGAGACAAAGACTCTCAAACTCACAAAGACTTCACATAAATTTCTAGAAAAATAATTGCAGACAACTCCCAAAAATCTTCCATAAATTCTCACTCCCAAACCACACAAAATTACAAATATTTATCCTCCAACTATGTGGTTGGAGGAGTTTCTTTACGGGAAGCAACATCTCCAACTTCCATAGTTGGTTGGAAAATCAACAAATCATTCTCGTAAGCACTTAACAAAGCTTTAATAAATTTAATTAAAATGGCTTTAAGAGAAGACCATAACAAAAAAGATAAACAAATAGCTTCCAAGGAAAATACATAGCACAATTGGAAAACAACTAGCCTAACTTCTAGGAGGTCTTGAGTTCAACTCACTCCTAGATAGCTAGTCTTACTACAAAGAGCATTTATTTTTATTATTACTATTATTAATATTATTTTCACTTTTTATTTAATACACTTAATTTAATACACTTATTGAATTCACTTTAAATAACATATCATTTACACAATCAATAAAAACATATAAATATTACTATTTATATGAGCATGGGTATATGCATGGGCACCCACATATACACATACCTATATAACATATAATCAATTATAACATAATTATAGAATAAATACTATACATATAAACAAGGTTAATTCTAAATCCTAACATAATCTCAAAACAACATTGAATCAAAAGACCAAAACATAAACTGCATTCCAAATCCCGCAACTAGGGTAACCTCCTAAACATAAATCTAAGTCCATGGATAACCTTGAGAGTAATCTTGGTAATATCTCCACACAACAACAGTTCAAATATTTTGAAGGCATGCTCAGACCTGTGTAGCCAGGTGGAGTCGATGCCTGGTACTTGCATCCTACAACACCAACCGACATATATATATATATATATATAAAGACAGTGGAAAATAAGGAGGGAGGGTGCGATATCATGTGTACCTCCTGTAGAAATAACTACGACTGCCTCCCCTCATCCTACACTCACATCAAACAGTGACATCAACAAAGCATAATTGGATTAGTGTGGTTAGTACCAAAAAAATCTCTTTTCCATATTGTATAACAAGAATGTATCATAACATATTCATGTAAATGTAAATCATCTATTAACTTTCACAAACCCATTTAACCATCAGGCATGTACTCAAAATGTCCCATTATCAAATCAAGATAAACAAATCATATAACCCTAAATGCATTAATCATGTCTAATCCTAAGTAACATTATTAGAGAAGGTAACACATCTAACCTTTAAGTGATTATAATCAATTAACCTAAGGTAAACATAAATATTAATAATGAGCATTTCACATAGAAGCATATAAGTCTATCAGGTGATCCTTTTAGCATTAAGGTCCTAAACTATCACTAACACACAAGAAGATGTATAGGAACATACCTATGCAATATTATTATTTTCCACATTAAAATATGAAGTTATGGTGAGTTGGAAGAGGTTTGGTTTAAGCAACCATCTCAAGAAGGATCATTCTCACATATAGCTCTTCCTAATTTCTAGTGAGCATAACCAGGACTTGATAGAGTTGGAGGGGCATTACACGTACCACCATTGTGGTTCCCATAGTGGGTGGGCGTCGAGGAGCCCTGCTCTGCCCCACGTGGTTGGGTTTCCCACCATAGTGGTGGCACCACTGTGCTGGCCACCACCATTGCGGTAGCGCCAAACCCAGAACCGCCGCCACCAAACCCTCGACCCCCCTGCGAAAAAAAACCAAAAAAAACATATGCAGGTTAAGGCAGGGTTAAAAAAAAGAAATAAATATAATATAAAACAAATAAATAAATAACAGTGTATAAAATGAAAAATAAAAGTAAAGTAAATAGCATTGATACCTTATAGATTTCAAATTTTATTAGTATTATTCTATAGTTGAAATTATTGACCTTAAGGACTTTCTTTTCAAAAGATTTTAGAATTAGGTTGGATATTGTAATTTCCTAGAATTATCTAGAAGACCTTAGTAGATTAGATTTGCAAATAAATTTTATAATAAAAGACTTAATTGAAATTGAAATCTAAATTTGTGATAGCAATTAATTTAGATTAAACTATAAACCAATCAAATAGATTACTTTTAGACTTTTGAATGAAAATATATATATAGTAGTCTTAAATAAAGTGTTTTATAGATTTGGTAAAATTTATTAAAAATCATATTGAAAACTATTTAAATTTAAATTTATCATTAAAGACCTTATTATTGACTTTAAGGTTAGGAGACCTTAGAGATCAATTATTTCTATTGAATAGATTATTATCGGTTAGTTATTTACAATATTATTAAATTAAATAATTAATTATATAAATAGAGTTGTGTAGGTTTTAATAGCCTTTAACTAATAAATTTACTTTAGTTTATTTATTCCTTATTAGTTGTTAGTAAATCTAATTTCGTAGATTAATCTGAATTTGATGTGTTATAAATTTGTATAATTAGTTAAAATTATATAGTTTTATAGTTTTATTAAAATGCATTGATTCGTTTAGTTTAATCTATTTGAGTAGAATAGGTTTTAAATGATTCTCAACTTTGATAGTCAATTCATCTGATAGAAACTTAATAGATCTCATTAGAATTATAGGACCCTTGTTCAAATCAAATATACAATAGCCTTGGGTCAAACAAACGCATTCATTTAATAATCTAATTGTGTTTAGTTTATCGATGATAACACCTTATAACCTCGTTAACTCTAGTTAGCCAGTTAGGTTTATGCTAGTTAACATCATTTAACATTAGGATTTTTGAACCTGGTTACAGTATTTGGTCAAACCTAGTCAACTAGTCCCTAGTTTCACCTAGACTAATTCTTATATAGACTCGGTTAGCATGAACCTTTCTAACTTAGTGGCTTATGTACGTAAGACTGTAGTTTATCATTAGGATTTAGAAAAAAAAAATTGTAGTTATGTTTTGCTCAACTTTTGGGCATGACATTTTGTTGCAACCCAACCTTATGGAAGCTCTTGATTATGGTATGATGTACTTAATAGATTAAGTTGTATTTATGTAATTCTACATCAAGGAACCCTCAAGATTTTTAATTTGTAATCGAGATTGTGTATATGAGTATGTATTGACTTTATGTTATTGCTCATGATTTTTCATTCAATATTGTTTGTAAACTCTTAAGAAAAAAATTATTCTATAAACTTAGTAACATGTTTTAGGTTAATATCTCCTGGGTTCCCTGGCGGAGCATTACACTTGGTATCAGTGTCCATGTTTCTACACTGGGAACCCTAGGAATTTTGTATGCACATTAGATGTCTAGTAGTTAAAACTTGAAACAAAAACTTAGACATATAACACCCTTGTATTTTAAACTATTTCTTTACGATTACTTCATGTTTTATAATTTTTTACTTATTTAAGATATTATTATTTTTGTTTGAATGTTGTAGGAAAGATGATCACTAAGACTAGATATGTTACTAGAGGTCATAGTGGAGGTCGTATTAGAGGATGTGGAAGGAGTAGGCTTCATATCCCTCTAGTGAGTCGGAGTTGAGGAGAGTAGGAGAGAGAATAGTGGTGAGCATCACAATGATTCATGAGAGCTTAATATTATGCAGATACTCCAGACTATTCAAGAATGTCTACATGTGCATGACAAGGCTGAGAAAGAAGCATCACGCCATTTTGATAATGAGGAGAGACAAATATCCAAGAGTCCCAGAAGAAGGGACACTACCCTTGGTCGAGGGGGCACAAAATCCAATCAGATGAGAGACCTTCTGAGATCAAGACCTCCACCTTTTAATGGTCTTGGTACTAGTTTCAAGGTAGGGACATGGCTCATTGCATTGGATTGATATTTTTCTATGCAACAATTTGATACCAATGTTAGGGAGAGGTGTGTCGTTATGCACCTCAAAGCTTTTGCAGCTTCGTGGTTCAAGATTGAGGAGCAGAAACTTGAGCTTACCATAGAGACTGTCACTTGGGAGCTATTTCTTGAGAAATTTTAGGAACGCTTCTTATCTAATCAGTGGAATTAGCAATGCGTAGATGAGTTCCACAATTTACGGCAATTATCTATGACTATCCTGGACTATGAGCATTGTTTCTTCAAGCTCAAGCCTTATGAAAGATTTAGTGATAAGTCACCACTGATGGTGCAGCATTTCATTAGGGGAATTAATGGCTACATCATTGGGGGGTTTGTTAGAATAACTGAGAGGGGGGTGAATTGGTTATCCACAGTCCCAATCACAAAATGTATATCCAAAAACAATCTACTAAAACTTCTGCAGTTCGGTAAACTAAAATAGTATTATGTCTGTGCTTTTACCGATTACCAGTTAATAACATATACCGATTACCAACCAAATCCAATATGCAACATGTAAAGTACGATAACAAACAATCATCACAATCAACACATAGCACAAGAGATTTAATGTCGAAATCCTGTGAAGGGAAAAACCACTTGGGACCGACAACCCAAAAATTGTTCACTCTTTTAAAGTGAGGTCGGTGAAGACCCAACCCTGTTAAAGGTTACAAACACACTATGAGGTGTGACCTTGTTAGAGGATTTTAGACTAACCGTTATCGTCCAACCAGCATTCACTATGGGGTTGACATGATAACAAATGTACACTCTATGAATGACATTACAAGACTTTCTAGTCCACTCTGTTAAGAGATTTCTTTGTTTACAATGATTAAAATGTAACAGCAGTTGATCTGATTACAACACAACTTCAATTGCAGATTATTAGATCTATGTTAAGCTCATTCAAATCCTTTGATCAATATTTTAATTTTGTTTCAATCAATATTCAATAACTTACTATCACTCGGTAATAGCTTTCTGACGCTCAGTAATCTCTGCAGTTCGGTTCTCCTTAACCAATCTGATCAGGCATGCATGAAGCTTGTTCACGTGATATCTTCTGCAGTCTCCTTCTGGCATAATTTCATCATGAAATCCTAGTCTCTTAAATAGATGAGTAAATCATTTTAATTCCATCCATCAGATTTTGCCGCTTAATCTCTTTTGTTGATTTTGTTGCTTAAACCTTCCTCGGTTGATGTGTCAGTAACATGTTTTGTTTCAATCCATTAGATATTCTTCGAATTATGTTAGCCGTCGATCTTCATAACAAACATTATCTTCATCTCTGATTTCAAGGTACTTTACAGCTCATCAACTTCATCGGCTAAACTGGTCATTTAGTTCTTTTCTTCTGCTCAGTTGACAAAGAAATGTGTCGGTGAACACAAGCTTGGTTTATACTGTGATCAGTATACACTACACTGCGTCGATGTATACTAAAATGGTTCTCTAACTGACAACACTGCCTTGTGCATTTTGCTCTATCCTTCATCATAAATGAATGCAACATAATCAAGTCAATAACATAAGGTCATAGACTCATCCATAAGTTACCCAATGTGTTTCTTATCCTTATCTGTCATATCCATATTCCTCATGTAGATATATTTTTTTCTTCATCTCTTTTCTTCTTCTTCTACAGATGTTTGGGTATAGTAACTTACAAGATAAGTACTATCAAAACTAGTTGACATCAATGACAACATATTACTGATTTAACCATCTTACATATCTAATCAGCAACTCAGTGATCTTAAATCACAGATCTTCAAGTTATACAATGTATTCAAATCAGTTGTAGTTCATCAAGGTTAAGGTTTTCAAACCTAAGACCCTCAAAGAAGCAATTATTAAGGCTACCTTGGTGGAGGCAAATTTGATTTTTGGTCATGGTGGACAGGAGAGAGTTTAGACTTATTTTCCTACACCTTCAAGTTATAGAAGTAATTAGTCCCGAGGGGAAAGGAACTTCAAGAAACCTCCTCCCTACTTTCAGAATTAGCAGTAGAAGGGATCAAACCCTTCATCATAGAGTGGCGGTTATCAATCTAAGAACTTTCGTAACTTTTTGCATAACAGGCACAACCAGCGGACCTAGCCTTCATAGACCACACATTCAATTGTTGGAAGGGGTATCTTTCAACACTCTAGTGCACCCTCCATTGGGAGAGGTCATGGTAGAGGTAGTGGTTGTTTCTCATGTAAACAATATGGTCACATTGCAATGAATTTCCCTCAACGTGCATCACATTTTTCATGACAGAGGCCTGCAGCTTCTGATCCTATAGTAGGAGATGCTAGAAAATCTTAGAGTATTTTCAATAGTGGAGCATCATCGGGTAGAACACCAGGGCACTGTGGTAGAAACTTCAAGTGCTACTAGAGGTATTTCTCTTACTATCTTATTTGATTCAGGAGCTACAGATTCATTTATATCTCCTTTTGTAGTAGAGAAATTTGGGCTACTGACAGTAAAGCAAGACATAGGTTGGCAAGTGGAGTTAGCCTCTAGGGAAAGGGTACCAAAAAACTCTCTAGTGCATAAATGTGAGTTGAACCTAGGTAAATTTACAACCTCAATTGATCTTCATGTGATCCCTTTGGGATCATATGATATTTTCCTTGGGATGGATTGGCTAGGTTCTCAAGGAGCCAACATTGATTGTAGACAAAAGATAATCAAATGAAAGGATGATGTTGGAAAGGGATTTGAGATTGTGGGAGTTTAGCGTCCTATATCTCTTCATATGATTTTCGCTATGAAAATCAAGAGAAGCATGCAAAAGGGTTGTCAATTTTTTGCAGTAACTATGAATGAGTTGGATGAAGTTGAAACTAAGGAGAAGACTCTTGATCATCCTACTCTTCAGGAATTCATTGATGTCTTTCCTAGTGAGATTTCAGGTATGCCACCAAAGTGTGACATAGATTTTCACATTGATCTTGTTCTAGGAGCACAGCCTATATCTAGAGCTCCTTACCGGATGACCATATAGGAGTTGAGTGAGCTTAAATTCCAAATAGAGGATCTTTTGGTAAAGGGTAGTATTTGGCCAAGTGTTTCTCCATGGGGAGAACATGTACTCTTTGTTAAGAAGAAAGATGGATCTTTACACTTGTGCATCGACTATAGACGGTTGAACAAGATAATGCTCAAGAGTAGGTATCCTTTTCCAATGATTGATGATCTCTTTGATCACATAAAAGGGGCCAAGGTATTCTCAAATATTGATATCAAATTAGGATACCATCAGTTACGTATCCAAGATGCAGATATTCACAAGACTGCATTTTGCACTCGCTATGGACATTATGAGTTCATAGTATTCCCTTTTGGTTTGACAAATGCTCCATCTATTTTCATGTACCTGATGAATGGAGTATTTCTTTCTTACCTTGACCATTTTTTCTCGTTGTCTTAGATGATATATTAATATATTCTAAATCCATAGAAGAGCATGACAATCAGGTGTATTCCAATGTGGAAAAGTGTGACTTATTTCAGTCTAAGGTTCAGTACTTGTGACATGTGATCACAAGTGATGGTATTTCAGTAGATTCTTCAAAGATTCAAACTATAGTAGATCGGTCAACCCCCACCAATGTGTCTGAGGTTCATAGTTTTATGGGCTTGCCAGGATATTATTGTAGGTTCGCTAAGGACTTCTCTAGAGTTTCATATCATATTACTTCTCTTTAAAGGAAAGGGAAGAAGAACGTTTGGACAAAGAAGTGTGAAAAGGCTTTTCAAAACCTCAAGGAGTGTTTGACTAGTGTACCTATTCTAGCAATACCTAACCCAATGGGTGATTTCATGGTGTATGTTAATGCTTCTTTGGAAGGCTTGGAGAAGTCCTTATGCAAGAAGGACATGTGATTGCTTATGAATCTCGCAAGCTCAAGGATCATGAATTGAACTATCCTACACATGATCTTGAGTTAGCAGTAGCAATTCGTGCATTAGTTTGATGGAGATATTTTATATTGGGATATCAATTTGAGCTTCATAGTGATCATCATAGTTTGTAGTATATCTTTACCCAACCTAATATGAATGCTAGGCAGAGGCAATGGATGGAATTTCTTTGTGAGTATGACTTTGAGGACAAGTAAATCCAGGATAAGGAGAATCTGGTTGTTGATGCCTTGAGTCGTAAGAGGTATGAGATATCAGCTTTGACTCTTGGCATAGATTTTCGGAGTCGTATACTCTAGGCACTTCCTAAAGATACTTGGTACAAGAAAGTGAGTGTTGAGATTGAGTCAAGAAGACCTTTGGAAGGTAGGTTTTTAGGTTATGTTTTAGATTTAGATAGCCTTTTACATTATATGAGTCGGATATATGTACCTCCATCAAATGATCTTTGTACCTTGATTTTATCTAAGGCTCATTGTGTACCTTACTCGGCACATCCAAGTGTCAAGAAGATGCATACAGACCTTTGACAATTTTATTACTGGTCTGGTATGAAATGTGACATTGTTGATCTTGTGGCAAGATGTCTAGAGTGTTAGAAGGTTAAGGTAGACCATCAGTATCCAACAAGGCATTTACAACCTAATCTCATTCCATCATGGAAATGGGATATCATCTCAATGGACTTCATCATGGGTCTACCTATGACTCCTTGCAGACACAATACGATCAAGGTCACTATGGACCGGTTGACCAAAGTGGCATACTTTTCTCTTATGAGAGCATCCTATATAGCAATTTTAGTAGCTAGAATCTTTGTGCACGATATTGTTAGACTACATGGTATTCCCCACTGGATTATATCAGATAGGGATCCAGTATTCACTTCTTCATGTTGGACTTCTTTATAGCATGAACTTGGAGCAAATCTGAATTTTAGTTTGGCATATCACCCTCAGACTAATGGATAGACAAAGCGGGTTAGTCAGGTGTTGGAGGAAATGTTGAGGATGTATTTCATGGATAAAAAGACTCATTGGGAGGACTATTTGTATTTGGTCAAGTTTTCTTACAACGATAGGTATCATAGTTTGATTAGTATGTCTCCATTTTAGGCTTTGTATGGTCGTTTGTGT
Source organism: Chamaecyparis obtusa (assembly GCA_027943335.1). Taxonomy (NCBI): domain Eukaryota; kingdom Viridiplantae; phylum Streptophyta; class Pinopsida; order Cupressales; family Cupressaceae; genus Chamaecyparis; species Chamaecyparis obtusa. The sequence goes on from BSBK01002923.1 coordinate 1,454,269, forward strand.
CATACACCTTGGAGTTGGGATAGACTAGAGGATCGTATTTTGTTAGGTCCTGAGATGCTTTGAGATATGGAGAAGTAGGTGGAGCACATCTGTGAGCATGTGACCATAGCTCAGGATAGACAAAAGAAGTATACAGATGCTCATAGGGTGGATAGACAGTTTGCAATTGGTCTTAAGGTGTTTCTGAGAGTGCATCCATGGAAGAGTCTGATCCATTATGGAAAGGGTTCAAAGTTGGCACCTCATGTTTTTGGCCCATTTGAGATTCTTGAGAGGATAGGACTAGTTTCTTACCGTCTTTCTTTGTCGCCCAAGTTATCTCACATTTATGATGTTTTCCATGTTTCAATACTTAGACAATATATACCATATGTTACACATGTTCTTGACTAGAATGCCTTATAGGTAGAGGACGGGCATCTGGCTTTGGACCCGTTCTCATATTTCAATAGCGAGAATTGACCCTCGAGGATCGCACCATCGAGAAGGTAAGGGTCTAATGGGACCCTACTAATGATTCATCAATGACTTGGGAGGACGTAGCGAGATTACGAGATTTATATCTCTATTTTTTTTTAGGTTTCCAGGAGTAAGCCTAATTCTAGGAGAGGTGAATGTGGTGCCCACCCATAGTTTTTTTTCAATTTTATATTGTTAAACTCTTTTAGGCCACTTCCATGTGTGCATTGATTATTTCAATTTTATTATGTGGTTTTGGATGTATGACATTACATGTTGATTTGAGATTAGATAGTCATGAGATATCATATGTTTACAATTAGATGATGTTAGTTATCTTGATGATAATTATTTATATGGATAAATATGTCGTTTATATTCATGATGTTACTTACCCCATATTTGCATGTGTATGGATATCATATATGTTTTATCTTTCTGTTTGACGTGTTTGATGTGGTTGAGGGGCAAAGTCATAGTTACCTACTTGCGAGATCCACACAAGGTCTCAATCCCCATCATTACTTGTTGTATATATATATATATATATATATATATATATATGGATGTACATGCTTGTCTTTTATGTAGGTTTGCAAGTACTGGGCATCAACTTCCATGAATTTTCAAGATGAGTGTGCCCTATCACAATGTCTCAATGGTAAGAGAGGGGAGATATCACTCAAGTTTGAATCCAAACCTAAGTCGTTTTATTGTCCTGAAATAGTGGACAAGTTTCTGATTTATTTCCTCTCTGAATTCGTCCAAGTGACGTAAATTCATGAGTCTTTCCCTTCAACATGATTATCATTTTATTAGGTTAAGTTGGTTTTTTATGATCTTTGGTTGGTAGGTCTGATTGTTGTGAAATGGTTAAATGACTTACTGAGATTAATTATATAATTTAATAATTAAATCTTATTAAATATAGAAAATTAAATGTGAGAGTATTTAATTAATGAAAATTAATTAAATACATTTATTAATTAAAAGACTTAATTAAAGTCTAATTGTGGAAATAGAAGATTTAATTAATTATTAAATTTAAAATTTTAATTAAAGATAAAATCAATTAATTAATAATAAATTATCAATTGCATTAATGATAAAATGATTTAAAATAATATTTCTTTTAGTTATAATTCACATGCGATTAGTTGCACAATCAATTATTTTTTTTTTTTAAAAGAATAAAGTATTTTTATAAAGTTGAGTGAATTGATATAAATGAGAAATACTAAATTTGAAATAAGTGAAAGTGCATTGAGTTATTAATTATTAAATTGAAAATCATTCAAAAGGAATATTGGTAATAACAAAGTTTTGGGAGTTGAGTTCCTGGTTTGCATGGTTGAGTTCAAGTTCCAAGTTCTTTTCCTTTTTTTATTCTAGTTATTCTACACAGAGATTTGGAGGCTTTGGTTCGAAATACTAAATTGGAGGATATTGTGAAAGCTTTGGATTTTTTCAGGGTTGATTGTTCTTCGTGGTTTCTGTCAATTGGTGGTTTGAGGTAGGGTTTGAAACCCTCGTAAATTAAATTAATTTTTTTTAAGAAATTTTTTTTATTCGTGCATGTTAGATCTTGTTGGTATATGTTTTGGAATTCTTCTCTTGCTTAGATTTTTGGTTATAAGCTTTTGGTGAAAGAAATATGGTATTGTGAATACCTGGTATGTTAGGAATACCATAGAAAAATATTGTTTTGAATCCGTTATGGTTGATAATTGTTTTTTAGAAAATCTTACAATTTGATTCAAATTAGAATATTTCTTGTTGGTTAAAACCTATAGAAAAATTTTATGTATATATATATCTGTGTGTGTGGATGTTCTTCTTTATAAAAAATATAAAGAATTAAAAAAAAATTGTTTGTTTTTCTGTGTCAGAAAAATTCTGACAAAATTTTTAAAATAAATAAATAAAAATAAACATATAATATAAATATAGGGAGGCGGGGATTTTATGCAAGAGAGATATATCCATCTTTTGTCGACTCATCTTCTTAGTGATCTTGGACACAAAAATTGAGAACTTCTCAAAGATAATTGATAATGAGTTACAAAACCAACACAATGGATTTGTAAACTTATATGTGATTCTTAGAGACTGTGAAACTAATATAGATAAGGACCCTAATAAAAAGTTAGTGACTTTGTCCTTAGGTTATAATCAATCCTATAAAAGATGCATTATCACCTACCTAACGTAGAAATGCAAAGGTTTTTATAGATAATCTTATTCTATCTATCTTAGAAAAAATATGTTCCAAAAGTAAAACATATTTCTAGACTTGTGTGTGATGCTCAGAGAATATGAGACTAATACGGATAAGGTTAGTAGAAGGCCTCTATGAGTCCAACACAACAATGAAATCATAAAATTCTATAAGAAACCATTTGCAACCAAAAAAAATTAATCAAAGAGGCATAATAATACAATATCCACAACCACCCTCCTCCATCCATCACCTCTCCTCTCATATTAGAATATGTTTCTTTTAATGTATCTATCTTTGACCTAGGCCCCCTCGTCAATTTACTAGACTTTTGGATTCATGCTCAATGATCATAGCTCAAACTCTTTCATCAAACCTTCTACAAGTCCGTTTTTCTAACCTCTAGAAACCTCTCTTCTTCCTAGAACTATGATGCTAATACATTTTTCCATACTATAAGATCCCCAACCATGACATTAAAAGATGAATAGATTTGAAGCATAAGATATAAAATTTGATAGATAATAACCCCATTCATCGAAATCCTTTTCATGCTACCTCACCACCAAAATCTCTAAATCTTCACAACCCTCCTTCCTCTTTATTTTAACAATATTGACCTTATGGATAACTCACCTTCTCTAATACTAATAGAAACACAACACTAGATGCCCCTAATGATATTATTCTTTTAGCTAAGTGCATGATTGACATGATTAAGGAACAACAAATGATAGGGATTCTATCTCCTAGTTCATCCATGAGTATTCTCATGATTACATTATAGATGACATAATATTAGATACAATTGTCATAGACCCTTGTACATTGATGGTTTTAATTAAAAAAAATCTGGTGAGATTTTGATGGACCTCACATGCTTTTTCAATATCATCACTAAGGATTACCTCTATAATATTCAAACTCATCTTAAGATCACATCCCAACTTAGATGCACCCTTGAAATGTTACAATGGAACATATATAGAAACATTTGGAAGTGGTATTCAATAAACTATGATTGATCCTAAGGCTATGAAGGTTATGCCATCAATCATACACCAATATCTTAAGTTTCTTGATGGTGAGAACAATGAAGAAAACCAATCCAACTTTAAACCTATTTTAATTGAGACTAATTTCATTCATAAACTTGCAAGTGCACCTCATCACCAATACAACATGATGTAAAACACAAATACAATGAGCCTAACTCTCCAGACATTAATTTAACAACACTAACAACTACATACAATATCACAATAGGTCGTACACCTTATATTTATCATCCTTCTTCACCATATCCTCATTCCACATTCATTGATCCTCATCGTCTACATCAATCTAAGAGTCAATCTTATCCTCCCATACCTTATTCTCAATGAGGTAGGCTTGTGCCCATGACAAACCTCTTTCACCTTACCTCCTCACTAACCAATGGCTCCATTGCCACCTAAAAATGTGCATAGATCATTCTCCTACCTATCTATGATGTATTTCCTACCTACCCCACCTTAATTTGCATCACCTTTACCTCATGCTTCTTCTCCTAGTCCATTTCCACTTCCTTCTCCACCATCTCTTATTTACCTAATTTGACGACCATCCATCTAATTTGACTCCCTCCTATTAAATTTGTTGGCCGTAATGGCTAAACCCATGAATAATTCATGACAAATGATTTTTTTTCTTTTATGGATCTTTCACATAGCACAACTAGCTTCTTCCTACAATCAATTGTATTCCACTCTCATTGCTACACTTCCTTCACTATACCCAATGCACATCACAACATATACAAAGAAGAGGGATCACACAAAAATCATTGATTATACAATCTATAAGATTAGGATATCTAAATAAGATATTGTGTTCATCCTTTTCTAATTGACCATTCACTTGCAAACTTCTTTTCATTTTTTGTTTTGTTTGCTTTTGTGTCTTTTTCTACTTTGACTTCACACTTTTCATTCATTTTGCTTACCCTTGCTATTTTGATTTCATTAGATCCTTGTTGTTTATTTTCACTTTTTTTTATACTACATTTTGTTCTATGACAAGCTAATGATGGTGATACATATGTTAGTTACTCCTATACATTATAAGGATTGGCTCCACCAACATGAAACAAGGATATTGGTCAAAGTCCTTTTGGTTTCCAACTCTCTTTTGTGATTGTTTTGTGGGTACCTTCCTATCAAGTAATTTTTCATTTAGATCATTCATCCACTAATGACTTCTTTTAACCAGCCACTTTCCCTTACCCCCACCATTCGCCTTGACATTTAGTAGGCACCTACCTTCCTCTTTAAACCCTACTATAATTGCTTCTTTCTACAAATGACACATCCTCTTTCTTTCACATTTCTTCTTTTGACAATACATTTATGACTCAACCCCCCTTCTCTTTGTTGCCCTTACTCTTGATTGATATACCTTTCTTCCTTCAATTAATCCATGTTTCACACCTCTTCTACTATCTCCCAAGGGCGTCACTTTAACATCCCCAGTTCCCTTATGGTTTATTATTACTTGGGGGCATGTCTTAATCCCCTTTCCCCCTTCTTTCACACCTATCATTGCCATATTTAATGTTCACTTGGGATCATCTTCGCATCATCGCCCTTTGGACAAACCTTCTTGGTTATTGAAATCTAGCACTTCAACACTTTTTTCTTTTGCAGCTCTTGGGTGTCTGACCCAAGTTATTATAAGCTTGAATAAAATAAAATAATAGTATTTAGCATGTCATAACAATGGCAAATGCATTTAAGTAGGCCAATATGGCCCAAGGTAATCTAAGTACAATTTTTTTATTTTCCAAACCGCTCCAAAACTGTGCATTGTTTCTAGATGTTACAAATTTTTGCCAATTCAAAATATTAGTATGTTATTAATTCCAACTTATGTTTGGTAGACAAAACTTTACAATGCTACGTTGGATATTTGTGGGCATTATCTTCTTGTTATCAGCGAAAAGAGAATTTAAGTACCAATATGGCACGTGTTTGCTCTAAAAGTCGTTTATAAATAGCAAAAGCATATAACTATGTAGCCACACTCAAGAATAAACCCAACATTTTGATGATTCAAGGACCAAATATACAATGAAGAGTAACAGTAAATTAGAGAAGAGTAGCAACCCAGCTATAGCATACATCTAATGAGATATTTGAGTATCACATCTGCAGATCTAACAAAGATCATGAAGGAAACAAAATCAGTTCAACACTAGAATTAAAAACATCAATACAAGGGCTTTTGCTGAACTGCTTCCTTACAATTAATGTACTGACAAAACCCCCCCTTCTAATCCCCAAGACAAGTTATTTAAGTACAAAATAAATTAATGCACAAAGAAAATCAAAAGAGGTTTAAAAGTTCACATTTTGTTTCATTTAGGGAAGCGGCTGAAAAACTCATCAAAAAACTCATTGCAGGTATCAACAAGCCCACATTTTCGTAGACAAACACTGTAATAGAACCAAATATAAATAAATGAAAAAATGGACACATCAAGTAAAAATTATTTGAAACAGCTAACAAAACCAAAGATTTATTATATCAATGCCTTCTGATTAAATGGTAGAAAAATATGTGACTATTAGCAATGATTGAATGTGAATCCTAAAAGGTGAAAAAGAGATCGGTTCAATAGCTTGTAGACTCCGCTATTTTCATATTCAAGAAAATCGCAGGCAATGGTAAATGCTACAAAGCAACCACTGCAACACAGACCATAGTAGCCACAATTATTGAACTCTTCCAAGTTCCCTGAAATCCACAAATAAAGCAAATCAATTTCAGGAAAGAATTAAAAATCTCCTTGAGATCATTACCACCTCCCAAAGACTTATGATGAGCTAGACAGCCTTTAAAATGCAGGGATGAGCTTAAACTGTTCTATAACTACACTGGTGGTCTAAAACACCAAATACCATAACTTCGAGTTTTATAGTTTCTTTGTTGAACACTGTTATAAATAATTAAGGTCCTCTTGCAATTTCAATATTTAGGTGTGCTAGCAAGCTTAGATATTTAACAAAATGTGAAGTTCTAAGACATACGTAATGATTGGAAATTTTGGTGAGAGTCAATACTTCAAAAAACACTACACATGACTAGTTTTGATTCAATGTTTCTTTTCTAGACTCGCTTATATCAGATATAAGTAGCGAAAAGGGATATGAAAGCTTCAGTGAATGAAATGGTATTTTTACCTTATCATCACTAATGCTAAGTCTAGTTAATTGTTCACACCATTCTCCTTTTCCTTTACCTGGTAACAAGCACCACCGTCAGGATTTTTCAAAAAACACAAAAAGCATCCATTTATTCATCTTCTGAACTCATTATAAAAATGTATAGTTCAAAAACCTGGCATGGAAAAATCGCATTTTTGACATGTTTCCACAAGCTTTAATTAGCAGAGAGGAATCATTGAAAGTTGGGAGAAATCAAACTTACTTGAACAAAAGGCTCAAAAAGCACTGTAATTCCTTCAAAAATGTTTTCAATTGCCCCTGTCGCATCTATCTGCATGTGCTGAGAAACTAATTAGATACAAACTAAGCCAATGATTTGCGACAAGTTGAATGCAACCTGGAAAAGCTTTCAAGGTCTGTAAGATTATTTAGCTATACGTGTAGCATTAGAAATATACCTATCATAATTCCAGCATTACGTAAGGATATGTACAGTTGTAGCCACTTAAAAGGTTTATCAGAAGCTAAGAAACAAGCCCCTGAGGATCTCATGATTCAAAAAACGTACAGGGGAAAAAGAGAAGCCATATCATATTAACATTTTGTTTTAACAATTTAATTAGGTTACAAAATTTAAATAAAGAGAGGATCTGTTGCATCCATCACAAACTACAATAAAATCATAGAGTTTGTCTGCATTAAAATAAATAATTATACTATAAAATAGTTTTACTACAAATAAAATATCACCTTTCGAACCTTCTCCTTAGAGCTATAGTACTCAATAACTGGGAGACTTGATTCAATAAAAACTTTGAAGCGCTTTCTTATTGTCTCTATGTTGTCATCCACTCGGCCCTGGCAAACAAGAATTAACAACAAACAATCAAAAACAAAGGAGATTTGCGTTTGACAGTTTTTTTTTTATAATAATGAAGGCCAAATAAGAGAACAAGGAAAAGGTTTGCTAACCTGATTTCTGCTCAGAAGCCGCCTCTCCATTTCATCCTCAGGACAATCAAAGAAAAGAACGAATTCAGGTACAATCCCTGTCTGCACAATATGTCCATAGTCATTGTCATTAAAAAAGAACACCCTGCTTAGGATTAAAACAATAAGTAGCAATAAAAAATTGCATCAGTTCAAAAATGTAATTTGTATCAATCACCATATAAAGAGTTCATTTCATGAGTTCCAAAATTATTTCATTTTTATGTAAAAATTATAAAAATAAATAAAAAAAGTTGAAACCTTCTGATGATGCTGGAAGCATAACAATGAACAGGAAATTAAAATTTTCATAGAACTCTAAACTACAATATTGTCTATCTTAAGTTTTTTCAACTACTGAAACTTGTAGGAAATTATACGTGAAAATATATTTTGTTGTGGTCATTGGCATTTATCCATTGCACCACGAGGGCACATCCCCCTAAAACCCCCCACATTTCTGAGACGGGGCTTGGGAGAAACGTCCCCCCATCACACTGCCACCACCACCAAGATCTTCACCAGAGACGTTGGGGATGGCAGGACTTCCCCGAGGCTCCCAAGAGTCCTGACTGTCTCGTGGACAACTAGGAGTCTCTCATGACCCCCACTTAGAAACTCCAACCAAAAAACAAAAAAAGGGTGATATAGTGGTGAAAATGACATTTGTAACAAAGGTTTGTGATGTTTTGGAGATCTTATTTGACAAGGGCACTGCACCTACACCCCGTGAGGATTGCTGCCCCTTGACCCTGCTGGGGGCTCTACCCCAGGCCTCTGCAAGGGGTGCTGCCCCTTGAACTCGTTGGGAGCTCTACCCCAAATGCCCGCAAGGGGCACAATCCATTGTACCCAAATCTGCACCCACCATTGTTATTTTTAATGCAATCATTGCCATGATTTTTATGTTTTTTATGTTCATTAGTTTAAACTTCACTTACTACACCCAAGTTTCATTTGCAATTCTTATACTTATTCTCAGTATTCTCCCAAAGTTCCAAAACTCTGCCCACTATTGTTAATGTTCAAATTTCAATACAATCGTTTTCAAGTATTTAATGTTGATTAGTTTAAACTTTACATGGTATGCCAAAGTTTCATTTACAATTATTATACTTATTCCTTACACGTCTTTTTAAACCAATTTTTCAAGTACATGCAATGTCCCCTGCTAGGAAGCTGCCAATTTTCAAAAATTATTGTGCATCACTATGCCATTAAATCAGTTAAATTAAGAAACAACTAAGGATCCATAATACGTTTGATAGCTAACACACCCTACTTCTTTCCTAATCAACCCTAAGAAGGATGGGGATTTACAAGTAGGCCAATGAAGGTTTCCAAAACACATATTCATACCCATCTCGGGACTTCTCCCTCAAGGTTTCCATGATACACGTCCTTACCCCTACCTTATGAGGTTTTACTCCACCTCTCCCTAATAAAACCAGCCTATCCTCTTAGCAGTATTAGCAAGTGATTAAGGAAGGGGCGAGGAGTGTACTAACTATAAATGGATGATGGATAAGTATGAATATGTATGTATAAATGAAATACAACATAATTGATATGTATCTACATATATATTTTTATTTTTACTATCATAACTGATAACAATACTACAGAGTATATTTCAGACCATATATAGGTCCCTTTATTCTTAATAATATTAAGTATATTGTTCTGTAGATCAGTATTGATCCTGATATAAATTTCAGCATACTAACTTACTGTATACACTGCTTGCCAGTGATTAATCATGAATCGATTTTCCTTTTTTATTAGTCCCTTCTTGCAGAGTATTTAATATCCTTTTATATTTTCTCATACTCTTTTATATTTTCTCTTCTTCTAGATCTACATATCTTATTTTCTTCTTTCCTCCTCAATTCTTATTTCAGATCCCTCCTTATACCTCTGCTCTAGATCTCCTCTACTCCCTTTCCTCCATTCCATTTGATCTGTCTTCCCCTTAATATCTTTTGTGAGGAAGGGTCACACCTCTTTGCCATGTCTGCACTTTTCAATGGTCACACCCTTTCACAATCACCACCTTTTGAAAGAGTCAAAACACTTCATCTTTTAAAAGAGTCACTTATTTTTTCTCTTTCCTTCTTCCCTTAATCCTTGCTTGATTCTTATGCCCCCTCTTCTTCTTCCCTCCATTTCCCCCTCAAATGAAGTTCTCCTCTCCCTTTTATACCTCATGTTTGAGGGAGACACAACTTTTCCATTCATACTTTTGACCATTTGTTTAACTTAACTCAATATTATTTTGTTCTAATTTTATTCATTTATATTTTTTATTAAATTATTATTGTTTATTATTTAATCATATTTCAAGAAAGGAACGTGACAGTACATATGTATTTGCTCACATGACATAGAATACTCTCAATGCATAGTTAAACATTCAGTAATCTACCTATCAAACTAGCACACAATACTCACACTTACTGCATATCCATTTGGTCACTACCACAAAATGGGCCACAACTAGGGCATAAATAGTGCCCCAATTATGTCAAACATATCCTCCATGTCACCTACCATTGCTCTAGAGTAATTTATTTAATATTTTGCACTTTGCACCCTTTTGTCACTCTGCTTGTGGTCCTTGGATAAAATGAGAGAAAACATAGGGGAAGGGCCCAGTTACCACCCATGTTCCAATGACCATTCACTCCCTACTCACCCAACTCTCATTACCATCTTTAAAGAAACAAAAAAAAATGATAATTAGAAGCCTATTAATAAAATCCATATGTACCCATAGCCGCCCACTTGTACCCTAGTCGTTAAAATTGATAGCCTTTAATTACAAGAGTTGTGCAACTTTATCGGTACCCATATCACATGAATATTGGGTCATTTGTGCATAAGTATTGATAAAACCAGTAAAATGTATTCATTCTTAGTGGAATATGTATTGGATTTTTGGGGGTGGTTGTGCATGGTTATTGAGGCATCTTTAAGTAGGTATCGGTCAACACTTTTAAATGATCACTTTTTTACCCTTGTGCACATAATGAATCCTACAGCATTCATCCTGACTACCCAAAAGCCAGAACAATAGTTATGTGCAGTTAAGTCACATATGAAGACAAAAAAAATTAGAAACTTGGTGTGAGAGTTTAGTTATAATGACTATTGGTACCCTTCCCCTATTGTAAAGAACAAGATTAATTCTTCCCAGTTCCATTTGATGTGTCTCTAATGAAACAACCTCAAAAAGTTGTACAGATGCATGCAACTTCATGTTTGGATTCATAGAACTTTGATTCCCTAAAATGTAAGCTAATGGATAAAATACTTACAACTCGTTCAAATGCTGCGCGGTTTTCTTCATTTCGAGGAAATCCGTCAATCAAAAACTTATCATTCTCACTTTCTCGCATCGCCCTTTGCAAGAGCTTAACTGTAACTTCTGAAGGAACAATCTTTCCCTCCTTTATCATATTCTGAATCATTGTTCTGAAACACAACATATGTGCACATTCACCAAAGAGTAGAAATTCAATGCAAGTAAACAATGCAGGCTTTTGGATGAGCATATAATTTTAAACTAGGAATGTTTCTAATCAAATTTGACGAGGAAGGACCATATGGATACCCATTTTCAGATCCTGAGTTAATCTCAGCACGCAACAGATCTCCGGCACTAAGATGTGTAAATCCAAATTTTTCAACAATCTTTGCACACTGAGTACCTTTTCCACTACCTGGACCACCTGAAAGCAGAAGTTGGAAACCAATAATAATCTCAATATTTGGATAATTGAAGTTATATTAAAATATTCAAGTGCAAGACACGGCCACAATGCAGCAAAGAATTATATAAAAGAAATCATCAAGTTTCAATCTCATCAAGCACATCCTATTCTAGTGTTGCCGATTTGTCTTCCAATGTTTTTTTGACAGAGCACTCCAGAAAAGAAAAGATAACAATACTTAATAAATAGACCACTTTAAGTCCACACCTAACATCAATATTTGAGAACTCAAATCTGCAGACCTATATTTACAGTGTATATATAGCATGGTCAGAAGCTGCAAACACCTGTTTCAAGAAATATTTTCTGATGACAAATGTCATAAAAAGAGGTTAACAAAATGTATCAAATTATGCAATGCAATGCAGAAACTTGTCATATTGATGCATTTAATTCAAATAAAACTTGTCAAGCCATCAAACAGCAAGACAAAAATATTAAATTGCACTAGCTGTATCCTCGAATGCAATTTTTTCAGAGAAACTTACAAGTAGGTTCTAATGCATTGAACCTATTTACATGGAAATAACCACCAGCAGTAGATGCAACTTGCAATAGTAAAAAGGTACCAACCTATGAACATCCACCATATCACAACAACAATGCCTTTAAAGTTTTAAGTTTTCTTGACTCGAGGATTTCAAAGTTAAATCATCAAAAACACACATTTGGAACTTCTTAAGTGATGAATGCCAAAATGCCACATCATCGTCATGAGTTCCTCTAATTTTTTGCATTTTGTTTCAGCAATACCATACCAATAGGATAACTAGCATCATTTTCCTAGTCTGAATTTTCAAAATTCTGTGTAATTTTAAATACATTTTAAAGCCATTTGAATTTTCTAGTAATTGAAAATAGGTGAAGTGACTGTGTATTATAGATCTGATAATATATTACTAATGCCTTAATTCAAGTAAGACATCTCATTGGACTTTAAACGAATTAAGAAGTTCATTGCTTGTAATATGTGTCTACCCTAGAAACTCTAAACTTCGTCCTCTTTCATTCTGAAGTCAGAAACTAAACAGAGAAAATTTCAATTTTTCTAAAATATTGTTATTGTCTTCTCTCTGTCTTTGTCCTGGCATCAGTGCCAGAAGTTTACAACAGTTGGACCTCCATCACAGCACAAGGTATTCCTTAAAACAGGCCGTGTTAAGATGCAAATATGAGTAGAAAATAATGAAATGACACATTAATACAGCGTTTCTTCAAGCTTCAAGGATGGTAAAAGAAATCTGAATTTTAGAGATGTCAGGGGTATCTCTTAAATTAATCCATAAAATTAATATTTGAATTTCTTAAATACAAATAGATAAAAATAAATAATAACATAAACAAACCAAAAGAAGCTGAAATTCCAAAGAGTAAGTACAAGCAGTTTACTGATTCCCTAACCCATTTGGTAGACAAATAATCAGAAACATAATATGAAACATGTTTATATTAAGAGATGCCAAAAAAAAGAAATGTTTCATCATGCATAGTACATAGGTACATTGAACAAGGAGCTCAGAAATCGAAGTCATCTTTGGATCAATTTCTCAGAAACTGCTCCTCTTCCTCTCATTTCAGCTTCCTTGTTTTCTCTTCTCTTACCCTCCCTTTTTTCGGAATGTAGAAAAGAAACAGGAATGGGTTTTAAAAGATTTAATTGGGTTGGGGGTCATGGTGGGCCACCCTGTAGGCCTTTATTTATTTTTTTAAAGTTTCTTACTTTTTTATTCATTTGATGTGGGAGATGCCCTGAAGTTTCAGGGACAGCCAAGGGATGTCAGGACATTCAAGGGACAGCCATGCAATGCCAAAAGTCCACAAGAAGACCAAAAAACACAGGACAACCCTCATTTTAGAGAGACATTTTGGGAACATCCCCAAAACTTTCAGAGGATGAGGGGCTAACATCCCCTCAAGTCGACGAGTCCCTGGGACATTCACGATGTCACTAAAATCCAAGGGGCAGGTCCCCATGAACCATTACTTTAATATGAAAACATTTATATGAAAGATAACATATATCAAATCTAGGAGAAAATATTACAGGCATTCAAAAAGAAAAGAAAAAAAAGCATGGGCAGCTAAGCATGCCAGTCAGATAACTCATGCATAATTGCATGACAAAATGATACACATATAGAAAACAAGCAAGGAACAGGATGCTCCCTTATCACCTAAAAACATTGGAGCACCTAAAACTTAAATATATCAAGAAAATTGTAGCCTATTTCAAGTACATTCCAGATTTGAATGGTGGCACAGATGCAGACAAAAATATCAGTAAAAACAACCAAAGAAATGGTCAAAAACAGCATTAAATTAATCTAAAAATTCAAAAAACTACAGTAAAATAATCTAAAACCGTGTAAAAAAATGACTAAATAATCTGAAACCATATGCAACAATTGAAATTTGTATATGAGTGTATATGAGTGATGGCAAAGATAAGCCAAAAAGAATATTAAAAACAGGAACCTTTTAGCAGCACAAATAATGGGAAAAAACACCAAAAAAGCTCTTAGACATATGGCAATTCAAGATGAACAGTAGCAAAGTAAGGAAATCCTTCACAAGCTATCATCACATTTATAATACATAAAAAAATTAAAATGAAAAGTACACAAATTCAAATGTAAAAAAAATACGAAAGTAATTCAGAAAAAACAGTATTATTTTTATATTCAGTCTGTATGCATGTGTGCATGCATGTAAATAAATGATCTATACATCTACCTCTGTACATTCTTTACCAGATCTGATGACAATGTCCTTGAATATATTTGAAATCTATTTAGAAGCTTGATTGCAACTATCAAAAAGATGGACATATGTGAATAAGTACTTAGCAGCAAGATGTAATAAGGATGCCTAACTATAGAAACACAAAAGTGGCACTCTTATCAATTGAGCAATCACTAATATAAAACATTCACAGAAACATTTCAAGGAGCAGAATGGCAGTGAGATCATTTATCAGTCAAACCATGATAGTCTAGAAATTATAATTTATTTTATCATCTAATATGGCCTTAAGATGACAGGCTTTGACTGAGAATAAATGACCTCGTCCATTGTATACAATTTTGACCTTTAAGACTAGAAACAGAAAAAGGGATCATAAATATACTCAGGTTTTCGATGACTGGTTCATCTGCCACCTTTCACCAGCAGAAAACTCTGAAGGATCGTACCTCACAAATTAACTGATGAAGCAACATTTTATAATGGGAATCCACAGGCCACTGAAAGGCCAAGCATAAAAAAGGTAAACATGAAGAAGAATAAATAGATACCAGTAACCACTACCTCAGCCTCCTGTTTCTAACCCAAATTTTGATGGGCAACTCAGCGAGGGCTGGTGTGAGGTGTATGTAAGAGACAATAAAAGGTCCTTTCTTGGGGTCTCACCTTTACTCTTTACCAAAGGAACGACTAATGAAGCAGAGGCCATGCCCCTAATGGAAGAACCGAAACCAGTGACTTTGTTAGCCAGTGAAGAAATCAACCAAAAGCCTATAAGCTCTTATTATAGCAGATGAATAAAAGATCGGAAGCCCCTAAACAAGGATATAATATAGAGCATTTAAAAGGACAAAGTAATGGTTACTGGGGTTTGATGCTCTTGAAAGGATAGATTAGGACTTCAATTGAGAAAGAAGGTATTGACATCAAAGTACAGAGTACCATTAAAGGAAAGAGTGCCCATGTCTGAGTTCTTTGTCGACAAAGTGATGTCTCACACCTGCACATAATCATCACCCCAGGTATACCATTAAAGTACAGAGGCATATTTATTCATCTAGAGAGTGTTATCAGAGTATGTATTATGTTTAATTATTCTAAGTGAAGAGTAAGCTGAGATCGGGTTCGAAACAAAAATACAAGTGAGGGAAGCCATGATGAAGAAAAGAGAGACACTACCAGGAATTTTGCTGATAGAAGATTGAGGAAAATCTGTTGCAGCAAAGACCCAAGGCATAATTGCCATTATCAGGGAAATGCTTGGCAGTTACTGGAAAGAAACAGGGATGAATATTAAATGCCTCACTCATTGAAGGCATTACCAAGACGGCCATGTTGGTGCAAGAGGAAAAGCTGTTTGTTTGGATAATAGCAAGGATCCTGAAAACAGATACTATTTTGTCATATGGTTACAGGCTTTGGAAGATTCTAAAGATAAAAGAAAGTGGCAAATAGGAAGGCAGTAGCTCTGAAAGAAAACAAGGTTATTGTGGAGTTCATGTCACTCCAATAGAGAGGTTTGAGGCTTGCTTGGCATTACCATACCAACCTTGCTAGAGAACTCAGGAGTCTGTGCATTGCCAAGATTGGCAAGAAACTTCTGGTTCTTAGCTATGGCCAACTTGTCCCGCTAAAACAAGCACTCCTCCTCATGGAACTTGGGCCAGTAAACAGTTCAAAAGAAGCATGGTCTGCCCAGTTGCAGTCCTAGGAAGAACCCCCAGCCCAGTTGTAATCCTAGGAAGAAACCCCTCGTGGGTTTTCATGTCAAAGAATCTACAACGGACCACTTATGTCCAGGAGGATTACAAGGCCAGGAATACTTTGCAAGATGAAATCATGTATGCTATAACCGATGAAGACAGTTACAATAAGAACCAAACTATTTTCTGTACAGAGCAAGGCAGATATAATAAAATACAAATAATTTGACAATACCATCTAAAATCTTCTAATCGCCCAAGTTGCTTAAAAGAAACTAACAAAGGCAAAAGCAAAAAGAATGAACTTCAAATGCTGAAGTTACCCACAACAGTAAATCGCTTAGATTAAGATATCATAAGGGCATATGTTTATATGAAAAAAAGAATTAAGTTCTATATAGTGAAGACTCTAACAAAAAAAATGGAAAATGGACTTTGGATGCTGCAGTTACCCACAAAACCTAAATCACTCATGGATTAAATTTTTTAAGATATTGTTACCTCACATATTGCTAGAAAGACAGAATAAAAGATTTATATAGTGCATAGTTCATTCAATGCTTACCCAGTACAAAAACAACATGCACCTTTTTCTCCACAAATTCAACTCCATTCTCTTCCTGTAACCAAAAATAGTTTCTTCAGCTTTCATTATAGATAAAACTTCTACCATCTATCGTATGGCTTATAGAAGGTAGCTCCATCTTCAAAACCAGTAGTTGATTTGAATGCATGAAACATCATCTTTCTTTCTTATGTGGATAAACAAGAATCCTAATCTTTCTTTTGTGGATAAACAAGATTCCTAATGAATTGACAGCTACATAATAGTAAAACATGCCCTCGCCTACTTATTTCAGTGTACAACATTGAGAAGTGGGTCACAATATAAATATAAATGAGATTAATAGCATCTAGCAATTGTACCTTCTCTAAAACAGGAGCTTCAGTCAAAGTGGTGGCCATGAAATTTAACCTACGTGTACCAAGTACAGCCTGCAAAGAGCAGTACAAGAGTCGAAGGTCAAATGAAATACAACAGCAGTAAAAGAAATTAAGCATCTGGCAAAAGTGGTAACGCAACTCGACTGACTAAATGGAACTTAGAAACACTGGATAAAAATGAAGATTAGAAGGGATGACGATTACATCCATGACTGGATTGCAAGCACTGGGCATAGATCTTTTGTAAACTATGAGTAGACAGATGGACCAGTTTTGCAGTCAACAGCCATGGTTGATACAGAAGACCACCACATCCACTAGCCATACTCCACACCGTTGCCAGGAAGGAAGCATATAAAAAGAACCCACAAATATGCTGGACTAAAGATATTATGAGTACAGCTAAACATCATGTCAACAAGGATGTCACATAAACCATTGCTAAGACTGGAATTTCCTGGGAATCTTGCCAACTTTGAGTTACAAGGTCTCAAAGTTCTGGACTTTACAGGCTCAGACATAACAAATAGCCTTCCCATTTATCATATTCATAACTCCCCAGTATAGCCATGAGAGAACATTTAAAGGATTTACAAAATAGTATTGACAAAAAGATAAATTATCCCTGTGACATATAAACAACCACTATTAATCTATATAACATATATTGTAAAAAGATGACAGTCATTCTCAAATCTGAAATAGCAATTTCAGACATTATTACATAAAACTGATCAAATGCACCAACATTATCATTGCCAGTCACAACACAGTGCTAGATATTTGACAAAATCAAAATTCATCAAATTCAAATATAGTGTACTAAACATGTAGTACTAGAGTCTAGACTACTGGTGAATTCAAATGACCTACAATAATGAGAATTCGGGGACAACCTGGCAGTTTTCTAAAAAGCTACTGCCCTCACAGAGCAGAGTGTTGCTGCCAAAGACTTGAAGAAGGGTTTCCTTGTTTACCTGCAAGTATTTTTCAGCCACTCTCAAAACCATTGCAAATGATGTACCATGGAGACTAAAAGTTCTAAAATGTTACAGATTGCAAGATACAAATCCTAACATACCAATCCCACTCACATTAACAAAGCAATCGAAAAAGCTTCAGGATCTATCTAAAAATAGCCTTTATTTTTCAATTTGGCAATGATTGTGTTCCATATCAAGGCCTAGAAAACCTTCAAAATCTAAAACAACAGAACAACTACGAAGTGCATGAAACGCAGATCCTGAATAACTGCAAATCAAAAGCTAGAAAACCTTCCAATCTCATGACCTGAAAAAATGACAGCAAAGCAAATGAAGAACACTAGTGCCAGTCTTGCAATCTTATAACTCTGCAGAATTTCAGATATATAAATCAAGGAAAGATCATCGTCAGCATCAAAGCAACACTTAAATATCTTCAACAACAATAAATCCTTCGTAGAATGGATTATTGGCTAGAGCTTGATTGAACAATTTCAAAATTTAAACCTAGAAAAGGTCACAATTTTTTATGCTGGAAAGCAAACGAAAGGAAAGGTTCTTTTATAGTCCTCAATATCAGCCATATGTTTTTGGGTCTAGATATGGTGACAGCAATATGGGACTGCCCCGTACTCCTTGCGGGAGGCACCCAACTGTGCTACAAATGAGTCATACATACCCTACCCCCTTGTGAGATTTGAACTTGTGACCTCTCTTTCAAGAGCACAAGTTATCCACCACAAGGCCAACTCAGGCTGTACATCTGCCTAGACTAAGAGACTATTCAGATCCAGATCTACTTGGGCTAGAGGGTGCCCAAATGACTTTAAGTGTCAATACCTGTTCTTCTACACCTTGTGTGCAATGCTGACGTTAGCTCGCTCACATTTTGACAGACAACAAAGTCAACATCCGCATTTAAGAATGGAGCAAAAAAATGTACCAAAAACAGCTTTATGTTATGCTTCAGAATGCTTGATTGAATGAATGTGAGTGCATCCTAATTGCAGATCATTGCATCACGGTAGTTTGGCCGATAAGGGACTGCTATCTACCCTAAAGATAACTGGGGTGCATAACTGGCTAACATGGAAACAATTCAACTGACATTGTCAAGAAACGTGGGACCAAGAAACAATAATAAAAAGTACTTATTAACCTCAATTCAAACATAAAAGAAACCTACAAGCATGGGATTCACAACCTCAATGGAAGCAGAATCCTAATGCTATCAGATTTGAAAGTGAAAATTTCCTTTCTGGATGCAAACCATAGAATAATCCAAAAAGAACTTACAGTTTTTGAAAATCCAAGCTCACATTAGCAAAAGAATACATGTACACAGACGAAGACTAAAAAGAACGGCCCAGTTCAACTTCCCACCCACCAATTTCAACCAAACATCTTGTTCACAGCAAAGGGATAGCCAATTCCATCACACAAACACAGCCTCACAAAAAATTTGAAATCAGAAGTGAGCATAACATAGGAAATCCTCAGATCTAGGCTGGTATAAAAATTTCCACCCTTGTATGGTCCAGATCTAAGTACTACGAAACAAGTTCCATCTAAGAAAATGAAAATGAACCCAAAATTTGAAATTCTGTCAGCATTCAAATTGAACTATCAATTTGTTAATGTTCAAATTTGCATCTAAACTACATGTGAAAGATCACCTTTGTCCGCAACGACCACAGCCTCAAAAGGAAACAGAAGAAGAAAGAATGGACAAAACTGTTGTACCTGATGTATAAATGGGGTAGAAGATTGAATATATCTTTGTAAGCCTGAGGAGGAATGGTCAAAAACAATGGAATGCAGAAGAATTGATAAACTTCTCAGAGGACGCCCGACGCCCATAATTTGCCAAGCTTTCCCTCCGATTTATACCTAAATCTGAATCTGATTCCCACTTTCAAACGAACCACGCTTTCCACTCTTTTTCCCCGAACCTCATCACAAATTTTATTTATTTTTTTAATTTTTTTTAATTTTTTCATTGGGGGATGTATTTTATATATTATTAACCCATTCTCTATATCATCATGAGGCACTTTTTTTTGGAGGGTTATTCATACAAACATTCTTTTCTCCCATTACAAATTTGCGTATATTACACAGTTCACTAATTTAAGCATGTGGAATCAAATCGTGGAGTTAGGAGGAGACAAAGGATGTCATGCAACTTCCATTTTCACGGCATATTCAGTGGAGAATATTTTGGAGAGGAAAATAATTTTATAAAGTTAGTTGCATCTTCCAATGTTCAACAAATAAGGACATAGTTTTTCAATGTAAGTTTTTTTCTTGGCATATTCTTATTGCATTAAAAATTTAATTTGGAAGTTGGTTAGAATATTTGAAGGATGGAGAAAAGTATATTGAAAAGTGTTCAAAGATTTTTAATAATAGACAACAAATAATAAACTTGTTAGATTCGGATTATTTATTTTTGTCAAATTCTTAGCATTGATTGAGCAATTTGGTATAATGATCAAAGATATGTCAAGTAATCGTGTAATATGTCTAGAGTGTTGGTGCAATGTTATATTGATGAGACAATTAAGTGGAGCTCTCTCATGTTGTCCCTTCTAAATGTGTCTAATTATGTTTTAATGACAATAATGAATTAGGGTTTGTCATTTTATAAGACACCCCAGCACATAGTTCAAATATTTTTGCATTTTAGTTAGCTTCTAATGGTTGGTTAGGAAGGTGTTAACATGGGCTAAATTTTAAAGTTTTAGAAATTTATGCTTGTGGTGCTAAACTGAGTTAATTTTTATGTAGCAAAAATAAACTAAGGTGGTGGATGGTTAAATAACATCTATTAGATCTAAATCTTTGGATGTGTGAGATAGGTACAATTTAGTTTGCTAACTTTCATATGAAAATGTGTCAACACTAATAATTTCATAAGGACAAATGAGCCAAGTCCAATTGAAGGCGGAAATTGTAAAGTGTGTATTTTTCACTTATATGTTTTGCTCCCTGTTGGTGCTCAAAAATATTGGACCGTTTTGAGGCCAACTGACAGGCACAATAAGTGCCTCTATAATTATGGCTCGATCAAACCAAGGCTGGTAGGCCTAAATCAAATATGTTGTCTAACTGCACAAACATATGCATAAACAACAGAAATTCCTTCCAAAGGGGTTAATGATCCTTGGAGGAAAAAACAACCTAATATCCTAATTGTCAGATAGCTTGAAATCTAAACTTGTTAGATTCG
The DNA here is from genome assembly GCA_027943335.1 of Chamaecyparis obtusa. Lineage (NCBI taxonomy): Eukaryota > Viridiplantae > Streptophyta > Pinopsida > Cupressales > Cupressaceae > Chamaecyparis > Chamaecyparis obtusa. The sequence continues at coordinate 1,475,519 of BSBK01002923.1, forward strand.
GATTATTTATTTTTGTCAAATTCTTAGTATTGATTGAGCAATTTGGTATAATGATCAAAGATATGTCAAGCAATCATGTAATATGTCTAGAGTGTTGGTGCAATGTTATATTGACGAGACACTTAAATGGAGCTCTCTCATGTTGTCCCTTCTAAATGTGTCCAATGGTGCTTTAATGACAATAATGAATTAGGGTTTATCATTTTATAAGACAGCCTAGTACATGGTTCAAATATTTTTGCATTTTAGTTAGCTCCTAATGGTTGGTTAGGAAGGTGTTAACATGGGGTAAATTTTAAAGTTTCAAAAATTTATGCTTGTGGTCAAATCTATTAGATTTCCACAATCCATGAATTTGCTATATCAGTTTCTAGATTCGATTGTGTATAGTTTTTAACCATCAACGTTTCGGATCATACTACATGATCCATCATCAGGATGTTAGAGAGCAAGAAGAAACTGATGATGGATCATGTAGTATGATCTAAAATGTTGATGGTTAAAAACTATACACAATCGAATCCAGAAACTGATATAGCATATGCTTGTGGTGCTAAACTGAGTTAATTTTCATGTAGCAAAAATAAACTAAGGTGGTGGATGGTTAAATTACATCTATTAGATCTAAATCTTTGGATGTAAGAGATAGGTACAATTTAGTTTGCTAACTTTCATATGAAAATATGTCAACACTAATAATTTCATAAGGACAAATGAGCCAAGTCCAATTGAAGGGGGAAATGGTAATATGTGTATTTTTCACTTGTATGTTTTGCTCCCACTTTGAATAAATAAAAGGATTCATTGAATGAGTTTCAGACACTTTTAAAGAAAGTAAAAGGAACAGGTCATCACAGTTAGACTCTATAAAGACAATGCTTGGATTTTAGAGAGATACTAAATGTCATTAACTACTCTTCAATTGAGTTTTTTTTGCTTTTAAGATAGTCTTTCAAGTGAGGTTTATACACTGTATATTAACTCACCATTTATCAAAAACATTGGATGTTTCATTATCGTACACAAGAAAAAGTCTTTACACACCTTCAAGGGTTCCAAGTCAATCCAAACATACACTTTCAATGGAATGCACACATTCACAAGATCACCTAACAAGAGCTTGGGTAATGTCCAACAAGCTACAAGAGGCCAATTTGGCAGTTACTAATAAAGGAGACCAAATCAATCCTTAGAATCCATCTAAACAAAAATTCATTTTAAACACCAAAAGGCAAGTGTTTCTAAGCTGATTAAGTATTCAAATGTTCATTAACCAGGCTATAAAACCATCTAAGAATTCTCGCGAAGTCTAGCACAAGAACTTGGTCCTTGAAAACAAACTAACAACACAATTAAAGTGCATATGTTGGTGCAAGAATAGATGTCGAACCACGCAAATTTCGATCAGTGAACACAAGTGCCTATCCACAGAAGCTACCTTCAAACTACAATGTCTTAGTCCTAAGAGCCAGAGATGCTAAATTCAAGGCTAGAGATGTCAAAGAATGGGGACATCAATCTGTAGGTCGCAAATGCTAATCCAAAGTTGGAAATTTTCTTGAGTCCTAAAAAGCCTTAGACCAAAGAGGAAAAGTCATCAATCTGCAAGTCAAAGACATCAATCAGCACAAACAACTGAATGTAAATACAGGTGTTGATCTACTAGCTCCTCCCAAAACTTAGAAAATTAAATCAAAATCCTATGCCAACACCAATGTACAACTATAAAGTATTTATCTCCACACTAGGGAGTACCATATACATAAGATTGAGGTCATAATCACTTGATAAAATCAATATAAGTGTGGAGGCATAATCAACTAGAACATAATATCCAAAATAGCATGAACATTGAAAGAAAGCATAAGGATAGAGAAGAGCACATAATGCTTGGTACTGTAGCCACTAGATCTAGTCCACCACCTATATGACAATCCCTAATAGTGACATGTCATGCCACCTAACCATGTGGACCCTCAAGCCCACTCCACCATGTTCGCAAAGATAGTCACATGGCCCAAATAGTCGCAATGCACACAAGGGAAAGTAGGCTAATGCTCGTACCATACAATTACATATGTATGCACCCTAAAATGGTCGTCTAGACTTTGGGCCCCCATTTAGCAATTCATCAAATCCCTGAATCAATATTTTCAATTAAATCAATTTTCTTGATCAAATCCTATGTTTATCATTTATTCGATTATTTTCTATGGGCTAACCATTTTATCCTAAGTCTTTATTTAATTAAAATGAATTTCCTCCCCTTTTATTAAATAAAAAGCCCCCACTTTTCCTCTTATCCTAAGTTGCACAAATAAAGCATTATTCTTATTTTATAAAAAGAAGAAAAGAACTTTTTATCTTATATGGGACACAAAAGTCAACTCTTATTTTCTCATTGGAGGAGATTTGTACACATGGATTGCTCCTCTTTCAAGCTCCACCCTTGATTAAATCTTTTGCCTCTTAATCTCCATGGTCCATTCCTTTTCAATTCCTTTAAAAGGAGAGCTCTCTTCTCATTCTAGGATCCCAACTTTGAATACTAATCTTATGCTGCAGGATTTCTTGGAGACTTTGGAGCTTTTGGAGATCTTCATACATTTAGCTTTCATTCTTGCATTCTTAGCTTAAGTTTTCATGGCATCTAGCTTAGTTTTCTTTATGCTCTATATTAGCTCACATAGCTTAATTAGCAAGGATTTGTAATACTTCCATCTTTCATTTCCATAGCTTAGCTTGCATCTTCATTCTTAGCATAGCTTGCATTGCATCTTCATATTGATTCTTGAAGATATTGGCATTCTTGCCCTTGTCTCATTGAATCTCCCATTGTGTGGTTTACTGGCAAGGTTGCATGCTTCAATAGCTCTAGCTGAGAGCACTATATACATCCTTGTGACTCCATACCTAGGGAGCTCTAGGTCACTTTTTCAAGGTTTCCCATTCATGGATTCTCTTGGAAGTAATGACTTAGTTAAGTGCACATTTTAGTGCATACAACATACACTCATATAGTGGTATAACAAGCCCAATGTAATCTCATAAACTAAAGGACAACAAATCATATATAATCACCAAGTCACTACTTAAACCTAAATAATGGTTGATGTAGAGACTCAAGGGTGGGAGAGTCATCACATGGCACATGGTAGTCCATACAAATTTAAGAAATCTTTCTCAAACAAGGAGGCTTTAGTAAGCCTTCAATCAATATTTGCAAACAACCAGGCTAAGTTGTATCTTTGATCAACATCTGCAAATAGCTAGATATTGTATCTTTGATCAACATCCTTAGATATCCAAGAATTATTCTAAATCAATGTCCTTAGATAACCATGCAAAGACATACCTTCGGTCAATTTCCTTAAGATGACCAGATAGTCTTTATTTTAATCTTTTTATAAGTTTTTGCCCCATTAATTTATTTAATTATCTTTTTATTAAGAACTCTCCATAGGTTACCCTGGAAACCTTTTTGTGTCTCAACCTGTCATGAAGAGTCACTCCACACCACTAATCAAACACCAAAAATATCATCCCATTACAACAACAAGGTACAATGCAAGACAATGCAACAAGAAGCATGAAGCAATGAGAGACTCAAATTCATTTAGACATTATGAAACGCGGTATACTCAATTTATCTCAAACCAAGAGTACGGATCTCTCAAAGATCCTGTCAATATGTATAACTCAATTACACTATAGATGAAGTCTCAATAATGACATTGATAAAACCATGAATGCAATCTCAATAAATGTATAAAAGGCCATAAAATAAAGGCAAGCCAGAGAAGTGTAAAGCAATGAAAAGGACTTAATTAGCCTTAAAAACAAGAGTACGAGTCTCTCAAAGATGGCATTAAATGCATAACTCAATCATGCTCATGATGTGGTCTCAAACACAAACATCAAAAAATCAAAATGTGATCTCAAATCAACATAAATAAAGGTAATAAAGTAGTTTTGAAGAAATAAAAAACTCAAAGGAGTTTCTCATAAGTGGTCACGCAGGAGTCTATATGTCTTGTGGCTAATCCAGGTACTAGTGGCAGGGCTTCTTCTCAAGTTTCTGTTGGCAGGGGTGTTGAGGCTTGTTTGTCGAATCTTGTTGATTCCCCAAATGTGGGTGGGAATGTAGCTCAAGCTACTATTTCCAGTGATTGTGTCTTGGCTACCAATTATGGTGGCAACGATGATTTAGCTATGCCTATAGAAAGGTGCTCAACTCCATATTTGGGGGTTGTCCTCTCTTCTAGAACTCTCTCTTAGGATGATGGTGGTCCTTTGATTGGTTTGATGGCTTGGCATGATGTTGCAATAAAGGTGGAAGAGGGTTGGATTATTGTAAAGGGTAAGAAAGCTAAGACATCTACACCCTCTTTTGACATGACTCTTCGCTCCCACAAGGGTTGTGCTAAAGGAAAATCTTGATGACTCTTGGTTGGGGGAGCTTGGGCTGGAATTTCCTCAAGTCCTCTTGTTGGATTTGGTTGCTTGATGGTCCTACAGCTTGTGTTTTGGGTTGTGGGAGCATGTTTTTTTTTCCCATATTGTTTGTCTAGACTTATCTTTGTGGGCTTTAATGTTATATCTTAAGTTTTCTTGTTGTAAAGGGTTTCAAGTCCCTTGAAAACCTATTTTTGCCTTAATAAAAAATAAAGGTAATAAAGTAGTGCACGAGCATGCTCTATTGGCCTTATCACCAAGAGCATGAATCCCAAGATAGTTTGATATAAAAATGTGTACATGATACTACATCCCCATGTAATCCAAAATATGTCTTGGAACCAAAACCTAAGCACAAATCTCTCCATAGTGCATAACTCCACAAAAGTGAGATCATTTCTAGCAATAACTGACAAGCACACAAGCACACCCGACCAACATACAACTAAGAGTCTAGATAGCTCAGTAATTCACAACTATAATTTCCTCAATTAATTATGACCTCATAAATGAACTACAAACATAGAAAATATCCAAGAACAATAATCACAACATGCCAAAAATAGCTAAAACCTAGTCTGGAGGCCATACAAATTGAGGAACTCCTAAGAACGCTCAAAAATTAAACTTGTAATCACATAATTCTAGGAAAACCTATTGGTTCCCACATGAAAAAAATCCCAAAAATGCAATAAAATTGATGCAGGAGCATCCTTGGGTAGTTGGCAATCCTATCTCAACCAAAAAAATATGTTAGAGTTTGGTTTTTGGCTTTCATTGTTTGGTGGTAGTTCTCAGTTGGAAGATGTGTTGCTTCACTAGTGGACTTGGTGACTAAGTGTGGAGTTACTTGGTGATTGAGCTCGATGGATGTGTTCTCGGTAGCTTCCTTGGAGTGCTCGGTGAATGATTCTTATTTTGGTTCACTGATGAGCTCAGTCTCAGTTTTGGTGTTCTTTACCAAGTAGGTTTGGTTGTTGTTCTATGTTGGTCGGTTGATATTCTGACAAGCTCGGTGGTCTAGTTCACCGAAAGCTTTATTTGGATTGTATGGGTTGGCTGACACGTGCATTTAATTGGGTCACATTCCTCATGATATGGATTGACCATTAGGATGTGTGAGGACCTAAATCTAGGTTGGTTATTTCTCCTAGGTGAATTTAATGATTGTTGCAAGATGACTTGAAGGATAACACATTTTGTCATGAGTTCTTGGAAGCCGACTGATGTTTTATGATTTATTATTTGTAAAGCCAACTTATGGCTATGTTGTATAAAAGGAGGGTATCAGTAGCATAGAAAAGTAGTGAGTTCAGGGCAATAGAAAGTTGGAAAAGTGTAGAGTTTAGTGCTAGTAGCTAAGTGTTGGCTTGGGAAACAAGAAGGTTACTTGGTGGCTTTCGAGCTCAAGCTTAGATCTGTCTTGGTGTTTCTACCAGTTTGTTGTTGTGATATAGATCTAGGCTAGGTAGGGAGTGGTTGGATCTTATAAGATCTTGTTGTATTTGTTGGTGTATTGGTTGTAACTGAGAAGGCCTTACATCTTAGCATGTTGCATGAAATAAGTTTTTTATTATAATAAAGAGTTGAATTCTATTCATATCTCATTATGGTTGTGTTTTTCATTGTGTGTTGTATTAGTTGGAAGGTGTGGACTATCCATTCTTGGATCCTCCATCCTTGGTTGCATCAAGTGGTATCACATCGGTCAAGGTCTTGGTTGGTGAAGGTTGATCTGGTTGATCCAAGTTGCATATCTATATTCCTAGACTTGTGAAACCTTGTTTGGTTGTTCATGAGGTAGCAGGTTGTGATCAGACTTGCATACAATTCAGAGGTTGTCACAAGGTGGTTGATTTAGGTTTATTGTAGAGGATTTTTTAAAATCTTTGAAGATGCCTCCAAGAAGATTGGACCCTAGGGTGATCGCAGATCTCTATGATGTGATGGAGATGAAGATAGCATAAAAGAGTAGATTGGATGTCAGATCTAAGATGGCAAAGATGAAGAATGAGATGGTCACTAAGATAATGAGATCTATAGTTGGTATAACAAGGGGCCTTGGAACATAAGATGATTATGAAGAAGTTGTTGAAGATTTTGAGGTTGTTGGATCTAGTGGAAAAGATAGAGTCGATCAGGTGGAGAGATGTATGAAAGATAGAGCTAATTTGTTGGAGATATCTATGGCTCGGTTGAGCACAAGTTGTTAAAGTATCTATTTATCTTTACTTATTAATTAGATCATGTTGATTTAATTATTAAGTTATCTATATACTCTATTTTCACTTAAGCTGTCTCTTAGGTGTGTATAATTAATATTTTATATTAATTATATTGCGCAACCTAGCTTTTTCCTTTTAGGGTTTTCGTTCACCTTATAGGTTGAACTCTTGTAATTATTTTTTATTATCTTGGAATACAATTTGCTCTCACTCTGCTGAGATTTTCCAAGCCTTTGTTTTTTGTCTGTTTGGTTTCCTTTCAGCAACAGGTTATTTGCATGTAGGTGTTCTTGGCGATTTGTGAAGTTGGATTTCTCAACTTCTACATGGTATCAGAGCCACCCTGCTGCTACCTGGTCTGAGCTTTTGGAGCCGTGATTCGAAGATGAAAGCCACAGCTCCTCTAATTTTTTTTCTATTATTTTTTATTGGATATGGGGGGTCTCATTTTTTTGGAGCACTTTGGGCAAAAACCAACCACACAATTATGTCCAAAAGGCCCAAAAACCCTTATTTTCATATAAAACTCGATCTATTTGGCCTCCTGGGCATCTGGGAGAATTTTTCTAGCCTATTAGGGTTGTATGGGCTCGAAAACTGATATTTTTTTTTAAAACTCAAAAAAAGAGCCCCACAGTGCTCTCTCTGGAGTGTGACACCTCCGTGCCACCCCGACGCCACTTTGACTTGGCCCCCACTACCACCCACCACGCCATTGGCCACCGTCGCCTCCGCCTGGCCACCGTGCATAGCAATGATGTCATTGCTGACATCACCTGTCGGATTTTTTTCCGACCATTTTTTTTCAAATTTTTTGGTAGTCAAAAATTTTTTCCCAGTGACCGATCTTTTTTTTGGCCGGTAGTCATTTGACAGTCATATGGTCGTCAAATTTTTTGTTGTGACTGGTTTTTTCCAGAGAGCTTCTTTTCGGAGGCGCAGTTGGTTTTTCGGTCGTAACTTGTGCATATGGTGTCCATTTTCAAAAAATGAAATATCGTCAGAAAGGTGTTTATGAGCCAGACGTGATGATACTAGTCTCATTTGTTGATTCAGCTATTTGAGTTCTCAGTTTTGGCACTGAAGTAGAGGCTTCTGTTTCCTCCCTCTCTACATCTGGCGTCTAGGTTTTCTTCTCATTTTTTGTGCTTTCAATAATTGTTTACTTGTTGTAAAAGGGTTAGATTTATACATTGTGGGGGGGTGTTATTTCTTTCTGTAATTTACTTCAGAAAAGACCCTTCTGCTTCCGTCTACTTCTCTCAATGTCGAATCCCTTTGTGGCCCAGCTGACACCACACAACTACCACACTTGGAAAGGATAGATGACCAAATTGCTTATGTCAAAGGGTCTATGGTCATGCCTCGATGAGGCTCAACTAGTTCTATAGAGGCCTTATGAGGCTCTTATGCAAAGAAACAAGATGGATGAGGCAATGGGCCTCATTGCAATGAATATGTCAAATGGGTTGTTGTTCCACCTGGATGGTTTGACCACACCCAGGGATATATGGAACAAGTTTTCCACCTTGTTTGGCAGAATGAATCAGTTCAAGGTTCTCTAGATAGATGCTGAGTTCACCTCCTTGGTACCTGAATCATTCACCAACATTGAGGACTTCTTGATGAAGTTCAAGTCTCTTTGATCTATTTTACAAGTTTTAGGAAAGATGAAGTCAGATGATGAGTGTATCTTTCTGATACTCTCAAAGCTTCGTGGCCCTTATCAGATTTTCACTTCTACCTTCTACTCCACTATGGATGCACTAGGTGCATGACATGTTATGCCCTCTTTTGAGATCTTTTGTGATAGGTTGACTCGTGAGCAGTCCTAGCTCAATTAGATGGATTCACTTACAGGTTCACAGTCACAGACATTGCTTGCTAAGACACCTCAAGATACACAGAAGTAGAAGCCGAAGCAAATATCTGATTCCTCTTCTCAGCACTCTACTGGCCCACCATCTTCTTCTAAGAAGGAGAAATAGAAGACTGAGAGCCCTACATGTTCCTATTGTCAGAAGGGGCCTCATGATGAGTCACATTGTTTTCAAAAGAGATTTGATGGCTATGAGAAACATATTTTGTAGATTTGCAAGCTCTTCTTCAGAAGAGCATTGTTTCCTCTCCATCCTCTTCTACCTCACAGGGGTCTGCTTTTCAGTCTTCTACCTCATCTTCGACCTCTAGATAGGACTTTGGATAGGGTCATGTGTTACGGGTTTTCATTGCATCCCCTTCATAGGTCCCTTGGATACTGGATTCAGGTGCTTCTCACCATATGGAATCTTCTCCGGAGATCTTCTCTTCTATTGAGGCTTCTCCTATTCCTCACATTCTCATGGGGAGTAACATTGTTATGTCAATCTGTGGGAAAGGTTCTATATGCATTCAAGATGGCACATTCAATGATGTATTGTATGTTCCATCTCTATCTGCAAACCTTCTCTCGATTTATCAGATTACACTCAGTGGGTCAGGGAAGACAGTTGAGTTCATGACAAATTTAGTCTTCATCCAGGATAGTGCAACAAGAGGCATTGTTGCTACAGGGAAAATTGATCATTCCACCCATCTCTACACCTCACACTTTGGTCCACCATCTCTATTATCGGAGCACTGCTCTCCTTTTACACGAGAGCATCATGTGGGGCAAGCAAGTCACTTGAACCTCTATGTTGCTCCTCAGACCACTTTTGTGTCTGCCTCACCACATCTTGTTGGGGTTTCCTCTCTTCATCAAGACTCTATTTCAGCACTGCTAGACCCTCCAACTCCATTCATTGAGCCACTAGGTGCAGTTGTTGAGGATTCTATAGAGGACATTCATCTCCTCTTTCATGACAGTGTCAGTACACCTGTTGCACCACCTACATTGGGGATTCCCTTTCAAGATCCTCGTGTCTACTCCTTTGAGCATCAACTCGGCCTTCCAGTGACACCTCACCTTTTGAGGTCACCTCTTTAGTGTTCACTACCTTTCACTCCTTTGTATTGGAGTCATGGTGGTTTTCTCATTGATCCAGGGGTTCTTTCATTCCAGGGGGGCTTTGGAGTCTTGACCCTCTCTCACGGGGGGGTTGGTAGCACGCATTGTACTTATGGCCTTGAGAGAGTCTCTTGAAGTCATTTTTTTTGTCTTTTGCTTGCTTTATATCTCTTTTTGGAGAGGATTTTTTCCCACTGGGTTTTCTCCTTTGTCTCCAGTTTACAGAGATTTCCTTGTATTGGGTACCTGATCAAGCCTTGTTATCGGGACCCATTTCCTACTTTCATAGCTGTGCTAGGTTAACTTTCCTCCCGAGCTTCGCTTAAGGGGGGGTGTTAGAGTATCTATTTATCTTCACTTATTAATTAGATCATGTTGATTTAATTATCAAGTTTTCTATGTACTCTATTTTCACTTAAGTTGTCTCTTAGGTGCATATAATTAATATTTTATATTAATTATATTGCGCAACCTAGCTTTTTCCTTTTAGGGTTTTCGTTCACCTTATAGGTTGAACTCTTGTAATTATTTTTCATTATCTTGGAATACAATTTGCTCTCACTCCGCTGAGATTTTCCAAGCCTTTATTTTTTGTCTGTTTGGTTTCCTTTCAGCAACAGGTTATTTGCATGCAGGTGTTCTTTGCGATCTGTGAAGTTGGATTTCTCAACTTCTACACAAGTTACCATATGGAGGTTTCTAAATTCTTAGGTACATTAAAACTCGAGGAACTGATTTATTGGATTGGTGAGTTAGAAGAATACTTTGAGCTAGAAGACATTGGAGATCCTCTTAGAGTGAGGTTAGCACAGACTAAATTGAAGGGGCATGTTGCTTTATGGGGGAAGGAATTACAGTGATATAGAGAAGAAGATGATGAGATGAAGATCACTCAGTGGAGGTTGATGGTGGAAAAACTAAAATCTAAGTTCATTCATGTTGACTATGAACTTGTGTTATTCAAGAAGTTACAAAACCTAAAGCATAAGGAGATGATTATGAAAGACTATACCGAGGAGTTTTACAAGCTGACTATTTGATCTGGATATAGAGAACTTTCTAATGAAAAGGTGGCTAGGTATGTTAATGGTCTAAGATTCAATATCCAGAATGAGATTGGCATGTTGAAGATTGATTCAGTTGAGGATTCTTACTAGTATGCCTTGAAGTTAGAAGATAAGATGAAGAGAAGACATCAAGGTAACCCTTAAGGGAAGGAGAAGCAAGAGCAATTGGTAAAAGACAAACCTATAGTTGAGGATGAATTCAAACCTGTTGAACTAAGGAGAAGGATAGGTAGAGATGGGTTCAAAGGTACTTGTTATAATTATAGAGAAGAAGGACATAGGTCATTTGAATGTTCCCATATAGACGGGAAGGCCAGTAATACTAGGAATGTTGTGGTGAATGAAAGTGTATTGAATGAACCCGAGGTAGAAAATTTGCTAGCTCAGAGAACATTGCTCAGTAATAAGGTGATGGAACCTTGTTAGGGAAGGAATTTGTTTAAAAACCGATGTAAGTCTGGAGGTAAGTGGTGTAATGTGATTGTGGATAGTGGAAGTACCAATAATTATGTTGCTGAGGAGATGGTACAGAAACTTGGTTTGAAGAGAGAGACATCCTTGTCCTTATAAGATCAGTTGGTTGCAAGATGAACATGCTTTAGAGGTAAGGGAGCAATATTTTGTTGACTTTCAGATTGGGTAGTATAAGGATCAAGTGTTTTTTGATATTGTGGACATGAGTACTTCTCACATGTTTCTTGGTAGACCTTGACAGTATGATTGTAAGGTTGTACATGAATATGTCAAGAATGCATTCACTATTGAGAAGTGTGATAATAAGTTTTCCTTGATTCCTTTGCAGGATATAAAACTTGATAATATAATCTAAGCTTTGGTAGAAGAATTGAGTTGAAGGGTTCTCAAAGGGTTAGAGATCAGTAAGGAAAATAGACCTATGGCATATCGAGAAAAGATGTGAGAAGGCAAGGAAAATTGTTGTCAGTTGTAGGGAAGGATTCATAGAAGTATAACCAAGGAAAGAGTGTACTAGTTGAGGACTCAGAGGACATGTATATCAAGAACCAATTTGGGATTTGTGTTGAATCCTCAAATATGTTCGTCAAGTTGATGAGAACATCTTTTCACACTTGGGGTATCTGATGCAGGAGCATCCTTAGGTAGTTGGCAATCTAGTCTCAACACAAAAAATATGTTAGAGTTTTGTTTTAGGCATTCATTGTTTGGTGGTAGTTCTTGTTTGGAAGATGTGTTGCTTCATCAGTGGACTCGGTGACTAAATTTGGAGTTACTCAGTGATTGAGCTTGATGGATGTGTGCCCGATAGCTACCTTGGAGTGCTCGATGAATTCAATTCATATTTTGGTTCATCGACGAGCTCTATCTCAGTTTTGGTGTTCTTTACCGAGTAGGTTTGGTTGTCATTCTATGTTTCTCGGTTGATATTCTGACAAGCTTGGTGGTCTAGTTCACCAACTACTTTATTTGGATTGTTTGGGTTGCCCAAAATGTGTATTTAATTTAGGTCACATTCCTCGTGATATGGATTGACCATTAGGATGTGTGAGGACCTAAATTTGGGCTGGTTCTTTCTCCTACACAAATTTAATGACTATTGCAAGCTGACTTGAAGGATAACACATTTTTTCATGAGTTCTTAGAAGCCAACTGAGGTTTTATGATATATTATTTGTAAATTCAACTTATGGCTATGTTGTATAAAAGGAGGGTATGGGTAGCATAGAAAATTAGTGAGTTAAGGGCAATAGAAAGTTGGAAAAGTGTAGAGTTTAGTGCTAGTAGCTAAGTGTTGGCTTAGGAAATAAGAAGTTTCCTTGGTGGCTTGCGAGCTCAAGTTTAGATCCATCTTGGTGTTTCTACCAATTTTCTATTGCGATATAGATCTGGGCTAGCTAGGGAGTGGTTAGATCCTGTAAGATCTTGTTGTATTTGTTGGTGTATTGGTCGTAATCAAGAAGGCCTTACAAGTCGACATGTTGCATGTAATAAGTTTTTTTATTATAATAAAGAGTTGAATTATGTTCATATCTCATTGTGGTTGTGTTTTCCACTATGTCTTGTATTGGATGCAAGGTGTGGACTGTCCATTCTCGGATACTCCATCCTTGGATGCATAAAAAATTCTTATTCTAATCTCTCACAAAAAAATGAGCAACATAACAATGGATAAACTTGCATACCAAAATCATGAAATACACAAATAGTCCCAAACGTGTACCAAATTGAATCAAATAAGTGTGGGATAACTATCATCTCATCTCACAAACTAATTGCAATAGGAATGAAATGATTAAATTATAGAACAAGAGAAACACGAGGATTCCTACCTCAATAATGAAGAAATGACTAAAGTGAAGGAAGAAAATCACAATAGCGATAATGATAACCAATGATATTGTGAGCAACACAGAGCACTCCTGGTATGAATCCAATGGGATGATACCCACAAAAATTGGGCAACATTGTCACTCCCAACAAGCAAAATACAAATTTTCTATAAGGGGGTTTGAGAAAAATTCCCATTTCATAAATTAAAAAGTGAGAATAAAAGCTCCCAAGTTAAAATATAAATCCCATTTCAAAAAGGCAATTTGGCTAAGTTTTTAAAAAATCAATTAGAATTAAAATAAATCAAAGCTAAATGTGAATTCCCCAAAAAATATCTCAACAAAAGATATTTATTTAATTACAATCCCATGGAATGCACATACAACATATTTGTTAGTAATATAAAATAGTCATTCAAATATTTAAATCATCACTTTTAATTAAAATTAACTCAACTGTGACCAATTGTGGATTATAGATTATGCAAAGACACTTCACTAGTCTTTCACAATTTATGCATTGAAACTTGGACTTTACCCAAGTGATAATCAGAGGTCTAATAATGATATTATAAATACATCACCCATATAGGGACAATATTGGCTAAATATGAGGGGTGACCAATGTAATCGTCTCTTGTGCCACTATTGGGGATGTACCATCTTAAATTGGATGCACTTCAATTTATGACCTTTTATCTCCTCTTTAGTATGTTTGTATTTCACATTTACACTTGGAGCACACACTTTCCTCTTTCTTTCTCTCTCTCCTAGGTGAAATTGAGGTAGGACCGGCTAACACTTTCTCCTTCATTTCCCTTTCTTTCACTCATAGGTTGAGGTAGGATCTAATTTCTATGCATCATCCTCTATCTAGGCCCCATTTTCCCGAATCTGGCCTTGATTTATCAGTCCCTAATAAACATTACACATGAATCCTCTATAGTTTTGGAAGCCTGGGTTACAAACCCAAGACTCTAGCCTCCTAGGGAATATGTCGACTAAGTCAACCTATTCCCTAGTGGTTGGAAAGTGTTGGGCCCGATCCTATTTCAAAGTTCCATTATTTCCCGCTCACTACAGTCAGCTCCTGTAGGGATAATTTTGGAAATTCACTATAAAAATACATCCAATGCCTCATTTGTCTCATGATGGATGATGAAAGAAGCAAGGTACAAGCACACGTGGACACCCCAATCTGACATAGAGGAGTTTCAAGGTGGAAGCTAAGGGTTGAATGTAATTCTTTCATTGAAAAGTGAGGCCTTCATTTACATTTCTTTAATTCAAGCATTCAAGAATTACATGACATCATGGAGATGCAAGGGGATCATGAATAAGCAACCCAAGTGAGGACAAGTAAAAGCCAACCCTTCCACCTCACTATAATAAAGATACTTCCTTGAGATGAAAATATCAGAAGACTTACTCGATTTTGTCCTTGAAACATTGATTTGATCCTTCCTTGGACATGCTTGGATGTTGTGTAGAGCAGAGCTACTTGAATATTGCTTGTGAGACTACACACATTTAGGTACTCATAGGGATATAGGCCTCAATCTTGTCTTATGTGAGACTATGGGAGATGATTATGAATAGATGCTCGAATTAGAAACTCTTTGCTAAAGACCATCTGGTTTACCTTTGAAAGGTTGGTAATCTTTGTGCAAGAGAGATAGTAACTCTCTCAAGGTACTCACATTTTTGTGCCCCCATTAGCACTTGGAGTTGGCTAATACAACATCGTGTGATCCATTTCCTAATCACCAATTACTATATTCTGATTAGATATTGGGTGTGTACCTAAGCTTGGGAGAAAATGTTTCCAATCTAAGCCAAATTTATATAGGGTAGAATGTTCTTGGCATCCTTTTAATAAAAAATTGCCTGATGTGTCTAAAGGGTGAATGAATTCACCTAATAACTCCCTCAAACAAATCAAAAAAGATATTACATAAACTAAAAAATCAAACATACCCTTCAAACCAAGTGACAAACTAAATTCCATACCCATAGAAAGTTGCATCCTGGATTTCAAGTCATATTTGGTATCTCTTGAGTCACATCTGGCATGAGGAGTAGCATAAATTAAATCCCAAGTTGCATAGAAATAGAGAGTCACACATTGGTTGTCTTGAGTCACATCTCAGGTTTTAAAACATTGCATGGAGTTAGTCACATATGGGACAATGATATCTTCTGTACACTTTGAAAAAAAATCAATAACTAATTTGGATACCCTTTTTTATGTTCTATTAGGTCCAATTGCTACAGTCACTAATATCTAAGGTTACAAAATATTGTCACCAAGTCAAACCTAATTGTGTTATCAGTTTCAAATCATCAATCTTTGCTCAATCACTTATTTATCATGAATACTTAAATCAATCAATATAGTTCTTAGGTTTCACATATCAAGGCATTCTAACCCTCATCTAGACAACTAAAATTGTCCTCATTAGGTCTTCAATCAACTTTATCTTTTATTCAAAGAAAAACTGATGCAGAGGTATATGGTGAAGGACTGAACACAAGTGTAAATAGATGAACCTTTGAGTGGTTCAGACACTTTCCCACTAACCCTTAAGGCTTCAAATGAACCAAGGAATGAACACACCCTTTCTAAATGGTTGAAGTGGATGTTTATGATCAATTTATTTGAATACAAAAGGATCTGACAAGTTATGTGGTTTGGAACAACACCCACCACACCAAACTACCCAAACTGCTCACAAGGCCTAATAACCCCTCTTGTAGGTCAACAACTAAGTAAATAGGAAGTTTACTCCAAACTTTTCCAAAACACCAAGAAAAATTATTATATTTTCAGATACTCTTTTGTACATACATTAGCATATCAGGATTTCAGACTATGTTGTTTTGAACAATGTTAAAGCTTCTCAGACTATTCCTTGACAACAAGCCCAAAATAAGGCCAAATAATAAAGAAACTATAAGGTAAAATTATCCCCTTACTCCAAGATTCTCATAAGTCTTCACAAATTCTCCCAAACCACATAATATGAAATTAATTTGGGTCTTGGATGCTTCCAAGTAACAAAGCCCCAAATTGGTCTCAAATAACCCTCTAAACTAGGGCTCTTTGATTGAATACCTTCCCAACACTTATAGGACTCAAAAATGGTGGATCCACCTTGTTTAGGGTGTATCTAGACACCAAAAAATATAAAAATTATATCTCCTTCGGATAGATCTCCTACTACTGCTCCTTACCCACCATTCCATTAACCTTTCAATACCACATTTTCGGTGATCACCTTCAATCTACTCTTTATATGCACATTAAATTGTTAGAGTTGTATAATAAAATTTAAGGATGCATCATTCCATATGAATCAGACATTTTCATCCATGGAATGATCATCCATTCATTGGTTTTGTCAAACTTACAAAGAAATCACTGGATTCTAATGACAATCAACACTGTTTTGATCAATCAGCGAATTAAATGAACTCAAAAACATTAAATATGGATTAAAATAATGTTAAATAAGTTCCTTGAAATTTTAAATCAACCACTGATCAAATGAAATGCAAGAAAAATATCAAAATTATAGAAAATGTCAAGTTTTCATTAAATCTTTGCACACAGTTCGTACACCAGACTTTGCTCTATCATATCACCTATCGTACAATGATCAAACTCTACTTATTAGCCTTCCTTTCAACCATTTCAACTGATTTGGATCAGTTATCATGCTTGGTTAGGCCTTAAACAAACTATTTCTAATTTCCCACCAAATTGCTTGTAGTCATTGGGATTCAAAAATTTGAATTCTCCAACTTACATATTATTGAATAGAACACTTGAATAACCTATAAAAATTTCCTATTAGATCCTTAAGACCCTATTAACCATTTCTAAACCTTTATAAAATCACTAAGGACCTAATTAACTCTAGTTTTCCATTATCCTCATATTCCACCATTGATGATCCTAAGGTCCTTAACATGCACTTTAGGATTTATTACAAATGTATTATTTTTATAGCCTTCAAAGGCCATGATTGGCTTCAATAAATGTCAATTAACTTGTTTAAACTCCTTCATGTCTTGGCTTTTTCCTTTTTCTTCCATAGGAAACTTGTCATGCCTTGATGCTCCTACATCATACTCCCCACCTTCAAAGAAACTCTTGTCCCAATAATGGTTCCAACTCTTCCTTGCATCATGTATTTTTTTAGGATTCAAGTAATCCCCAAGTGTAACTTGATTTCTTCCTCGCCAACCTATATTCACATGCCAAGAAATGTTATAAATAAAACCTTTGCTTGTGTGTCCCTACCTAGGACAGTATTGTTTGAACTACTACCTTGACTGTTGCTTGTGCTTTGACTATATTTCTGATTCAAATTTCTTTATAGGCTACCTCTGCAACTCCTGTTGGAGATTTGCCAACAAGCCAGTGCTGACTGTATGTTTGTCATTGATGACAACATATGGTAAGTAGAATGCATGGAAGACTTATGTATTAAGCTTCTAGTATATATAGCATAAACATGTTATCAACATGATATCATGGACGCAGAGGTTAACAGTTAGTACAGACAGTTATATAGCAACTTGTGTCAGCAGTGTTCTTGACAGAGTTACAGGCAGTGTTCTATGAATGATTATTTGTATAATTATCATGGAGCCTTGTGCATTTGGATGTGTTGGAGACATGTTAATGATGTTACATTCATAGACACAGAGTCTGATGATCAGTAGAAGTGAAGTTATGCAATCATTATTCACCAGTAGTAGTTTCTTGTGTTCATTCAGAAGAGCCGACAGAGATTATATTGGTTCAAAAATTGTGCCTATCATTTCAGTATGTGCTCTTGGATTAGTGCTTGGAAAAGAGTTAGTAATGTTTAGTTAAGAGCGCATGATGTAATTCAGCTTGAGGAGAAAGTTTTAGTTACTTTGGTAGAGCCGATAGTGTGTAGCGTGCATCTACATTTATTAATATTGGACAAGTCCCATAATGTGTTGCGTGCTTAGTAGAGCCAACAGAATTATTATTGGAGTATGTTATGGTTTCTCTAATATGATTTCAAGGTGGTTCTAATAGGCCAACTTGATTATATCATTTAGTGGAAAGATATTTATAGGCAATCATTTGTGATTGCTATGGCATGGTTCAGAGTTGATTGTGAAGAGTAGAGTAGAGTGTGTGAAGTGTTGAGCTATCAGCAGAAGGTCTATGTGACCAAGTAAAGTGTTTGTGTTATACATTGGAACTGATCCAGATAGTAGGTCAAAGTGTAGTTCACCAAGATCCAGATATAGTGTGTATCTTTTATTCAGAAGGTTGTAGCCTTCACTCTTTTGAGCAGTGTGCTCTCGGACAGTGCATCCTCACCCCTAACAGGGTTAAGCGTAAAAGACTCCTAATAGGGTCTGACCCTTGACCAAGTCACTGTACTAAATATATTGTAAAGAAACCCCTAACAGGGTTAAGGATCTTCTAACAAGGATCATAATACACTAGTGCAGATTATTAGTGGGTGTTAATTCCCACTGAGGTTTTTACCTATTTGGGTTTCCCCGTAACCAAATTATTGGTGTTCTGTTCAATTATTCTTTCATTGTGTTTATGCTTTATGTTTAAGTATACTTAATTGGATAAAGAATTGAAACTAGTAGATAATTGATTCACCCTCCCCCCTCTTAGTTATCTTTTGGGACTATTCCTAACAATTGGTATCAGAGCCAAGTGCCTCGAAGATAAATTTTAATAGCTTGAGGTTGATCAGATGGCATTCTTTAGAAAAGACAGTCCTAAGTTTGATGGAGAGAATTATCTTGATTGGAAGAAAAAAATGATGACACATTTGCAGTGCATTGCTTTTGAAGTTTTTGAGGTGGCTATCAAGGAAGTTGAGATCCCATCTCTAGAAGATCTTGCAAAGGATGATGCTACTAGCAAGCAGAAGGATTTGTTCCATCATAATGTAATAGAAAAAGAAGACCTTATCAACGCCCTATTTGATAGTGAGTTTTCAGAAATAAAGAAAGTAGACACAACCTACAAGATATGGAAGTACCTAGAAGACATGTTTGAAGGAGATAAACAAGCAAAGGATGCACGTAGAAAAACTTGGAAGAAAAGATACAATGCATTAGAGATGCTACCTAAAGAGAACATCGAAGGTTACAACCAAAGGATTAATGAAGCAGTTGTAGGAATCAGGAACAATGTTGGAGAGATCTCAGAGGAAGACATTATGGATAAGTTCATGACCACTCTTACAGTAGAGTATGAAAACAAGATCAACATCCTTGATGAGACCATGCAACTTACATCAAATTTAAAAAGAGAGACCTTGATCAACAAAATTTCATCTTTTGAGATTTCAAGATTGAAGACAGAACCTAAAAATGAAACAACCTTCAAAGCATCAGTCCATGGTAAGAAATCTACAAGCACCTTTGGAAATTTTGATGATGATGATGAAGAGAAAACACTAGATGATTTCATTGCTATGATTGCTAAAAGAGAAAAGAAAGGAAAAGGGAAATATGAAGGTCAATTTCCATTTAAATGCTTTTCATGTAATAAGATTGGTCATTTTGCATCTAAGTGTCCTACAAGAGTTAAAAGGTACCAGAATAACTACAAGCCCAAGTATACAAAGGAATGCTATTATGCTGGAGATGGAGTATCAAATGAAGAATCAATAGAAGAAGAAATTGGATTCATTGCTCTTGAAGATGAAAAGGATTCACAAGAATTAGCTCTGATTTCACAAGTTGACATCAGGACAGATTGGATCATTGATAGTGGTTGCTCACATCACAGATAGGAGACAAAGATAGATTTGTTCATTTGGATAGATACAAAGGAGGCATGGTTAGATTTGGAGATAACACTCCCAAACCCATCATTGGTAGAGGAGCCATCACCTTGGATGGAAAGAATATCACTGATGATGTTCTTTATGTTGATGGTTTGAAACATAACTGATGAAGGGTGCTCCCCTTAATACCACAAACACATAACAGAAACAGAGAAACAACAACAATATGCAAGAACAAAAAATTGACTTCTTATTATCTCCACAAATGTGGAATTATTAGGTATTTTATTTTCACAATTTTTACAATAGGGTCAGCTCAAAAGAAATACAAAATATGCTTTTAGGTAGCCCAACTTTTAGAGGCCATAAATTTTTAACCGTAGCTCTATTTTTCTATTGTAGCCACTTTTCAGAAACACCATGATGAGATATACAGTGCCTAATAAACACTAGCACCAGTCAATTGGGGGTCAATCATGATTCAGAGCCTCTAAGGCCTTCAAAATTGACCTGAAAGATTTCATACCCAAAAACCTCAATAACTTCAACAATATTGATGATGTGGCAATAAAACTCAACTGGCAGGCTGAAATGACTAGGATGAACCTCCAATTGTGAAATCAAAACATTCTGAGATCATATGACCAACTTACTAAAAGTAGTAAGTTTTCATAAATAGAAGCTTTGCACAAGATAGCCCTTATTGAAAAGAAAACAAAAATATTTTTGGGTGATGCAAGATTTCTCTTACACCCAGGATGCTCCTGCATCAGACACCAAGGGTAATTTGAGAAGTGACCCTGTCACGACTTAGGTGTGCAAAGGAAAACTAAGACGGTTAACCTCCTCCTTTGCTAGCCACGATGAATCTTTAACAGGTCATCCTTTCCATTTGACCAAATACTCTTCATATGTCTTATTCCTTGTGCTTCTGCCAACACAACTATCTAGTATGTCTTCAATCTCCTTGATATCTGAACTAGTTGCTGGAATACTCCATTGTGCTATTGTAACCTCATCTTCAACACCTCCTTCATGATACTCTGTCAAATCTGAAACATTAAATACTAGTGAAATATTTAGCTCAGTAGGCAACTCGACCTCATATGCATTTCCTGAATCATGCTTCTTCAGTATTTTACATGGCCCAAACTTCTTCATTTTCAATTTGTTATATGTACCAACTGGAAATCTCTCCTTCTACAAATGAACCATGACTTCATCTCCAACCTAAAATTCCTTACACCTCCTTTTCTAATATGCCTTAGCCTTATACTGTGCATTCATTTTGGTAATGTGCTTCCTCACTTCCTCATGGATGTTCTTCAAGTGTTCTGCAAAATTCTTAGCTTCAACAGTACTTATTTCTCCTTTATCTATCTTTCTCAATTCAGATGCATTTCTGGGACTACTTCCATATACAATCTGTGGACGATGTGATGAACTAAACTTTAAATCTATCTTCAACTCTTCACTTTCTGCTAGTGTCATTCTGTGTGTTGCCTTATTTGGAAAACTATCTCCTGGAATCAAGTCCATCTGATGACTGATCTTTCTTACTGGTGGTAATCCATCAGGCACATTATCGGATACAATATCCTAAAACTCATTCAGTAATTCTGCAACTTCTACAAGTACATCTTCTACTTCCTCTTTCCCAACCTTTGGAATTAAGGTAAAACACATATGCTCATGCCACATACCATCTAAGAAATTTCCTCTATCAACAAAAGTTATTCTTGCATTACAACATACCTTTTCTTCTATTTCTTTCAATGGCTTTAGCTTATGTCGCACTCCATCCTTTGTCAGGGAATAGGTATTCGCACGACCATCATGTACATCACATTTGTCAAACTGTCACGGCCTACCCAACAACATATGACATGCATCCATAGATATGATATCACATAGTACCTCATCATGGTACCCACTAATCTTGAACTTCACTAGGCACTGTTCACTAACCATGACCTTGTGGTCATCCTGCACCCAGGCAACTCGATATGGATGTGGATGTTTCTATCTCTTGAGCTTTAATTTTGTAACCATCTCTTCTAACACCAAATTATTAGTATTGCCACTATCAATAATCACATCACAACACTTACCCTCACACTTGCACCTAGTGTGAAACATGCTCCTCCTTTGTTCAGGTTCATTCTCACCACTCAGCAGGACTCTTCTGTTAATCAGCATTTCTCCTCTTTCAACATCTTCAGAATGTGATGATCTAGCATCCTCATCAACATATGCAATTCTGGCCTAGCCTTCATTCCTCCTATCTATCCTTCCTTGGTGTTGAGGACATTCAAATGCCCTATGACCTTCTTCCCCACAGTGAAAACATGTTCCACGGAAGCCTCCTCTTCCAGATCCTTGTCCTCTTCCTCTTCCTCTCTGATATCTATTATTCTAATCATGGAAACGATTGAAATCATCTCCTCTTTGATTTTGACTATTACTGACCTCATCTTGCTTTTTTGGATCTTCATTTTGATCTCCATATGATCATCCACCAAATCTTCCATCACGACCTCTTCCACTTTGTCTATTCTCAAACTTCTCATTCAATTTTTCCTCTACTTTTAGGGCAAACTGGTATGCCTCTTCAATACTGTTCATTCAAACCAAATTCAATTCTTCCTGAATGCTCGGCCTTAACCCATTAAGGTAATGAGAAACTTTCTCCCTATCAGCTTCCGCATGGCCTATTCTAATGAGGATTCGATAGAACTCCTCTGTATACTCCTGAACAGATCTTCCCGCTTGCTTCAAACTTTACATTTTCTTCAGTAGGTCAAGTTCATAATCAACAGGAATGAACTGTCACTTCAATTTATCCACCATCCGATCCCATCTTGTGATTTTATCCTTTCCTCTTCTATTTCACTCCAATTGAATCTCTTGCCACCAAATCTTTGCATGACCCTTCACTCTGGCCTTCACAAACTTGACCCGATCAGGATCCTCAATATCTTCATACTCAAAATATTCTTCACATTCATTGATCCAGTTGATCAATTCCTCTGGGTTAAGATTCCTTGAAAATGTAGGAACCTCGATCTTAGGTCTTTTCCCAATCTTGGAAATGGCCTAGAAAAGCCTTTCTTCCTCTTGGTCAAAACTTTGACTTCTACTTCTTGATCATCATTTCCTTCTTCGGCTTCATCCTCACTTTCGTCTCTGACATTAAGATTCATTCCTTTGTGGATCTCTTCTTGCAATGTTTGCACTTTTTTCTGGAGCTCTCTAACCTCAGATGTCACAGCACCAGCTCTTCTGCCATGTTCCCTTTGTGGAGGCATTTTCACATGTATCATTGAAACCCTAACCACGGTTCTGGTGCAAACTGCCTCACAGTCAACGATTTGTTTACACAAAAACCCTAACCCACGGTCCTGGTGCAAACTACCTCACAATTGATGATTTGTTTACACACTTAGGAACTCTTACTCTGATACCACTTGATGAAGGGTGCTCCCCTTAATACCACAAACACATAATAGAAACAGAGAAACAACAACAATATACAAGAACAAAAAAATGGCTTCTTATTATCTCCACAAATGTGGAATTACAAACTTTCAAAATTACAATATGCAAAGCCACATGGGCATTCCCTTACAATATTTTGTAGGACAAAGCCTCGAATTATTACTCAGATCTACTACCCAGAATTGCCTAGACAACACTACGGGCCTTCTTTATATAGGCAATTTTCATCGCCTGAGAAGGTTCCAAAAATTTAGCCCTTAAAGCCAACTATACATAGAATTATTTTATTTTCACAATTTTTACAATAGGGTCAGCTCAAAAGAAATATAAAATATGCTTTTAGGTAGCCCAACTTCCAGAGGCCATAAATTTTTAACTGTACCTCTATTTTTCTATTGTAACCATTTTTCAGAAATGCCATGATGAGATCTACAGTGCCTAATAGGCGCTAGCGCGAGTCAGTCGGGGGTCGATCGTGATCTAGAGCCTCTAAGGCCTTCAAAATCGACCTGAAAGATTTCATACCCAAAAACATCAATAACTTCACCAATACTGATGATGTGGCAATGAAACTCAACTAGTAGGCTGAAATGACTAGGATGAACCTCCAATTATGAAATCAAAACATTCTAAGATCATATGACCAACTTACTAAAAGTAGTAAGTTTCCATAAATAGCAGCTCTGCACAAGATAGCCCTTATTGAAAAGCAAACAAAAATATTTTTGGATGATGCAAGATTGCTCTTACACCTAGGATGCTCCTGCATCAATAACCTACTAAGTGTTGGGCAGTTACTTGACAAAGGTTACAGATTGGAATTCAATGGAAACAAGTGCATCTTTAACAAAAAAGAAGGAGAAATGATTGCATCAGGATAAAAAACTAAAGGTAATGTTTTTCAGCTTAATCCAGAAGCAAGTTGTTTTATTGCTAAAGTAGATGATAGTTAGTTATGGCACAAAAGACTATGTCATATCAATTTTGATAACATAGTAAATATTAGTAATGTTAAGGCAGTAAGAGACCTACCTAGTATAGCAAAGTCAGTTGATACTATATGCAGGAAATGTGTAATTGGAAGGCATGTGAGGAATTCATTCAGGAGCAAGCATAACTCAACAAAGAACAAGTTGGATCTAATTCATAGAGACCTTTGTGGACCAACTCAAACAAGATCATACTATGGTGAAAGATATTTCATTTTGTTTGTAGATGACTATTCTAGAATGATGTGGGTTGCGTTCTTGAAAGATAAGTCAGAAGCATTTGAGAAGTTCAAAATATTCAAAGCTAAGGTTAAGAATGAGTCTGGACTAAAAATAAAGTGTTTAAGATCAGATAGAGGAGGAGAATTCACCTATGACAGATTCTATGAGTACTACAAAGAACATGGCATAAAAAAACAATTAAGTGCACCGAGAACCCCTTAGCAGAATGGGATTGCAGAGAGAATGAATAGGATCATCCTTGACCAACGTACACCATCATGATTGAAGGAAAAGTTGCACACACCTATTGGAGAGATGCGATCAATACAACAGTCTACACCATCAATAGAATATAATTGAGACCAAGCGCAGACAAAACCCCTTATGAGCTATGGTTTGGTAATGTTCCCACAGTAAAATACTTCATAATCTTTAGAAGCAAGTGCTACATCAAGAGGGATGAAGCAGTAGGCAAGTTTGATGCAAGAAGCGATGAAGGTATTTTCCTTGGTTACTCTACTAAAAGAAAAACTTATAGATGTTTCAATTTAAGATTGAAGAAGATCATTGAAAGTGCTCATGTTAAGATTGATGAAAAGTTTATGGTTCAAGAAAGATATCATGATTAATCACCTATGATTGAAGAAGAACCCAGACCCTCCACTAGTGAGACAGTTGTTGAATAAATATTTGACAGTGTTGATGTTTTATTTAATGACCCTGAGACAAGTGAAGAAGAAAATCCAAAGGAAGATGAGACAGTATCACCTAAAGCTCCAAACTTTACATCTAGGTATCATTCTAAGGATGACATCATTGGAGATCAGAGCGGAAAAGTCACAACAAGATCAAAAGCAAAGAATTTTGCAAGTAATGAGGTGGTATGTTTACTATCTTAGATTGAACCCTTAAGTGTTGAAGATGCATGCAATGATTCAGAGTGGCATGATGCTATGAAAGAAGAACTAGATCAGATTATCAAGAATGATACTTGGGAATTGGTCCCAAGACCTACTGATAAGAATGTGATTGAAGAAAAATGGATATTGAGAAACAAGATGAATGAAGATGGTATGGTAGTAAGAAATAAGGCAAGGTTAGTATGTAAGGGATATGCGCAGAGAGAAGGCATTGATTATTCAGACACTTTTACACCAGTGAGTAGATTAGAAGCTATTAAGTTGTTTATAGCCTATGCAACATTCAAAAACTTCAAAGTCTATCAGATGGATGTCAAGTCAGCATTCTTGAATGGAGAATTGAAAGAAGTATACATTGAGTAGCTAGAAGGATTCACATTATTAGATAGACCTAATATGGTATGTAGATTGAAGAAGGCCCTCTATGGACTTAAGCAACCCCCTAGAGCATGGTATGAATTTAATGACCCCAAGACAAGTGAAGAAGAAACTCCAAAGGCAGATGAGACAGTATCACCTAAAGCTCCAAACTTTACATCTATATATCATTCTAAGGATGACATCATTGGAGATCAGAGCAGAAAAGTCACAACAAGATCAAAAGCAAAGAATTTTGCAAGCAATGAGGTGGTATGTTTACTATCTCAGATTGAACCCTTAAGTGTTGAAGATGCATTTAATGATTCAAATTGGCATGATGCTATGAAAGAAGAACTAGACCAGACTATCAAGAATGATACTTGGGAACTGGTCCCAAGACCTACTGATAAGAATGTGATTGGAACAAAATGGATATTTAGAAACAAGATGAATGAATATGGTATAGTAGTAATAAATAAGGCAAGGTTAGTATGTAAGGGATATGCACAAAGAGAAGGCATTGATTATTCAGACTCTTTTGCACCAGTGAGTAGATTAGAAGATATTAAATTGTTTCTAGCCTATGCAACATTCAAAAACTTCAAAGTCTATCATATGGATGTCAAGTCAACATTCTTGAATGGAGAATTGAAAGAAGAAGTATACATTGAGCAGCCAGAAGGATTCACATTATCAGATATACTTGATATGGTATGTAGATTGAAGAAGGCTCTCTATAGACTTAAGCAAGCTCCTAGAGCATGGTATGAGAGACTGGATGGATATCTAAAAAATATTGGATTCAAGAAAGGAGCAAAAAATTGTAATCTATTCATAAGAGAGACATCTGAAGGTTTACTACTTGTAGCTATATTTGTTGATGGCATTATCTTTGGATGTAATGACGAACTTAGTGCTGAATTTGCTAAGGAGATGCAGAGAGAATTTGAGATGAGCATGATTGGACCTATCAAATACTTTTTGGGATTGAATGTGAAATAGACAGAGAAAGATATTTTCATTAATCAGTCCAAGTATGTGAAAGAGATATTAAATAAACTCAAGATGGAATATTGCAAGCTAGTAGGAACACCTATGATAACTGGATGCAAGCTTACAAAATAAGATGTCTCACCAGTAGTAGATATAACATTGTACAAGTCTATGATTGACAAACTCATTTATCTTACTCAAACTAGACCTAATATTTCCAATTCAGTTGGCATAGTTGGAAGATTTGCAACAGAGCCTAAACAAAGTCACCTTATGGTAGTAAAAAGAATATTCAGATACTTGCAAGGCACTATAGACTATGGTCTATGGTACCCTAATTCAGAAAATGTTGAGCTTCATGTGTATACCGATGTATATTGGGCAGGATGCGTTGATGATAGAAAGAGTACATTAGGAGGAGCAGTGTTTCTTGGTGACAGACTTGTCACTTGGACAAGCAAGAAACAAAATTGTATCTCTTAGTCAATAGTAGAATCTGAGTATGTTGCAGTAGCCCTAAATTGTTCTACAATTATGTGGATCAAGAAAATGATAAAAGATTTTGGAATTCAGATTGATTATCCTATTATTATTCATTGTGATAACACTAGCACTATCAACATGTCAAAGAACCCTGTGATGCATGCAAAGACAAAACACATTGAGATCAAGTATCACTTCCTAAGAGAGAAAGTGGCAGAGAATGAATTCAAGGTGGACTATGTGAGTACTGAAGATCAGCTAGCAGACATATTCACAAAGCCCTTGCCAAAGGATACTTTTGAGTATCTCTAGGAGAAGTTGGGAGTAATTCCCTTCCCTAATTCTTCTTAGAATAAAGAAGAAAGAGCATCAGTCCTTAGGGACTGATGGATGATTGACTACTCTACTTCAGGAGTAGTACCAGTGCTTAAACTAATTGACGCCCTTTGCCATTGATGTCAAAGGGGGATTAATATATAGTCATGAAAAATAGAAGTAAAAGGAGTAATATACTAAGGGGGAGTAGTATTCAGTTATGGAAGCAGTTCAATTGAGGAAATGGAGAATGTTGAAGAATATTGCAGTAGATGGAGGATTCATCCTTGGGGGGGTTTTGAAGAGGAAATGGAGAATGTTATAAAAGAAATTTTCATTTGGATTGATGGAGTTTTTCATTCCATATGTTTCCATCAATGCCAAAGGGGGAGATTGTTGGAGATTTTCCAGCAAGCCAGTGCTAACTATATGTTTGTCATTGATGACAACATATGGTAAGTAGCATGCATGGAAGACTTATGCTATAAGCTTATAGTATATAAAACATAAATATATTATCAGCATGATGTCATAGATGTAGAGGTTAACTGTTAGTACAAATAGTTATATAGCAGCTTGTGTCAGTAGTGTTCTTGACAGAGTTACAGGCAGTGTTCTATGAATGATTATTCGTACAATTATCATGGAGCCTTGCATGTTTGGATATGTGTTGGAGACATGTTAGTGATGTTACATTCATGGACGTAGAGTCTAATGATTAGTAGAAGTGAAGTTATGCAGTCGCTATTCACCAATAGTAGTTTCCTGTGTTCATTCAGAAGAGCCGACATAGATTATATTGGTTCATGATTTGTGCCTATCATTTTGGTATGCACCCTTGGATTAGTGCTTGGTGAAGAGTTATTAATGTTTGGTTAAGAGTGCATGATGTAATTCAGCTTGAGAAGAAAGTTTCAATTACTTTGGTAGATTCGACAGTGTGTAGCATGCATCTACATTTATTAATATTGGATAGGTCCCAAAATGTGTTGCGTGCTTAGTAGAGCCAATAGAATTATTATTGGAGTATGTTATGGTTTCTCTAATATGATTTCAAGGTGGTTCTAATAGGCTAAATTGATTATATCATTTAGTGGAAAGATATTTATATGCAGTCATTTGTGATTGCTATGGCATGGTTCAAAGTTGATTGTGAAGAGTAGAGTAGAGTGTGCGAAGTGTTGAACCATCAACAGAAGGTCTATGTGACCAAGTAAAGTGTTTGTGATATACATTGGAACTAATCCAGATAGTAGGTCAAAGCGTAGTTCACCAAGATCAAGATATAGTGTGTATTTGTTATTCAGAAGGTTGTAGCCTTCACTCTTTTGAGCAATGTGCTCTCAAACAATGTGTCCTCACCCCTAACAGGGTTAATTGTAAAAGACTCCTTGTTGATGTTTATAGTTTTGATCAAATAAAATGATCACAATATTAATATACATATAATGATGGACATTATTATTATATTAATATACAAACTTATAATATTGAATTAAATAAACATCATTGAATTAATAATATTGTTATGAAGTGACATGAGATAATATTATTATACATTATATACACATATTGATATATATAATAATAATGATATTATTATATATATAAAAGAAAATAAATTGATTATCATTATGATATTATTATAATAATAAACTAATTAGGAATAGGTTTATATACTACCGATTATGAATCGATTTGCATAGATTATAATTTATTAATTATGAATCACGGTTGTAATGATTATGAAGGGACATATCAGTGGAGAGACATGTCTCCACATGTGTGGAGACATGTCTATCCATCAATATGTCTCCTCACTCATATACATACATACATACATACATACATATATATACATATACATATATATATATATATATATATATATATATATATATATATATATATATATATATATATATATATATATATATATATATAGTCCAAGATAGATTGGTGAAAGGAGGAAAAAAAAAGCTATTAAGGAAGCCATTTGGTGATCGATCTCATTCTCAGCAATATTGGTGATTTAATCTGTAACACGTGAAGTACATACAGTCTAATTACATATTGGTGGAGTTCATATTAAACAGTAATATAATCATATTGATATTGATATCAATATGGAATAGTGAGTTACCATATTAGATATCAATTGTAGATCAATATTGATATAAAAGAATTCAAAGATATTCTTGTGAAACAAAAATATATATACAGGAAAACAACGATGTACAATAGTGTAGATTAATATATTGTTTAGGATCGATATTACCATATCTCAGCATCATAGTAATAAAGAATATGATCATTATATATATCTATTACTATATCAGTAATAAATATATATGTATATTCTGATTAAATATATGTAATATATTCAGTATGATAAGAAAATTTAAAAGGCATAAATCTGATATCAAATTTAACACTCCTAATAGGGTCTGACCCTTGACCAGGTCACTATACTAAATATATTGTAAAGCAACTCCTAACAGGGTTAAGGATCTTCTAACAAGGATCATAATACACTAGTGCAGATTATTAGTGGGTGTCAATTCCCACCAAGGTTTTTACCTATTTGGGTTTCCCTGTAACCAAATTATTGGTGTTGTGTTCAATTACTCTTTCATTGTGTTTATGCTTTATGTTTAAGTATACTTAATTGGATAAAGAATTGAAAATACTAGATAACTGATTCACCCCCCCTCTCAGTTAGCTCTTGGGACTATTCCTAACAACTCCTCCTAGCCTTCATCCTTTTTTTGATCCACTATAGGACAACTGATGGTTCCTATTTGCACACTATTCAAATTCCAAAGTCCCTTATTATTAGGATTGTCCCCATTTTGAAAATTTTCCACCTTCCAATCAGTATCATGTCTCTTCTCATAGATCTGATTGCCAAAAAAAATTACAATGTTCTCCTTCTCACTATCTAAAGGTAATGGATTCATTTTATACTGCTCACCATCCTTGTGCACCAAGTATGTGTTCTCAAACCCATCATGAATTATTTTCCTACTATGTTGCCATGGTCTGCCAAGAATTATATTCCCACATGTCAAAGGAATGACATCACAAAGAACCCTATCATGATATGGACCAATAGAAAAATTTGCATAAGCCTTCTAACTAACCACTACATACTGCTTTTGGGTAACCCAAGTGGCCTTATAGGGATTAGGATGGTCAAATGGAACAATTCCTAACCTCGAAACCATATCAGATGAAATAAGATTGCTATGTGATCTAGAATCCACAATCAATCTACATAACTTTCCTTTGCATAAACAATTAGTTCTTAAAATATTTACCTTTGGTTCTATAATTTTCTCACCTTGTCTTACCATTAAGCATTCTCCAACCTCAGGATCTACCATTATTGATCTAGGTGTTTCCTTCTCTTCATCCTCTTGCATAAGATGTACTCTTCTATCTTTGTCTTGGTCTGATTCAATCCATTTAGGACATCTAAATGACTGATGGCCCACTTCATTACAATGAAAACATTTACCTATAAAGATACCATTGCCTCTTCCACCAAATCTTCCTCCTCTATATCCTCTTCTCTGAGTTGTTGTAGGTTCTTTCTCTTTATCCTTATCATTGTTGCTTTGAAAGTATGCATTTTTCTTGCCACCTCTTCCTCTCATGGCTCCTCCTCCTCTATTTATTTGTCTCTCATTATTCCTCTTCAACTTCTCTTCAGCTCTGGCTACAAGTTGAAAACATTATCCTAGGGTCCTTGTTATATTCAAGCCAATCTCATCTTGTATATTGTACTTAAGTCCATTCATGTACCTAGAAACCTTCTCATCTTCATCTTCTATCCCTCCCCTAATGCTTAGGGTGTGAAATTTCTCTATATAGGACATAATATCCATGTCCCTATGTTTCAAATTATTTCTTCTCATCTTAGTTTATATTGCCAAATTCGAGGGAAAAAATTGTCCCTTAACCATAGTTTTCATTCTTTCCCAATTTGATATCTTATTCAGTCATGTTGCTATCCTTTCACTCTAAATACTAGTCCACCATGTAAGGGTTATGCATATTAACCTTTCTTTTTCCAACTTTACCTTTCTAAATCAAAGTAATTTTTAACTGATTTTACCCATCCAATCACCTCTTCAATATCTATCTTCCCTTAATAGATTGGTAAATCTACATTAATCTTCCCTCCAATACCTTGTACTACCTTTATCAATCTCATAAACCTCCTCTCCTCGGGATCATTTTCTTCTCTATGACCCCTAGTTTCTTGTCCTCCATGGAACTCTCCTTCTTCTTCATGGTTTTCTTCATGAATTTCTTCCCTTCTAGGTCCTCTTCTCTCTTTCTCTAAGGCTTCTATCCTTTCTAAGAATTGAAGTCTCTCTCTCTCTTCTCATATGCATCTCTTCTCTTTCCCTTACTTCCTCTATTTCTCTATTTTATCTTTCCTTCCTCTCAAGTGTTGCCTTCAACTCTTCAATTTCTCTAGCCATCTAGTTCTTAGGTTTCATAGCTACTTCATACCTCTAGAGAAACCTTTCATTGATGCTCTGATACCACATCATATAGAGGGGTGTGATAAAGGACTGAATACACATGTAAATGGATGAACCTTTGAGTGGCTCAGGCACTTGCCCACTAACTCTTAAGGCTTCAAATGAACCAAGGAATGAACACACCCTTACCAAATGGCCAAATTTTATGTTTAAGATCAATTTAGGTTGAATCCAAAAGTATTTGACAAGTTATGTGGTTTGGAACAACACCAAACTACCCAAACAGCTCATAAGGCCTAATAGCCCCTCTTGTAGGTCAACAATGAAGTAAATAGGCAGTTTCCTCCAAAATTTTCCTAAACACAAAGAAAAATTATTACATTTTCAAATAATCTTTTGGACATACATTAACATATCAGGATTTTAGATTATGTTGTTTTGGATAATGTTAAAGGTTCTTAGACTGTTCCTTGACAACAAGCCCAAAATAAGGTCAAATAACAAAACAACTATAAGGTAAAATTATCCCCTAACTCCAAGACTCTCAAAAATCTTTAAAAATTCTTCCAAACCATAGAATATGCAATCAATTTGGGTCTTGGATGCTTCCAAGTAACAAAGCCCCAAATTGGTCTCAAATAACCCTCTAAACTAGGGCTCTTTGATTGAATACCTTCCCAAAACTGTTGGGACTCAACAAGGGTGGATCCACCTTGTGTAGGATGTATCTAGACACAAAAAAACATAAAAATTCTATCTCCTTTTGACATATCTCCTATTGTTTCTCCTTACCCACCATTCCATTAACCTTTCAATCCACTATTTTTGGTGATCACCTTCAATATACTCTTTATCTGTACATTAGATTGTTAGAGTTGTATAATAAAAGTTAATGATGCATCATTCCATATGAATCAGGCATTTTTCATCCATGGAATGATCATCTATTCATTAGTTTTGTCAAACTTACAAAGAAATCACTGGATTCTAATGAAGTCAGCACTGTTATGATCAATCTGTGAATTGAATGAACTTCAAAACATTAAATATGGATTGAAACAATGTTAAATAATTTCCTTGAAATGTTAAATCAACCATTGATCAAATTAAATGCAAGAACAACATCAAAATTGCATAAAATGTCAAGTTTTCATTAATTCTTTGCACACAATCCGTACACCAAACTTTGCTCTATCATATCACTTGTCGTACAATGATCAAACTCTACTTTTTAACCTTCCTTTCAACCATTTCAACTGATTTGGATCAGTTACCATGTTTGGTTATGCCTTAAACAAACTATTTATAATTTTGCACCAAATTGCTTGTAGTCGTTGGGATTCAAAAATTTGAATTCTCCAACTTACATATTATTGAATAAAACACTTACTTAACCTATCAAACTTTCCTATTATATCCTTAAGACCATATTAACCATTTATAAACCTTTATAAAATCACTAAGGACCTAATTAACTCTGGTTTTCCATTATGCTCATATTCCACCATTAATGGTCCTAAGGTCCTTAACATGCCCTTTAGGATTTATTACAAACTTATTGTTTTTATAGTCTTCAAAGGCCATGATTGGTTTTAATAAATGCCACTTAACTTATTTAAACTCCTTCATTTCTTGGCTTTGTCCTTTGTCTTCCATAGGAAACTTTTCATGCCTTGATGCTCCTGCATAAAAAATAATTCCCAACCAAGCACTTGTTCAAACATTCAATCACCTAAGATTGAATCAATGGGTTATACTTCATGCAATCAGAACAAATCTCAAATTTCATGGTTAATACCAGAACCAATCATTATTCTTTCAATCAAAATTTCAAAGATCCTCCTAGACTTATCACTTTTGACCAAGGAGAAACTTCAAGAATGAATCCTATATTCAATCAAGAATCACCAATCCAAATAGTCTACAAAAACCATACTACTCCAACCATGTCTCATAATTATTATGAATGGGAGAAGAGAAATGACAATCAAGACAATCGAGGAAAATGAGAAAGGGAATATAACCATAAGCATTATGATAGCTCGGGTAGTGATGAAGACCCCACTGAAGAGGAATTTTGAAAGTGCCAACAAAGGAAGAGATTCCAAAAGATGTTGGAAAGAACCCTCACTTTGAACAAAGAATGATACTTTCTACACCTGGTATCTATGTGGGTTAAACTTCTGAAAGATTTTAATGTAGATCAGTTGAAAATAAAGTAAGTTGAAAAACTTATTTCCATTCTTTCTAAAAAATTGATGGCTCTACAAACTGAAATCAAGGGTTTAAAAGAAGGAAAGGACAAACCCTCCAATGAATATTCACTTGACACAATTTTTCCCTTTCTCTTTGATAAAGGTTTACACATGACACCATTTCCTTATAAAATGGAAATCCCAAAATATGACAAGTATAATGGAAATGCTGACCCACAAGATTGTGTCAAAGAATTTTGCACCTTGAGTATGGATTTTGTACATGAGAAGACATATCTAATGGGACTCTTCCCTTGAAGTCTTAGTGGACAAACCATGGAATGGTTCACAAAGCTCACACTTTCTATAAAACCTTTGAAGATCTAGTCAAAAGATTCATTCAACATTATTCCTACAACATACAACACAATATTACCATGTTTGACCTATGCAACACTAAATAATGAAGTGGTGAACCTTTTGTCATATATCTTCAATGATGGAGGAAAACATTTCCAAGGTATCCGAGACAAATTCTTGAGAGTGAGAAGATGGATATATTCATCAACACTTGATTCCTGATATGAATTACACATTATAGATGCAAACACATGTTTCTTTTGACAAAATGGTAGAAATCACCATTAAGATTGAAGATGTCCTAGTAAAAAAGGGAGATATCACCATTTATAAGGATACCAAATTTAACAATAACAATGGCTGTAAAGACAAGTTCAAATACTAGAACAATAAAAAATATGTGGTTAATGATAGTGTTATGGAATCATTCAATGATAAATAACAAATAGGGATCTTCAATCTCTCAACTAGTCTACAGGCAGCTAAGAATACCAATAATAATGCATTTATTCCTAGAGGGAACAATGAATCAAATAGAGATAAACCTTGTATGTCCAAACCCAAGCATAATTTTACTCCTCTTGGATAACCTCTAGAATTAATACTTAAGACTCTATTAGACAATAAGACAATCACTTTACCAAAGTCAAGGGGATGAGAGCTAAAAATTAAACCAAAGTGGTGGAACAATAATTATTTCTTTTATTTCCACAAAAACAAAGGTCATAAGACAAATTAATACATGAAACTTAAACACATGATACAAGATCTGATAGACAATGAAAAGATCAAGGTGGATGGTCGTCAATTAGGTAATTATCACAAGGCATTTAAAGAACCATTACCCCGATATGAGAAAGGTGAAAGTTAAAATCCCAAAGATAACAAGATCAATTATACTTACACAAATATTGATAATGTGATCCACATGCTTGAACCTAACAATAAATTTAACATTGAAGTTCTTACTCCTCACGATGATACTATATTCAATCAAGAAATGGAAGGGAATAATGAAACAAAAGACTTACAATCAAGTGACCAATAAGCCAATGTAATTATCATCAAAGGTGCAAACAAAGAAGTTGAATCATCCAATGTAGTTATAAGAAGCCAAGCTAAAGTCACAATCAAAGGGGCTGGTTCTTCATCAAAATAACCAGTAGTATCAATATAAAAACTTTCTAAATCAAAATAATTGGGATCTTCCTCATCATCCTACAACTTGGTCGATTAGTTACAAAGAACTTCCACCCAAATATCAATCTTTGAAATACTAAAAATATCTCCTAAACATAGGGGGATTCTTGAAAAAATTATACTTGCAGCTAACATTCAATCTCAATATGACATCCAGGGATCATTTCTTTGGAACAGTATAAGCAAGCGTAAGAACTTGATCAGTAAAGGGGCTAGATGGAAGCTAGGAAATGGTAGGAAGATTCAATTCTAGAATGAAAAATGGCTCTTGGATAAGCCTCTTATAGAGAATGAGGAGTGGAATATTGTGATCTAGGAATGTAAAGAGACCATTGGGGAATATGTGAGTGACTACTAGATTAATGAAGATTGGATCGACTTGGGATTGAGGGATATCAGATTTAAATAAGTGAATAAACAACTTAACAAATGGTTTATTAGAGATAATGAGCCTGATGAACTGATTTGGGGTCCTGCTATCTCTGGAAAGTTCTCGGTTGCCTTTGCCTTGGCTCTTCTCATCCCCTCTCAGGATTAGCCTTTCTATGCTCGGGTATGGAATAAAGATCTAATCCCTAAAATTAACATGTTTTTTTGGTTGCTTATCTAGAACAAAATCCTCACTATGGATAACCTCATGAGAAGAGGGTTCCAAATGCCTAATAGATGCATCATGTGGTGTGAAGAAGATGAGACTTGTAATCACTTAATGATCCATTTCTCCTTTGCTAGAGAGGTTTGGGACTCTGTCATGTTATCTCTAAACCTGAAGTGGGTTAAACCTCAAAATATCCAGGACTTTTTTTAGCAATGGCAGAGCCCTTTTCATGACAAAAATGCCAAGGATATCTGGAAACTTGTTTTCCCTCATTTTACCTGGTAGATATGGAAGGAGAGGAAAAACAAAATTTTTAGAGATAAAAAAGATCCCTCCCCCTTGGTTGCTAACTCTGTTTTCAGAAGTATTATGGAGAACTACAGAAGTATTGGTAAGAAGGATACCAACTCTTGGAACCATAATCCTAAAAAGGATAGTACTATTTCTTGGGATAATCTAAAGAGCAAAAATTATTCGAATCCTAGAGATAACATTATGTGGTCTGCTCCTCCCTCAGGATGGTTAAAAGGGAACTTCGATGGTTCTGCTAGAGGAAGTCCTAGAAGGGTTGGAGGGGGAGGCCTCATAAGAGATTGGGCTGGTAATTGCCTTGGTGCTATTGTTGTTCCATTGGGGATTCAAACTAACAACATGGCAGAGGCTGAGGTGGTGCTCTATGTGGTGAATTTGGCCAAAGATATGGGTTGTTCAAAACTTTGGATCAAAGATGACTCCCTCAACATAATAAATTGTATTAAAGGGAATTCCGTGAGCTCCTGGACTATAGCTCATATAATAAACAAAATCAAAATGATAATCAACTCATTTGAGGAATTCCACATCGCCCATATTTACCATGAAGGTAATAAGCCAACGTACAAGTTGGCTAATGAAAGTACCCAGAGTGACATCATCAAAACATGGAGAGGGGAAGCAAATCTTAACGTCGATATCATAAGTCTAATCACTTATGATAAAATTAATCACAATGAAGGGAAAATCACTTAAAATAATGATGACAAGGATAAAACATTTTTCAAGGAGGGTTACATGTAATGCAAAGTGTGGGATAAATATTTCAGTGTTAATGATCTATGGTCTTTGGGTTTTTTTAAGTAATTAGGAAAACAATAGAAAGAAAAGCAGCGAGAAGAAGATTACTGGTAAGAAGCCAAAATAGAATAGTAGCATAAAGCAAAATATGGGAAGAGGTTTGAGGAGAGAGGATCCCTCTGACTGTGAGAAATGGAGACAAGAGAGGAAAGTATGGAAGAAACTGAGAAAAGGAGGGGTCTCTCAGTACATGGAAAAGCTTCACAACTATGACAAACAAGTAACTTCCTTGTTCGCTGATGTTTGGGTTAGAGGTAAAGTCAATATATGAGGCAAATCTTTCCCCCTTACTCTTTCCCTTATGGCTGAGATAACTAGTTTACCCCTGGAGGGAACTCATTTTCATAGAGGCAACCATTGGCTTGGTATTGAAGCTTTTAATCTTTTCCCAAAGACTGCTAATGAAAAAGCTCTCATGATAAAAGGAAAAGGGGATTATGTAGATATTACAAAAATTAAGGATTTTTGGGCTAAAATGCTGAAGGTTATGATCGAGTACTTTATGCTCGACGGGTGCTATTCCAAAATCTACAAACTGCATTTTGTTCTGGCTAACCACTTTAGGCATAATAAGAGGATTTATTTTTCGTACTTTCTTTTGAGCTCTCTGAACAATTTCATAACGGAGCATAGGAAGAAAGCAAGTAATCCTTTGTTGCATGAGGGTTTGATCCTCCTCATTTCTGACTATGCTAGAGATATTCTCCCAGACCCTATTCCTAAAAGGGTCACTGGCAAAAGAAAAGAGGCCAAAGAGGTTGATAGAAAGGCTGAATCCAACAAAAAGAGGAAGAAAAACAAGAAAATAATCTCTGACAGTAGTGAGGAAGATGGTAATTAAAATGATAAGGAGAAAGAAAGGACCAGCGGAGATGCCGCTAATGAAAATAGCTCTCTTTCTCAGGGAAAGGGAAGTGCTGAGGAAGATAATGTGGAAGTGGATTCTGGTAATGAGGAGAGAGCCCAGGAAGAAGAGGACATGAATTTTGAAGTGAAAGAACAGGAAGGGGACATGAATGACATTATGGAAGATGATAAGGAGGAAGAAGAAGGAGGAAAAGAAGAGGAGGAAGATGATGCCTAGGACTCCCCTACTGAAGATGACAAGGAAGCTGCTCCAAATTTCCCTGTTGAAGAAGAAAAAGTTAAAGTTCATTCTGATACTGAGGATGGTATTGACCTAGCTAGCAAAGAGGATGGTAAATACCAAAAGGAGGACACCTTGGGCCTCCTAGTGGGTCAGGATGAAGAGGAAAAGGAGGCTGGTCAGTACCCCTTGTTGTTGATGAAAAAGAAGAGGAACAAAATGAAACTAATGATGGTATGGACCAGGCTATCATTGAGGAAGGAAATAACCATAAGAAGGACACCTTAGACCTCCTAAAGGGTGCTACTAATTTGGAAAAGGTTAAAAAAGCTGACAGTCAGGGTACTTCTCTAGATTGGATTAAGTGGGAGATGCAGGAGATGAAGCTCCACCTTCAGGCTATGGAAAAAACTACGAATACCCTGACTACTAAACTAGAGAAGCTGGAGAATAAGGTTTTGGATAAGGTAAATAATAAAAATTGGAAAGAGGATATAGCTATTGAAATCAATAAGATAGGTGACAACAAGGTTAAAGATATTAAGACTAAAGTCAGTAAAAATGGGAACATGATAAATGAGGTCCTGAGTCACAGCAATGAGGGACTTAGTGCTACTGTTATGAACCTGAATATGTTGCACAACTATCTGGAAAAAAGCCAGTTGGAAAAAATGATAATTATAATTGATGAGGATGCTGGGAATGCTAGTCCAGGAATGAGAACCAGAGGGCGCACTCAGAGGAAGATCGTTGATAAGCCAAAGGAACTGAAGGACTTGAAAGATGCCATCCAGAAGATGGAGGACCTATAGATGAAGGTGAAGAAAATGATAAAAAAACAAATAGTCTTGTCTAGTTCGTTGCTGGGTGTTGCTGGTAGTGTTTCTAGTAACTATTTTTCTTTGCTCTTGTTGTTGTTTCTAGGGTTGTTTTGGGTCCCGCTTTTGTCTTTCCAACAGGTGTCTCTTTTTGAAAACTTTAATGCTATATCTTTATGCTTTAATGTAAATGGTTTCAGGTTCCATTCAAAACCTATTTTTACCTTAATAAAAAAAAACATTCCAAAAGATGTAGACATGGATAGATTCCAAGTAATGGTAAATCATTTGACTTCACCTCACTACCTATCTTTTTTGAGGGAGGATGATAAATCTTTGAATCGCCTGCATAACCAACCTTTGCACATTGAGGTCCTAATCCATAAGCATTGAGTCAAATGTGTCTTGATAGATGGAGGCATTGGTTTGAATATATGTACATTTAATCTTGTCAAAGAATTGGGGTTCTCAAAACATGCAATAGACCCAAGGAGAAAAATCATGATCAAAGCTTATGATGAAGAAGAAAGATCCTCCAAAGGACTAGTTGTTCTACCAATCAAAGTTGGGTTGATAGAAAGAGATGTGATGTTCAAAGTCCTTGACTTTCCACTAGCATACAACATATTTCTAGGAAGAACATGGATATATAACATGCAAGCAGTACCCTCAATGTACCATCAATGCATAAATTCCCACACAATAGAAGTTACAATCATGATGAATACCAACTACTCTTGCAAGATAGTGAAACATACTGATAGCATGGCCCCCACAAAAAAGTAGTAAGAGACCAAGAAGATGAGAGCTCTAAAGTAGCTTCCCTAAAGGATATGGATGAGAAATTGAGAATTTGAGATACATGAATGGGGGAGTATAAAATTGACTCATTAATAGCCATGACAAATTTACCTCTATCTCCTAGATCTCATGGAAGACTTTCATAAACCTTCACACCATCCAATGCTAAAGCATTAACAATCCATGAAGGAATGAGGATGGTAAAAAGAAAAGGTGTCTCTATTAGAGTGTTAGCATCTAAATTTTTATACATTATGCTTCATCAAGTGATACTTTCTAACCCATCATGTCTTGCTAGTAGATTTCATAAGTTGATATTTTTATGACAAAGAAGGGAGTGTTCTTTACTTATTCTTAGTATTCACTTTTAGAAATTAATTACAACCTTTCACCATTATATTTAAATCATGAGGATTTATTGTTGGCATTTACATGTGCAGGATGATCCCAAAGAAACAAAAAAATCAAGTACTTCATCTATGTTTTGGTCCTAAAGTCTTTCATTGACAAGGCTGTAGGGGATTTTACACCGATAGAGGGAAAATAAAAAAGAATAGGCATGAGATTTCATATTGGTAAAACATTGTATAGGTTAACCTGATTGGAGAATTATACATAGTGTTATTATCGACATGAGTTATCCCAATGAGAGTTCAGGAAGGAAAACTAAAAGGAAGAATGTATTGGTGAAAGATGTATTGATGAGGGGATTTTAATTTAGAAAGGAAACTATTGTCTTAATGTAATATTGGCATAAGTAACACTGATGGAAAAATGTAACTAATGAAAGAATGCATGGTCGAAAAAATACATAATAATACTATTCATCGACATAGAAATGGTAAGTGGAAAAAGATTTATAATATCTTATCAATGGCTGATGAGGTCATCAGTAAGACCTATACTAATAGTAGTTACAAAAGGGAAAAGAATATCAGAGAGAGTCTACTCGATGAATTTCATTGACATAACTTCAACAATCAGGGTGACTATTTAAAGGTTTTTCTAACACACAATGGAAAAATTGGTATAACTTACATTGATGGAAAGTGGAAGGTTTTAAAGTATTTGGCATCAGAGAAATATATGCTAATGGAGATAAAGAAAACATATCAGGGAATGTCTTACTAATGGAATTCATCGATATAACTTATACCATTAGGAACACAATCAAAATGTTGTGCCGAGGTTTGATAATTTCATTGGGAGGATATATGTCGATAGGGAGATGAAAATACAGTGTATATCCTATTAATGATACATACACCAATAATAATAAAATGAGAACATCAGGAAGAGCTACACCGAGGATCTCATTGGTGTAGCTTTGCATTGCAGAGTAGCAAAATGAAATTCACATTGATGCCTAATGCAAGTATCAGTGTGACCTATGTTGATGGTAATGATTAAAAAACTTATCTTAGAATTAAACCAAGGGTTTTGTCGATAGTATGTAAAAATAAAATTGATCGGAATGACTTAGGTCGATCCCAACCATTGTCTTGTCATTATTTTGATTTTCAAAAAGAGGCTGGAGGAAAATATTAAATGGTCAGATCAGATAGAGTAATGGAATCAAACGAGGCATTTTAATCATTTGATTTATTTATGGATTGTTACATTCAATACATTCTAGAGACATTTTGAGTTAATCAATATCAGAGAATGAAAAGAGAGAATTTGTAGGGTGGAACAAGATCAAATTATTATAGAGGTGAGAAGTAATTTACAGACCAAAAAATACCAAAATGGAGTCATCCATCACTTCCAGTAAGAAAAGAGCAACAAAAAGTGGAGAATCTAAAGCAAAAAGGGAAAAAAATAGAAGAGAAAACCCCAACCAAGAAATTGAATCAAGATATGATTGACCAAATGCAATCCCTTGGTCCAAAGTTAAGAAGGTCAAAACATCATTTTCCTGAGAGAGATAAATTGGAGGATAGATAAAAATTATTTGGGGATATATGGACTAAAATTAGGGGGTATGAATTATTATTGTTATATCACTTGAGAAGAGATAACCTAGTACCCATTTTTCATCTTTGGAAGATAAATATAGGTAAGCTAACTATGCCAAATGTTTTTGTCAATATTGAATTAATGGAAGTATTAGTGAGGAATTATAGTTCTGAGAAGATATGTATTATGGTGTTACTATAAATGATGGTGATGATGATGATGACCAACCAAGATAAGAGGAATACAAGATAGTAGAAAGGTTAGATCTGTTATTATCTTTTCATTGATATCAAGCAATTGATTTTTGGTTTGCATTATGTTGCCATATCATTCAGAGTATGATATAAGTTGAATGAGTTAAGGAGAAGAAGAAGTGAGATGTTATGAAGTTGAAGAACTTAATTGGGTAACTGATACAGATCATATAATGGTAAGGTTCTGTTGATATAATTATTTTCTACCTAACATATGATTATATCAAGTTGGTAAAGTATGGTAACGAAGATTTGTCAAGTCGGTAAGCAAAAGATTTTTGGCTACCAAGTAGGAAAAGTCACTTGGTAAAGGCAAAGGATCTAAGGACACCAAGCAAGAAATTTTTAGGCACTGAGTGAAGTTAACCAAAATACATATTTATCCACCGAGAAAGGAACAATAATTAAATTCAAGGATTGGAATGATATTTAATGATCAACTATGATGAGATGGATGATCATGATGACAAGGAAAGTTAGTTAGATAGATCTATGATTAGGAAAATTCACGATGATATTAATCTATGTCTTAGATCTAAATGGTTAAAATAAAAGGAACAAGTTTCAAGAAAGTTCAACTTCCTAGGTGAAAATAAAATGTGTTACCGAGATCCAAATTCAAGGTATAATGAATTGGATGATTAAGATTGATTAAAGGAAAATGTAATAGAGGAGATTAAGCAACAAAAATTGTCTATATAAAGGATGGATTTGTATGATCAAATGGATGGAAAGTTGAAGAGTTGAAGAGTCACTGATTGATGTAGTGAAGAAGGAACATAGAGATTCTGAGTCAGAAAGTGGGATCTGATGAAGTGAAGATAGCAGAGTGCACAAAGGATCTAGTTATGCAAAGATAGTTGTGAATCTACAGGTCAAACCATTTACTATTGCTTATTAGCATTTGTAACAGAGAAATCTCTTAACCAAGTAGACTTAACAATCTTATTGTAAAATCCTTTCAAAAGGTAACATTCTAAAGAGTGTTTGAAGTCCTCTAACAAGGTCACTCCTAACAAGGTGAAGATCCTAATAGATTTGAGGTAAATCCCTTGATCGGGTCACACCTAACAATGTGCATTGTAATCTTTAACAAGATTGTCTCTTAATCGGGTGTACTTCAAAAGAGTATTTTCTTAGTGGGTGATAATTCCCATAGTGTTTTTTTTCCAAAGTTGGGTTTTCATGTTAAATACTGATGTTACATATGATGAATGATTTATCTGGTTGATTTACTGATTTTTAAAGTTTATTTACTATTGTCGGTAAATAGTGAATTATGTTTAACTGAGTTAATCAGAGAAAATATTTTCAAGGTAAAAAGAATAAGGGATTACTAATTCACCCCCCCCCTCTCTGTAATCCAACAATTGGTATCAAAGATAAGTACTCCAAAGAGATAACTTTGAAATATTTGAGCAAAAGATCTGAAGATGTATAAGAGAGAAATACCTAAGCTGAATAAGGAAAGTTTCTCAACATGGCAAAGAAAGATGAGACTATATCTATCTGGGATTGGAGAATTTGCATTGAATCTTTTGGATAATGAATACACTCCACCACCTCTTGGACCCATGATAGTTGATTAGATGAGAGATAAGAAGGAACACAACTTGGTAATGATTGAGATTGCTTCTTCCTTGACCAACGTTGAATTCAATGATGTTAAGAACTGTGTTAACTCAAGAGAAATGTGGGATATAATTACACTTATATATGGAGGAGATCAATATGTTCACAAGGCTAAGGTTGATAGTCTCAGATGAAAGTATGATGAAATGAGGATGAATGATGAAGAGGACATTACTCAATATAGTTTCAAAATCAAGGAAGTTGTGAGTGCCATCAGAGGTGTTGGTGGAACATTGACTAATGAATAAGTGGTAAGTAAAATTATGAGAACTCTTTCTTCTAAGTATGCTATTATAGTATCTTCTATTAAGGAATTGAGATCCATACCAAACAACATTGTTACTCTTGAAGCCCTAATCAGTAATTTGACTACATTTGAGCTAAGTAATTATGATAATAGTCTACCATCCATTGAAACTGCATTCAAGTCATCTCTAAGAATTGGAACATTAAGAAAAGACAAAAAGATTCATAGTAGTTCATGTGGAAGTGAATATAATAGTATTCTAACTGGAGAGAAAGAACAAGAAGAGTTAGAGGCACTTTTGGCTAAGAGACTACCTAGAGGTAAAGGAAAGTATAAAGGTAAATTACCTCTAAATTTTTTTAACTACAATAAGATTGGCCACATTGCATCTAGATGTCCTGACAATGACATGAATGATAAAAGTGATAAGAAGGA
The DNA here is from genome assembly GCA_027943335.1 of Chamaecyparis obtusa. NCBI lineage: Eukaryota > Viridiplantae > Streptophyta > Pinopsida > Cupressales > Cupressaceae > Chamaecyparis > Chamaecyparis obtusa. The sequence continues at coordinate 1,520,342 of BSBK01002923.1, forward strand.
GAATCAATACCGAAGATTTAGAGACTACAAGGAAAAGGTTAAGAAGCCTCTCTACCTAGCTGAGGAAGGTGTAACCGATGATGAATCTGATGACATTGAAGAAGGATATGAAGTTGTCTATGTTGCTATAAAGGAAGAATCAACTAAAGAAAAGTATGAAGATGAAAAAAAACTTATTTCTCATGTAAGTAAAGTTGACCCATGGATTATTGATAGTGGATGTTCACATCATATGATTGGTGACATTGATAAGTTTGAGAACCTAGAAGAGTATGATGGAGGATTTGCCAAATTTGGCAATGATGCTCCATGTCATTTGAAAGGTAAAGGATCCATTGTATTGAATGATAAGATGAAATGTATTGATGCATATTGGGTTAAAGGCTAAACTATAATCTATTGAGTGTTGCACAATTGAACAAAACTGGCCACCGACTAGAATTTCAGAATAGAAAGATGGAGATCTAATTGGAACTGGTGAACAATCAAAAGCTAATGTATTTTATCTTGATATTATTACTAAGAGTTTCTTATTTGTTAAAGTTGAAAATGTATGGCTATGGCATAAAAGACTTTGTCATGTAAATTTTGTTAACATGATGAAGGTGAGCAAAAATAATAGAGTCAAAGGTCTACCAAAATTAAGCAAACCTGATAAAGTGATGTGTAAAGAATGTCAGATTGGTAAAATGACCAAATCAAGTTTCACAAATAAATCTTACTCTACCAATGGTATTTTGGAATTAGTTCATACTGATCTTTGTGGTCCTATGAGAGTTCAAAGCTATTATAGAGATTGGTATTTCATTTTGTTTGTTGATGATTATTCAAGAATGATGCATGTTATGTTTCTAAAAGAGAAGTCTGATGCATTTCAAATGTTCAAGTGGTATAAAGATAGAGTTTAAAAGGAACAATGAAAACAACTGAAATGTTTAAGATCACACAGAGGAGGTGAATTTATCTCTGATGAATTTACTATCTTTTGCAATGAAAATGGAATCAAAAGACAAGAATTTGCATTGAGGACTCCACAAAAAAATGGTATAGTTGAGAGAAGGAATAGATCTATAGTTGACTATGTTAGAACATTGTTGATTGAAAAATAAGTTGCACAAACATTCTGGAGAGAAGCCATAAGCACTAGTGTCTATACACTCAACCAAGTATAGTTGAAGAAAGGAACCAACAAGACCCCTTATAAACTATGATACAAGCATACACCGAATGTAAGTTACTTTAAAATATTTATAAGTAGGTTTTACTGTTATACACTAAGTTTGCACCCTTGTTTCAAGCTCTCTTGGTCTTGATAACCTAGTATAACATGAGAATCATCTTCAAGTTGTGGGACCTATGCTAACTGAGATGAGACCTCCAGGTTCTAGGCCGGTTCCTCTTGGATAATCACCTTAATTTGCTTCTTGACAAGAAAGTAAGATCTTGAGGGAAAAGGGATAGAAGGAATGCTTGAAAGGGAAATGATTGAAAGCAAACTACCTACTAGGTGATACACCAAAAATATAGCATGAATTGAAGTATAAAGGATGAACTCAACATACAATCTTAGGTTTAGGAGATCATGAATCACTGAATAGGCTTGCATCAATACTTCATAGAAGGGTCTGCAATAGAAAGATGCTATTCAGGGAAAGAGAGAATTTCATAAAATAATAGCACTCTCAAGAACTTAGAAACAAACTATAACCTGCAAACAGACATTCACCTCTGCAATTGGGTATAGGAATGAGACAGATTGCCAGGGATGGAAGTATATCCACAAGAGCATTCAAATCAAATCATTCATAGGCATACACATAAATTGCAGAAAGAAAGAGGGATCAAGAACCCTAAGATATCACTGAAAAATGTACAAATACTCAATTCAATAAGAGATAATTCAGATGAGAAGGTATAGGGACAGAGAAACATGTCACAAAGTACCTTGCAAAATCTAAACAATCAATGAAAGTTACAAGATGCAGAAGCTAGAGGGCAGAAAGAATGCCTTAGATAACTTCTCAGAAAGAAAATCTCTCCTTTAACAAAATGCCAACTCTGAGCTTCAAAAGCTCCAAAAAATAATTATATAAATCTCCTTTTGCATGCAGGCAGGAGTCAAAACCTAATTAGGGTTACATATGATGTCATTTAATAATCAAACCCTAACCCTGTCAATTCTGATCATAAATGTGTCTTTGAAAGTATCCTGACCGATCAGATATTTTGCGTGTCCATCCTTGCAAGTTGAAAACCTCATGCCAAACCATGACCCTGTCTCTGCAAGCTAGGCCTATCATCAATGCTTAAAATCAGATCCTTATAGATATTTGAGTTTTTTGAAGTACAAAAGGCCAAAGGTGGCGACAACCTTTAATGCCTCTTTGATGCAAGAACACTGACCTAGTACCCTAAAAAATTAGCAAGCGGCGACCATCAGATATTCTTTGTCATCCTCCCAACTACAACTATCCTGGAACTATGAATTCTGAGCTACCCGAAGCCACGCAATCGACCAACCACAACAAACTAGCAAGAAACCCTCGAGAAGATTTTTTTAAATTTGAAAAGCAATGCCCAGTTGACCAAGATTAAAATGTAGCCGTCGATATCACCCCTTCTTAGCAGATCAAACGGCCCAAATCGCCCTTGGAAATAGTCGCGAGCCCCCCTTGAAAATTCCTCAACCACAACATCAGCTTGGAAACCAATAGAAAACAACCACATCGTCGTGACCTGGCCGTTTAGGGCCCACTTCATACTGCATCCTTCCTACAAAATTGGACGGTCATTGCTATACCACAATCTTAAAAATCATGCATCTTTCTTCAACGGTATAACGACAACCGTAAGATCCATCTAGGCTTTAAGTGCTTTAGAAAACCTAACCCCACTTCAAATTCCATGTCACGAAGTCGTAGCCAATCAGGGATGAACACCTATGAAAACCTGGCAGTGAACCCACCTGACAGGAGTGCTAAGCTAGAAAGAGGATCGACAGTCGTTGTCATACCGCAAGCTTTATCTCTCGAGCATCTTTCCCTTGTGATATCACGATAACCGTTGATCATGTTCAAAACTTAATCTGCTGGGATGACAAAAATCTTGGCCCCACTGACAGCCCTCCACATCATACTCCAACTCAACCAATGAAACATGAGCATCTCAGCATGACTTGGCGACAAAGGACCCACCCTGCATTAAGCAACCACTTGGCAGATCGAACGGTCGTCGCTACACCACTGACCCTAAAAATCATGCACTTCATCTTGGTGGCATAAAGATAGTCATCGATCTCATCTGAAGCTTAACTAACAGCCGAGAAAGGAGAATGGGCCCGCCCTAGACAAGTGTCACCCTGTCGCTATTTCACATTTCAGAAAGTCTGACAACCCAGAGTCTTAAGATTTAACGATAGCCACCAGTTTTACAAGGTAAGTCATATGGAAATATTTACCGGGAGACTTAGGCTGGGAAGAAATAATTAAAAAGGGGCCCCGCTTGACGACCTAATGGTATAACACATAAAGTGGTCATTTTTAATAAAAGGCACATGCGCTTAAAGGAACTTAAGTGGTTGAAAAGGTAACGGCGAATTAGAACAGGCCAAAGGGTTAGGGTTTTTTGGTTCCAACGGTTACTTTTTTTCAAATTTAAACCTCCAGACCATGGAGTTTGGATAGTTGCAGAGACCAGGAGAAAAGACAGAAGGCCATGAAATTTTGAGGTGCTCGGCAGGGGTAAAATGGAGATCCTAGATTAAATTCGGCCTATGAACAAAATTGAATAGATATAAAATTTTGGGCAATAGTTACATACTTAAAGATGCTAGAAATGGAAATTTTGACACTAAAGGAGATGAAGGTATATTCCTAGGTTATTCATCAAAGAGAAAAACATATAAATGTTTGATCAAAGCTACTAACAAAATTGTTGAAAGTGAAAATGTGAGGATTGATGAATTTGCATAAAGGAATGAATAAGATGGTAAAAAGGAACCTGAGGGTTACAAAAGATTTTTTTATGTCCAGGAAGGTAATTCGGTTGGTGCAACGGAGCTATAACAAGAAGAAACCGAGGAGCAAAGTTAATCGAAATACAAATTTATCCACCAAGCAAGGAACAATAATTAAATACAAGGATTGGAGTGACATTTAATGATTAGCTATGATGAGCTGGATGATCATGATGACAAGGAAAGTTAGTTAGAGAGATCTACGATCAGGAAAATTCATGATGATGATCTATGGCTTAAATATAAATGGTTAAAATAGAACAGACAAGTTTAAAGAAAGTTCAAGTTCATAGGTGAAAATAAAACGTGTTACCGAGATCCAGATTCAAGGTATAATGAATTGGACAATTAAGATTGATAAAAAGAAAATGTAATAAAGGAGATTAAGCAGAAAAAATTATCTATATAAAGGATGCATTTGTATGAGAAAACGGCTGGCAAATTGAAGATTTGAAGAGTCACTGACTGATGTAGTGAAGAAGGAACATAGAGGTTTCAAGTCAGAGAGTAGGATTTGATGAAGTGATGAAGCTAGTGGAAAGTTAAGAATTGAAGTGAAGATAGAAGAGAAAACAAAGGATCTAGTTATGAAAAGATAGTTGTGAATCTATAGGTCAAACCATCTACTTTTGCTTATTAGTATTTGTAATAGAGAAATCTCTTAACCGAGTATACTTAACAACCTTATTGTAAAATCCTTTCAAAAGGTAACATTCTAAAGAGTGTTTGAAGTCCTCTAACAAGGAAACTCCTAAGAGGGTGAAGATCCTAATAGATTTGAGGTAAATACCTTGACTGGGTCATGCCTAACAGTGTGCATTATAATCTTTAATAAGATTGGCTCTTAATCAGGCGTATTTCAGAAGAGTATTTTCTTAGTGGGTGACAATTCCCATAGTAGTTTTTCCCAAAGCTGGGTTTCCATGTTAAATATTGGTATTACATGTGATGAATGATTTATGTGATTGATTTACTGATTGTTAAAGTTTATTTACTGTTGTTGGTAATTAGTGAATTATGTTTAACTGAGTTAATCAGAGAAAACTTTTTCAAGGTACAAAGAATCAAGGATTAGTGATTCACCCCCTCTCTCAGTAATCCAACATATGGATGCCAATGAAAACCCCTTTATTTATTTCTCTACAAGTACATTAGAAGAAGTATTTAACCTAGATCAATCATGTAGTGAGCCACTGTCATTTAAGGAACTTGAGAAAAAATATAAAATGATGGATACCACATACAAGGGGTGGAAATTAGCTATTCACAAGAATAGGGAAGATAGGATAAAGTTACATCTCATTGATGAGGATGGTCCACCATTTAATATTGAATTATTTAGACCATATTTGTAGTATACCTATTTGTCTTGTGGGCAAGTTGGAGATGTGGAAGTTCCAAATTTTATGAGTATAGGACCAATGGTATTAGCTATAGATATTCAGATGTTTGAACCTAGGCCATTTGATTATGAAACTTACATAGCAGAGAAGATGCATGAAGGATTTTTATCCTTACAAAAGGACATTGAAAAACTAAGGTTTATATATTAATCATTGTTGATGCACATAGTGTTGTTTTATGGATACCTCAAGGGTATGTGGCAAGATGAGCTTAAATTATTAGTTAGGGATAAGGAGGGAAAAGAGAAACCCATAGAATTATGGACTTCCATTTGGGACTCCAAATACGCTAAATCCAATTACATAAAGTTTAAGGAGTGGTTTGTCAGACCTATTTATTAGACGTATAATCTTCCATGTGACAGATCAATCTCCATGGAGATTAAAAATTGTTAAGGCCAAAAGACTTTGATGATAGAGGTCTAGTGCAACACAATTGGGGAGATTGGTATGTTAATCTTGATTTTACTTTTTTTAGAGTTTATGGATTTGAGGGTGCTCTATGCTAGAGTAATAAAGTGTTTACTTTATTAATTAAATCATATTGATTTAATTACTAAGTCACTTATTGTCTCTTTATACTTAGGCTAAACTTTAGGCATATAATAATTAATTGCTTTATTAATTATTATTAGGCAACCTAGGTTTTACCTTTTTAGGGTTTTGATCTCCTTTTATAAGGATTTATCTCCTTTGTATTCATAACAGATTATTTCATTATTGAATTGCAACTTTTGTTTTTGCACATCAAGAATGATTTCTCCTATCTCATGGATCAATGCGTTTAGGCCTCCACATCTCTTTGCTTCCTCTCTCTTTCTGTGACAGGTGTTTGCATGCAGGTGTTCTTGGGAGCTATGGGTTGTTTACTCATCAACTCCAATACTCCATACATATTTCCTAAAGTGGTGCCAGATAGAAATGCCTATTTGGAGATTATGAGGCAATTGAGAATATCAAATGCTCAACATTTTGGCAGTGTGCATAAACAAACTTTCCTACATAGCACTTTAAGTTTTGGAGATTTTACTATTGTGTCAACTAAAGCATATGAAGTAGTACAGAAGAAACTTCCTGATGAATTGAATCTAGTAGAACACTACCCAAGGAAAGGGTATGATACAGAAGGATACATTCACTCTTTCAAAAAAAGAAACCTCAGAGACTACCTCCATCAAGCCATGCATATAGAGGATATTTTAAGAAACATAGAATAACTTGAGGCCGAGGAGGTAATTGAAAAATACAATAGGGAGTTAGATGAAAAGATGTAATAGTTACTTGAATTGGAATCTTAGGAAGGGTCATGAGATCATGAGCCCTAGAAAAAGAAAGTGGATTCAAGATTGCAAACAAAAATAATAGAGGAGGAGCTAAATAAGGATGATTAAATTGTGAAAAGAATGGAAGTGCATAAGGATAACAAACTAGAGGCCCACTCTTCCTTTTTATCTAATTATTTATTTGTAAAATTAGAATAATTTTGATCTTTTCTATTTAATACATAAGAGGCAAGAAACTTAGGGAATCTATCCCTAATATTACTCCTAATAATGAAGCAGAATCGCTGAAGAAACTAAAGGAAGATGTTGATAGGGAAATTCACAATATGACTTCTCAAAGAGGAAGATAATTTCTTATTGAATTAGGTGTTATTCTTTTTCCAGGTTGGGATATTAGTGCTTCATTAATTTTTGATGGTTTTCTTCATTCTAAAAATAAATATTTTAAACTTGATATTGAGGGTGTGAATGAGATATACATTGGGTCAAGATTTGACCCAGATGAGAATGCTTTACTATTATGGGCATTATATCCACCCAACAAGAGATCACAAATCATAGATGTGGATAAGGCTTTTGGATATACGATGAAACTCAAGGTAGGAGAGATTGATCCTATAATCTCTACTAATATGGGCATTTACATGGCCAAGTTCAACAAGGCACAAGTATTACAAGTTTTCAGAGAAATAGATCATTACAAAGCAAAATTTGAAGAAGGCTTTAAGAGAAGTGGATACTCTATTCCCATGATTGCTACACTTGAGGAGTCCAAGTGGAAGAATAAATATAATGAGTTGTAGAGGGAACATTGGAAAATGGAAAAGGAAATGCAAGATATCAAAATGAACACCACTTCTCTTATGTTGAAGAAAACATTTGTCAGATTAAAAGATACTTTGGAGAAGTTATGGGATGTGTACAAAATAAACATGGAAAATCTTATCTCTCATAATAGAATAACAATTAGCTTGGATGTAAAGTTACATGATATGAATATGAATGGGGTAGGTGCCAAAAACATTGATAAAATAAATGATGCAATTGAAAAACATGCAGAGTTTACTGAGAGTTTGCAGTCCGAGTATAATGAGTTCAGAGTTTCCATTAAGAAGGGATTGCCAAAGCTTTTTGATCAAAACCAAAATTTGAAGGGTTTAGACATGTGGATGGGAGAATGCCAAACTATCCTTGCAACCTCCCTAGACTCTTCTCATGCCGATGGACTAGACTTAGAAGGGACCATAACATAGATGGAGCACTTGATTTCCCTGGAATATGCTGCCAAGGATATCATGTATGATGCAGACACCTATGCTTCAAAGAAATATTTGGATCACATTCAGAGATGTGACCCCATATTGGGAGATTGATCCTTGATGTTGATGATCTTTTTGTACATTTTTTATTAGTTATGTTAGTTTTCATGTAGTTTCAACATAGTTGTTGCACCCTTTGGGAAAAAGACATGTATTTTCACCCTTATAGATTCCTCTATTATATAAAGAGGGTCATTTTTTAATGGGAGGGTAGCACTTTTAGGATTATTTTAGAACTTTATTACAGAATGCAAAATTGGAATTCTTCTTTAGATTTTGTATCCGATTGCATGTAACTTTATTTCCAGAATTACTATAGCATCATAAGTTTCTCCTTTCAAAGGTGTGAAAATTATTGTGCTTATTTGATTTGTTCCTTGTGATATCTCTTTCAAGAAAATAAATCTTGATTGTGTTATCTTGTGGAAAGATTATTTCAATTGTGTTATAGTATGAATATAAGAATTAATATTGATTTGCATGTTAATTTTGTGTTGTAGTGTGAATATAAGAATTAATATACCTATGAAAAAACAACCAAAATTTTTAAATGATCAAAACTGACATATAACTAATGAACTTAAATCTAAGAACTAAAATATAAAATGAATGAAAAAAAGGCTTTGACCATAGTAATAAAAAAAGTTTAAAAGACGCAGCGAAAGTGTGCTTCATCAAAATTTATTCCCTTCCATTCCATCATTAACACCCGTTTTGATTCTTATTCTTAGCCACCATCAACGGACTCTAGTCTCTTACATTTTGGACCGCTTTAAACGCCCATTTTTATACCATATTCTTGGCCATTTTTTGTTCTTATTCGTTGCCATTAACGGAGTTGTCCACTTTTCCACATAAATTTTCTTGGCCATTTAAGTGGAACTAAGTTCATGTGAAAAAGCCCAAATTGGTGGACATTAGTCAAACGCGTAGGAATAATTGAGAAAAACTTAGAAAGTAGCACAAAGACATGACATGTTAATAAAACATCCATCACTTTCATGTTTTCTTCTCTATGATACCCATCAAAGGTTGCTTATTTTCACGTGGGTAATAATGGGCCTTCTCATACACCAGATAAAAATTCTTTTACTTGTCAAGAAATTTTGGGATTATCCTTGTCCTCTTTGCATGGGAACATAGTTCATTATCTATGTATTTTTTTGATGTAAATGCTCTGCATATAAGATGTTTTCCCTTTTTATAATCCTTTGCATTTAGCCTAAACTTTTTGCCATCTCTGCATAAAAAAGTGTTGTAGCATATTATTTGTTTTAGACTCTATGATCTCTCATCTTCAGTTGAAATTTTTTTATAAAGTATTTCTCCTATATCATTTAATTTTCAGCCATCCTAGTAAAGATGACTATTTTTTCAGCATTGAGACTATATGGTGTAGTCTTCTATGTATTCTTATGTTTAATTTAAGCCTCCGCTAGATGCAACATTTCTATGGAAAATGGAGGCTCAAAATACTATAATCATAATGTTAGAGCTAAATAAACCTCCATACAGTTCTATTCAAATTTTGGTTGTGCCGTTTCAAATTTAATGATTGTATTTTTTCCTTTTTAAATAAATTTAATTGGGGGATAGTTACACTCCAACAATTATAGCATTTATTATGAAGTTGGTCTATTAATAATTAGCTAATAGGCTATATTACATGAGGATTTTAGATATACTTGTCTCATGGCCGCAAACCATCTAGGAAGTTGTCAGTGGTTTTCAGTTGCCCACCAAATGTTTTTAGTCACCAAATTGTTTTTAGTCACAAAAAAAATCAATTAAATCTTATCAAATCTTATACTGATGAAATGGGATCTCCAAATCAATATGTGACTGAATCAAATCTTTCCTATTCAATATTTTCATTTAGACAACTACTGGTTTTTCGTTAAGCTACTTTGGTTTCCAGTTGGCGGTGAAATCAAATGAAATGGGATTAATTTGAGTCAAATCAATTTTTCACAATGATCAAATCAACTATATAGCAGGAACAAAAGGATAAAAGACTCTAGAGTGGACCCTCTCTAGAATTTTGAGTGCATAATTAGATGTGTTTAGTTTTTGTGTAGTTGCTCTTGAAATTGTCTTTAGAAGGTAGGCATTTGATTTTATCCTCTTTGGCTAGTGGGTTTAGAATTTTCATGGAGAAGGTCGATTATTGGATGTAGTAGATACCATTTTAAATGGATAGTTTGAGAGAAAAGGAATGCAATAGCTGATAATGATAATGAAAAGCTTGTTATGCTCTCACTTGGACTCTTCTGTGAGGCCAACATAAAGCACTACAACTATTAAACTTTAAAGTGCTCATGCCTCATCTATCGAAAGCCTGATATTTTGCAATTTAGGAAGTTTTCTTTTCATGAGTATCAGAAATGGCAACTTCTTCTCACTCATCGACCTCAATCAATTGAACCATGATAAAATATTTTCAATAAAGCTTTTAGATTTCAGTTTCAAACACTATCAAATGGAACATTATGATCTATATAAGGATCAGAGCAGTAATAATATTGGGGAATCCAATGAAATTAATATTATGATTTGTGCCCATTTAGGCAGGAATAATGATACTCACATATTGCTTTGGCTGCTTGGCATAAGCTTGTGTTCTCCCATGATGCCCAACTATAATCCAAAGGAGAATAGGGACTGGAATTCAATTATAATAATTTGAAGTATGTGAATGAGACATTGCGTTTGGGGTTACTTTGGACTTCTTTCCATCGAGTGATGCAAAAGGTTAGGCAATTGCATTCATTTAAATCCCATTCGTCGCTATTTTTGTCCACTAAATTCTTGGTAGAGTAGAACAGAAGAGGGTAGAATATAACAAAGTACACGAGAGACTGGTATGAAATGGATCAAGAATAGAAGAAGCTTTTGGAGGCGGAGAAATGGGGGCAATGAAATATTCCTTCTCTTATGGATTCATTGAAGTGGTGATGAGAGTTCTTGCACTGGGTAGGACCTTGGCAGCTGCCATTCTTATGGCTAAGATAAACAAACCATTTGCATATTCAACATTGCCATGAAAGCTAAATATAGTTAGCCAACAGACTGTGTAATTTTCTTAAAATCTCCACTGGAAAGTATTTTCTCCTTTCTTTGAGCTTTGGGAAATTGAAATAAATGGTGTGTAATCTATGTTAGCTGTGTGTAGGTTGTAACGCCCCCGCCAGGGAACCCAAGAGAAAACACTAAAATTAAACTAAGTTATGCAACATTTTTTTTTTTTTGTTTACTAAAGTTTACAACCACATTGGACATAATAACACAATGATAAACAAACATGAGTTCAGAATAAAACATACCATTTCATTTTCGTTCTCAAGGGTTCCTGACGTAGAATTACGTCATCTAACTAACACTACGCTAACATGATAAATGCTTAAGAACTCTTAAGTACAAAGTAAAATTAAATACATCTCTTAATCAATATTTCATTACAACTCATGATCACCTACATCCGCTACACATGTCGTAGGGTATGCGGTGATATTTAATACAATTACATGTATCAAAATACATCATGGATCCACGTAGGGATCATTACAAATCAAGTGAAAACCTCCTAGAAGTACAACATAATAACTTTTAACATCTGGGTACATAAATCTGCAAGAAAGAGATAGACTGATCCAAGTGTACAACCAAGTGACGAAGGGTAGTCCGCAACTGTCTCAATGGAGAAGTACACTACCACCCGACCATGTGGAACCTAGAGGTCCACCCCACCGTGCGAGGGAGATAACACCAGGCCCACACACACACTAAGGACCAATCTCCAAACCACATCTAGGGGAATATATCTAATACAAGAGGGTATACGGGTTACCAGAGGCACTGACCTACGTAGGATATCTACGGTGTGAGTAGGAAGGTGTCATCACGTAGATCCACCCTCGAGTTTAGTCCTGAAGGTTCCTCACTGAACCGACAGCACTCAAGTGATCATACGTGGCATCGATATCTCTCATGAAGACAAGTATATCGATGATGCATCTAGCATCTTCCCGCATCCATCCTTAGTCTTAACTAGCACTCAAGGCATGGGCGAGGTATTTCAAATTTTTTTTTTTTTTTTAATGTTATCCTGACTAAATCAATTTTTATAATGTTATCACTGGAATTAAGAAACTTGTCAATGGATGATCCGTCAGCCACTTGCGGGCCTCGGCGATCCATTGCAAGCCACCTTCTACACCACATCTAGATAACCTACCCTAGTTCCACAACAATACCCATCCTGGTTTGTGGCCACTTATGACACATTAAATTCCCATAACCAAATAAACAATTAAAGCAAATCTCATTTCAAAACATAAATTCACTTGGCCACTAAATCAAGTTTTAACCCACCAGGAGGAAAATACTAACAGGGATCGGTTTGACCACCCCATCAAGGTCTCACATTGACCCTAATCCAAAACAAGCAAATGAAGATAGAATCCACATTGCACCATAAATACAATCAACAAACAGATAACTGATAACCGCAACATATACCCGACCTCTGGATTTTACCCCCTATTAGGTTATCTAATCCCATATGTAAATCAACTACATCAACAGAGTATTTAACATGCACATATGATATACATAGAAGAGAACATCGTAAACAAGAAATTGATAATTCGTAAAGAAATCAAATTCACAAGAATCATTTTAACAAGTAATTATTTGCTCACACTAGTTAATTACACTAATCAGAATAACCACGTCTACAACAAAATGACCACATTGTGAACGCTAACATTGCCTACTATAACTTGATTAATGCGAATGTTTAATTATCAAATGAAAAGATTAAATAATACTAATCTTCAAATATGCACTCGAAAAAAAAATACAATTATAGAATAAATCAATAAATTCACTAGTAATAATACTATAACACCTATTGATAACTTTCAATTACCAAGGCTAAATTAAATACCAAACAATAATGGATTAATAATAACTAGTAGATTAAAATAATGGTTAATAAAATATTCATATTATAAGACTGTTATCCCAAGTTAAACTTAATTAACAATCAAAATTGTATTGCACTATTTAAAACAATCAAAATCCATGTTTAGTTTTAATCAAAACCCATCTTATTTAATTCTAAACCAAAACTCTATTAACTAATCCCTAATCACCTAGCATCATGAATCAACAAGTGGGCTACCAAAAACATAATAATGTTAAGCTAATTAATCCCCAAAACCCACGCCACTATATTCATTCAAACAAAAGATTTGTTTGGGAAAAAAGAAAAACAAGTCATAGGTGAGGAAACATAGGGGCCCACCAAATCCTAAGTAGAGGCTCAAAGATGGCGCCCCAAAATCCCACATGGCTTTGAAAAAAAAACTTTAACATTAAAACCAAACACATATCACAAGCCTTATCTCTTGGGAGGCGCTCAAAAGGCCTGACACATGTTATTCAATGAGGATAGGTGGGTGAGTTTCCTTGTTTTAAGAGCCCCATCCCTTGGGCGGCCAAAGCAAGGTCAAGAGGTTTGAAAAAAGTAAAAATTAATCAATGCAAAACATTATGTTAGAACTCACGCCACTTACTAGCCATTAAGGCCTGCTCCCAAGTACTTGTCCATGACATGGAGTAAAGGACAAGACAAGAGGTGGTGAAAAGAAAGCTTGGGGAAAAAAGTAACAAAGTTTAATGCATGTTTTTAAAAACTTTTCCAAGCCCATACTAAGCCCTACGTACCATTCAAATTGACATAACTCAAACAAATAAAAGAAATCATTCTTTCATTTCAAGCTATTAATATTGTGCAAGGAGGGGTGCGAGCTCCAAGGTGGAGAAGTGATGGGTTGTATAAAGTAGTGTTGACTAGGTATTATTTATTTTTGTTTATAGTCCAAGGTGGCAGGAGATATAATTAAATAATGACTGTGTAAGAAATTGTATGGGAATTCTTTTCCCATACAATTTCCAGAGAGCTGAAAGCTCATATTTCTTTGTAATAGAACTCTTTTGAAAGTTAATTTTGTTTTATTTCTTCCACTACTATGAGTATTCATTCATCAAATTTCATTTGTTTTCTTAAAATATTATGAAATCTATGGACATTAATTTAATGGTATATCAACAAGGTTTAGATATGGTTTGATTTCCAAAACAATAGAGATATCAACATAACCAATTTGTTCATTTAATGAATAATATGACAACATTGGATTAAAATATCACTAAGTCCCATTGAATTATGGAGTAACAAGTTCATTTCCATTCCAAAATTGGATTCACTAAAGACTGAGTTTGAGAAGGATTGCATGTTGGTTAAAATTTCACATTGCAAACTAATTTCTCACTGAACTAATGCTTCACTCTTCAATCTGAGGAGATAAATCTTTTCTCTCATTTGATGGAAAGATTAGAATCTAATTTAGAACATATTAAGGAACTCGAATCCTACCCGGTTCAACAAGAAGGATGATGAAGTCCAGCCGAGAATACCTCTCCAATCCACAAGCTTGAACTCTCAGCTGCTTCAAAATCAGCTCCCCAAATTGTCTTCTATTCTTCCTCTCTTCTCTTCCTCAACCCTTCATCTCTCTCTCCATTCTCTCCTCTAAATTTTGCATGAAAAAAAGTAGTGACAAGTCTCTCTCT